>OX451735.1:1447314525-1447899525 GCA_948472305.1 Vicia faba | reverse complement strand
CAACTGATAAAGAGTCAAATGTACACTGAAAAGTCAAACTTTGACTTTTTGGTCAAAATTCAAAGTCAAAGATCATAATTCATCAAAACATGTAAAATTATGAAACTTATTCATAAAGAAATCAAAAAGTCAAGATTTCATTTTGAAAAGTCAAAGTTTTCTAACTTAGAAATTTTTCTAAGTGTTTAAACTTCATGTTTTTTCATAACTTTAAGCCAATTTTTCACCATGATGCAAGATGATTCAAAAGAAACTTACAACATGAAAGTTGTAGATATCCATGAAATCTACAATTTTTCTTCACACAACTTCTCCTAAAAGTTCTTGGATCTTAAGTTATTAATTCATAAAGTCAAGGTCATGAAACAAAAACACTTAGTGAAATTTTGCCCTAATTTGGTCAGGATTTTGACCTAACTTCATGGAACTTTTTCATATAGTTCCAAGGGGAATTTTAAAAAGTTATTCAAATATGGGTTGTAGAGCATATTACAAGCTTTCCAAAATGTCCAAGAAGTCCTTGAGATCATTCTTGAGCAGGTAGAATCGAAGAGGGGAAGTTAGGGTTTTCAAACTTGAATTACAAGTCATTTTTTGATGAACAAATGAAACAAATCCATGCTAGGCTGCATAATCTTTGCTTTGAAGGCCTCAAACTTGTTTTTCACTCCATAATTAAATGTTTACACAGCTGTTAGGGCTTTGATCCAAGCAATTGAACTATTATCCAAGTTGCATTTTCATTAATGGCACAAAGTTAACATTGCCATTCTTGTAAAGTAAGCTTTTTGCATAAAGTCCATTCTTGAGCCTCTAACTTGTTCCCTCTGATCACACTCCATCCACAAAGTCACAAGCAAGCTTGTTTAAAGCATAACCACTCTATAAACGAAGTACAAGGCATGGAAACTTGTTTTATAAAAAAAATCACATGTTGAACTTAAACATGTAAATTTGAATTCTGATCAACTAGAGCACTCCAAACTTGTTGCTTATAAATAGAGTCACTATTTGTGAGCTAAGGGATGAGTTTTAGCACCCTGAAACACTCCCAAATTCCCTCTAGCCAGAAATTGCACAAAAAACTCCATTGATACACAGTTCTGACCTTAAACTTGTATCTTTCATTTCCCTCGTGCGTTTTCCCTCAAATTCATTCCTAAAGATTCCTTACAACAAATACAACTCATCCCCATCCTTATTCTAAAACTGTAACACCATTTACCATAACCTCTATAACCAAAAAACAGAGTATGCAACTCGACTTCTCCAGGCCATTTCAGCCACTCTCAACTCAAGAAAACCATTGCATTAGCTTCCTAGAGACTCGAGGAAGCGAGCCTGATCATCACCACTGCCTGAAACAAGCTCAAATCCATTTCACGGTTTCCAGTTTTGAGGTATTTTTCTTGAACTTCTATCTTCATACTTAGGCATTGTTAGGCTTGCATTTGTGAAGATAAATTGTAGACATCATTGCCCTGAAACTATACATGTCCATATATTTTATTTATATTGGTTGTGCTTAGAGAATTTTAGGTTTGAATCTCTGAAAAAAGTTAGGTCAGAATTTGGTACTTTTAGAAATTCTCATTCATCTTTGATTTATAGCTTATGATATTTATATGGTTGGATTTGTATGGAAAATCGGAGAAACTTTTATGTTTGCATCTTTCATTTTTTTGAGAAATGAGCAAGTTACAGGATCCATGGCTGGAGGTTGAAGATGAAGTCTTTTTCAGGACTTGACTTGTGTTATGTATTATTTGTTTTACTTATGTTAACGGATGTACAGTCACCCCAGTGGCAAAGGCAGCGCACGTTTATCTCAAGGTCATGGGTTCAAGTCCCAGTGCTGTATTTTGTTCAAATTTTCAACATTTTCTTTCTTTTTTCCAGCAATAACCAGCGCTGGGCCTCCTCTTTGGGCCTTATTGTTTTTTTTTTACTTTCTGACCCACTGTTTCACTTACACACCCTGGCCCATTTTTATTTCTTTTTTTCTTATTTTTATTTATTTATTTTCTTAAATATTTTATCTAATATTAAAAAATCATAAAAAATACAAAATATTAGATTTATATTTTGACATAGTTTATGTATTTTTTCTCGATAAAAATTATTTTTATTTAATCATACTTTATTTATTTCACTAATTGTTTTTGTAAATTAAATTAAAAATTTAGGGTTTTAGTTATTTTCTTTTACACCATTTAAATATATTATTTTAAAACAAAAAAAAAACAAAAAAAATTTTATAATACTATAAATTATTTTTAAGACAAAAAACATCAAAAGTATTCTTCTTATAAACTTAATTTCTTTTTTTTAATCCATTAATAGATTATGGTTTTATTTAATTTCTTTTCCTAGTAAATTTAGGTTTTACTTTTAATTAATTATTTTCCCTTTAGTTAATTAGGTTAAAAATCAAAACCCCTTTTCCTAAAAAATACAAACAAAATATCCATTTATTTTTACATTCACATCCTTGTATATTTGTTCATCTGGTACATTATTTATTTCAATTCTTGTACAAATTCAATATGGTTGTAATAGATAATTAGGCTTTATTTTCTTGCAATCCCCATTTATAATTTGTACCCCCCTTCCCACAAGTATTGTAATAGCGTAGTAATTTTAAATTCTGCAATTTATCGCTTTTATATATAAATTCTAGTAATTAAGGTTTATATAGAAAGACTAAAACCAATGCTTAGAAAATCCTAATAAAATAAAAAATCAAGCATGAAAACAATACACTTGCACAGAAACACCCCTAGGGTAAATCCACTTGGTTGCCTTTACAAAATGGCCATATTACGCACGTGAGATATCTTAGCAAAAACAAGCAAAAATATAAGATCATAGTCCCTCAATGACACTATCCATGTTGCCTTTCAAATGATCTTAGTCCCTAAAATAGAATGCTAAGATACCTTGAAACATTGCTAATCATGGTTATACGATGACCCACGTCCGTCCTGTTTACATCCAAAGATAGGGTTACTTACCAAATCAATTGTAAGATGACAATGCCAAAGGAAAAAGGAAATGAACATGAAAGACTTTTGAGTAGGTAGAATGATCCTAATTACTTGCTCCATTTCAAAACAAAACATCCTTTCTATTTTCAAAAACAAACACCTACACTTTCAAAACATCTTACAAACTTGAAAACATTTTCAAGAGACCAACATCTTTGTATACATTCTTACGAACGAGAATCATTACAAAGTTTGCCTAAACAATTGCCTCTTTACAAAATACTTTCAAAAACAACACAAAGCACAATTTCAAACAAAAGCAAGTGATCTAGAAAGTAACTAAGAGCCCATGGAAAACCATGGATGAAAAGGGTGCTAATACCTTCCCTTTTCATAATCTACCCCCCGAACTCAAGAAACAATCTCAAAGGTCTTTCCTGTTCTTTTTCACCTTTCCTTTTGGATAAAAGAAAAGTCAGTGGCGAATCTTTCTAACCGCAACATTTGCGATCAAACGTAAAACACCCAAGTCAGTCTCCCACCGTACCACAGAACTGGCGACTCTGCTGGGGAGTTTTATAAAAAGTGGGGTTACCTTAGGGTTAAGTCACATTTATTTGCTTTCTTTGTTTGACTTGTATGCTTTACATTATGGTTCTTTGTTTGAGTTTGAATCCTCTACCCGGATTTGGGATACCTTATGGGTAAGTAGCAATACGTTGTGGAAACTATGCCGGGTATACCGACATGGTCTAAGAAATAGCTATGTTAGTGCGACATATTTGTGGGTACCGATAGCCCTTGAGTAGTCAAAGAGAATACAGGGCCGCTGAGTGATGTCATGAAGCACTAATAAACTTCTAGAACCTTTACTTAACCAACTTGGCCATTAGGACATAGTGAGATGACCAGCTTTGGTGTAGTCCAAAGTTAGTAGATACTCGATACTAGACTCATTGAGTTTTTGTTTTTTGGGATATTTCGGTCACCATTAAAGAGGCCTGCGCTGAAACAATGACCAAGGGAACAAACTAGTGATATTGAGCTCCTTAGGACCCGGTTACTATTGCTAGGATAGGTTTAAGCTAACTAAACTTCAATAGGGTACTTACCTATGAGACTCCATGCAAGCCAAAACCTAAGGACTTGTCTGCTTTGTGTGTATATGATTATTTGTATATAAGCTTGCTTACTTTGCATACTTGTACATAACATCATGACATCATACCATAGCATTTTCAATAACATTGAACCATAACATTTTAAGGATCTCAAGGGTTTTGATGCAGGGTCACGTTGAACCAGACGTCTATCAAGAGGCAAGAGGATTTATTTTCCTTTAATCAAACACCGTCAAAGATCAAGTACAGTAACTTGAGTCAAAGGCTATGTCCCACTCGACATGGTGAGCTTAATTCTCATGGAAGGACATCCACCGATACAAAGTTCTCCAATCAAAGTTGTAATTGACTACTAACATTTACCCCGTGAGATCCTTGAAAACATTTGCATGTCATATACGTCATTGCATAACAGGTAGTCTCCAGTACCGATATCTCATGTTCTCGCTGTTTATTTCAGCAATGGCTCTCAAACAAGACAACAAAGATCTTCAAACTCAAGAGGCTCAGTTCAGGGAAATGTTCCTTAACCTATCCAAGGGACAGGAAGAGTTGAAAGCACTCCTCGCTGGGAATCTGACCAAGAAACATCCTGATAATAACAAGGATGACCAGGTTGAACAACTGCAGGTTGAGATGGAAGCAATGAGAATCCAAATGCTAGGCCAGGTGGCTCTCATCCAAAACTTGGCTCAAGGACAAGAAGAGCTAAGGAAACTCATCAACAAACTCCGTCAAGAAGGATGTAACCAAATGGGTCGAACAGCTAGAAGTAGGGGTCAAATCATCATCCAGCCTCCCATAAGACAAGAAGCTGGTTTAAGGGAAAATAGACCATTATGAATTGTTGCCGTGTCACGGGTCCAACAACGGCCCCGTCAACATCAACCGGAAAATCAGCAAAGGCAAAACAAGCCCAAAAGACAGTTTACTAACATCAACATGCCACTGTCTCAAGCTTTACAACATATGTTGAGGATGGATCTGATTACACCAATAAGACCTCATCCAAATCCTAAAACTTATGCTCCCAGCTACAATCCTGATGCCAGGTGTGCCTATCATTCCGATAGTCCTAGACATGATACAAACGATTGTTGGGCGCTGAAGTACAAGATTCAAAACTTAATCGATGAAGGAGCGTTGAAGTTCACACAAGACGGTAAATTGGATCTTTTTTCTATCACCCCTCAAAGGCTCACCACCTAAAGTGACAAGTCCAGACAAAGAGGCTTCTGTTCATTTGAATTTTCAATTGTAATCTCTTTTGTTGCTCAAATAATTATCTATTAATGTCAAACTTTGTTTCATTAATGCATTGCATATGTTTTTCTTGAACCCATCCATTCTTTTTCACTATATTTAAACTATGCTTTTTACTCTCTTTATGACATTTGTTGTACCCCAAAATTTGCCCTCCCATATTCTTCAAGAAATTGCCAAGTCAAACTACAAAATTCCCCAAGGGTTGCACAGTGCAAAGGTCTCCTATACAGTCAAAATTAGGGTTTGTGTTCTGGTCAAGAAAATGAAGTTTTCAAAGGTCCAATCAAGTCTCACATGCCTACAAATATGGTCAAGCATCCTCATACAAAGTTTCAAGACATTCAGCTCAAAATGGCACAGTCAAAACCCTAATTGCACTACAGTCAACTGTAGGGGCAAAATGGTCATTTGGCAGTCAAAAGTTCAAATTTTTGGTCAATATATCATTTTGAAGCCACAAACATCATTTGATCAATGCTTGATCATGATTCTCAAAGTTTGGCTCAAAAGTCATCAAGATGCAAAAGTTTCCTTATTTGGACAGTTGAAAAAGTCAACTGTAAATTGACCAGGACATAACTTCCACATGGATTATCAGAAAAATTCCATCCAAAGCTCATTTTGAAGATAAAGACATTTCCTACAACTCATCTTCATACTTCAAGTCCAAGAAATGCTCTCACAAAAAGTTATCAATTTCAACATTATAGGTCATTTTCAAAAGTCAACAAAAAGGGACTTTAAGTCAAAGGCCGTAACTTGAGATTTGTAAATGAAAATGACATGGGACCAAAGGCATTGGTTAGAGGACTCAAAGACCTTTCCAAAATGTCCAAGAACATGAGAAAAGCTTAAAAATTGAGCAAGTTATGCCTTGTAGAAGTTGGGAAATTTTTGAATATTTTGAAAAGTCAACATTGATTCAAATGACCTAAAATTGCTAATGGGCCCATTTTTCTTCCATAATTCATCATCCATGGAATGTGCACGACCACTTGGCCCAAAGGGAAGTTTTATTCATTTTTATTTATTTATTTGAATTTTTATTAATAATAATTCATTTAAATCAAATTAAATACATGAAAAATGCTTAACCTAAAGTTTTAAATCTTTTTGTGCATGTTTTACTCTTAATATTTCGTGCCTAGCTCAATATAGAAAGATTTGGATTGAATTGATCTTAATTGGTACAAAAGCACATGGAAAATATTTGGGTAAAGATCTTGAAAATCAAATTTCCAAAATCATGAATGCAAGAGATTTGGAGTGGTTTCTTTAACCTAATTCATTCAGTACAAAAGCCAAAACATAAACCTAATCTCAAAAACCATGAAGTTGCGCTAGAAAGTGATCATCAAACTTAGAAAATTTGTCAAAAAATTCAAAACTGAACAACACATTCTAGGGCGATTCAAGGCATAATTCTTGTCTCATTAGCTTTCTCAAGGTTCACTGAACGTTTCCCAATCAAAAACGTCCCTCAAAACCTCAAGAACTGGTATACAGAACCTGGAATATCTCATGAAAAATTCATAATCGTGTTTTAAAATCTATGCATCCTCATAACATTTTATTCATTGATTCATATTCCTGATGAAATTCTGAAGCTAACCAATATATTTAATTGTATTTTTATGTGCTATATACGATTTCGCCATTGATGATATTTAGGGTTCAGGAAGCTTCAAATTGGGGGTTTTTAATTAAAGAAAAATTGGCCCTCAAGACCACCACCATTCAACTCAGCGCGTCTGGACGATCTCAAACATACCCTCGCGCTCAATTTATGAGCGTCAGAGGGCTAGTCGTTATTTTTCCAAAGCATACCTAAAACAACGCGTAAAAAACCGTGGCTTAATGTATTTGTGTTTCAGGAATATGGAGAAGATGATATCGTGGCAAACGGTGATAGGCTGATTCAAATTTTCGCGCGTGGACCCACTAACATTTTTGTTTTTCTTTTATAATATTTATTAGTTGTTTATTAATCAAACACGCGCATCTGGTTCAGTGGCGAGGCATACGAGCTGGCAACATGCATGACCTGGGTTCGAGTCCCAGGTCTTCAATATTCTCAATATTATTTTTCCATTGATCTTCACATGTAGTGCCCAGGTTGAAGCGCACCATAGACCTTCTCCACCAAGCGTACACGCGTCTAGCTTCATCAGATCAAAGGCCATAAATTGAAGACTATGGTGAACCCTAGTCCATGCATCACACGCGTCCAGCAAAAGTCAACCAGGCCATGCTAACTGGGCCAGAATTCTTGGATTAAACCTCCTATTTGGGGACTACAACCCCCCAAGGTTTGCAAAAATTTTGTTATTTTTATCTTTTCATTATTTTTATCTTCTTTTAATTATTATTCTTTCAATCAATTTAATATTTTCATAAATCTAAAAAATACCCATAAAAATAAAAAAAAATAGAAAAACAATAAATATTTTATTTTTTAGTATTTTTATAAATAAATGCATATAATTAAATTTAGTTTTAAATTAAGTTGATTTTAATTCTTTTAGTAAAAAATCTAAAAAACATAGAATTAGGGTTTTAATTAATTTCATCTTTTTTTCTTTTTTTTCCCATAATAATTAAATAGCTTTATTTATTTTATAATTAAATTTGCATGTAAAAATTAGGATTAATTTTAGGTTAAAAAAACTTCAATATTTTCTTAATAAATTAAAAATAACTTAGAATTAGGGTTTGCATCTTATTTTAATTTTAATTAATTCTCTTTTTCTATTTAATCCTAAAATCATAAAATACCAAAAAAATCATTCTTTTTCTTTTTTTTTATTAATTAATGCCATGTAATTTTAAATTTTGCAAAAGGGTCCAACGCCCTCGTTTCGTTTTAATTCTTATTAATTCGCATATCTTCTTTATTCCGTTTAAATATTCATGTATCTCTCCCGAGGCCTTGTAACATTTTAATTACTTCTCGCATTGTTAATTTCTTTATTTATTTTCTGTCAAATCGGGTTCGAGAAACTTTTGGCGATGTGGACCCGCGCCTTTTGTAATAGCTTAGAATCTTTTACTTTTCGCAATTTTTAACTGTTAATCAAAGCATGAAAGAATGTATGGACAAAAATAAAAACAAACGCTAGATCACCAATGACATGACAAAAGACAAAAATAACTGAAAACGACACACAAATCACACACCACCCCTAGGGTACGCCTCACTGTTGCCTTGCCTCGAAAGGTGATCGTCGAGTAGAGGATGTCTTAGTAAGTCCTCATGATCCGGGAACCTGGCATGAGGGTATCTTCTAAGGTGTCTTCCCATTGCTCCGGTGATCACCATGTCCCGAACCTCGAATTGACCCGAACCTCGAATTGACCCGAATACCTCCAACGGTGGTGCTACCTACCTCTCAATGGTGGGATGGCATTACTTTAAAGGACATTTACACAGACGAATTCCTTAGGGTAGGTAGGTTCTCGTAGATACTTGCTCTAAATTTCAAAACAAATTCAAAAATACTTTTCGCACCAACACATTTTCAAAAAGCTTTCGAAAGCAACTTTTCAAACACTCTTGAGGACTGATACAAGAGTCGAACTGAAATTTTCAAAGAAACTTTTTTAAAACCCACAGTTGAAAAGCAAACAAACAATTTTGAAAACACAAGTGAGCAAGTATCTAAGAGCCCATGGATAACCATGGATAGAAAGGGTGCTAACACCTTCCCTTTCTATAACCTACCTCCCGAACCGAGAGCAATCTCTATAAGGAATTTTTCTGTGCTTTTGTCCTTTCCATTTGGAGAAAATAAAAGACGGTGGCGACTCTTGCTTCCGCGACATTTCGCAAACCAGCGTTAAACAGTCAGTTCCAGATCCACCGATCACAGAACTGGCGACTCTGCTGGGGACCAAACTTAAAGTGAGGGGTACCTTAGGGCTAGCTCATAACTATGTTTTCAATTGTTTTTCCTTGTGTGCTTTAAATTGTGGGTTGCTTGGGAGTTCTATAGATCCTAACCCGGATCTGGGGGATACCTTTCTTAGAAAGTAGCAACAAGGCTGTGAGGGAACTGTGCGGGGTATACCGACATGGTTGAAACAGTCTGCTACATTGATGTGGCACTTTGGTGTGTACCGGTAACCCTTGAGTTCAGTCAAGGAGAGTACGGGGCCTCCGCGTGGTGTCGTGAAGCATCAACATACCTTAGGAACCTTAATTGAACTATCTTGGCCTCTTTAGGGTAGTGAGATAACTGACTTTGGTGCAGTCCAAGGTTGGTTGATACTCGATACTACACTCAATTGAGGGTTGCTTTCCTGGAATATTTCGGTCGCCAGTTCAGTGGCTAAATCGAAACGATGAACAATGAAAGCAATCCCGTGATATTGGGACCCTTAGAACCCGGTTACTTCTAATAGGACAGGTTGAGCCCACCAACTTCAAGAGGGTAATACCCAGACCCCATGCTGGCCTAAACTCTAAGGGCTTTTCTTGTGTGACTTGTGTGCCTTCGTACTTGACTACTTGCATGCTTTATCTGACACATAAACTATTTGCAGATTTTGTTTTAGTCCTTAATTGGGACCCATGACAGGGCTTACTAAGTTTCTTGCAGGTTTTGTTTATAGTCCTTAATTAGGGCTCATAACAGAGTGTATTAAGTTTCTTGCAGGTTTTGTTTTAGTCCTTAACTAGGACTCATAACAAGGTTTACCGAGTTTCTTGCAGGGTTTGTTTTAGTCCTTAATTGGGACTTATGACAGGTTTTACCGAGTTTCTTGCAGGTTTTAGTTTGCAGTCCTTAATTGGGACTCATAACAGGGTTACCTACATTACCCCATGCATCATGACATCATACCATTGCATACATCCTAACCCATTTCAAGGATCTCAAGGGTTTGTGATGCAGGTCAGGATGAATCAAACATCTAGAAAGGGGCAAAGAGGATTTATTCTCCTCTAGCCAAGGTTGTCAGGGGCTATGACCCACTTGATATGGTGAGCTTTGACTCCTGAAGAAGGTTCCCCTAGCCAAGGTTGTTTGGAAAGCAAAATAAGGTTGATGACTTGAGTCAGGGGCTATGACCCACTTGATATGGTGAGCCTTTGACCCTTGGAAGAAAGACTCTCAACAAATATGAAGTTTCTTTCAATCAAGCTACCGGATCCAAATGCTAACAAATTTTCTTGTTTACCCCGCGAGGTCCTTGAAAACATTACATGCATGTCATACTCATCATTGCATAACAGGTATCCTTGTTGCAGGTCACTTACCTTTCTCGCTGTTTATTTCAGCAATGGCTTCACAACAAGATAACCAGGACCTTCACGCTCAAGAGACTCAGTTCAGGGAAATCTTCCTAGGTCTATCCAAGGGGCAGGAAGAGCTGAGGACACTCCTCATGGGGAATCTGATCAGAAAGAGTCCTGAATATGACAAGGACGAACAGCTGAAACATCTACAAGCTGAGGTAGACACACTGAAAACCCAGATGCTGGGGCAAAGGGCCCTCATTCAAGGTTTAGCTCAAGAGCAAGGAGAGCTGAGAGCCATGATCAGCCAACTTCCTCAAGGCATGAAGCAACCAGCCCAAATCAGGGACCAGGTCATAGAACAGATTCCAAGAAGGCAAAGGTCGGGTCCAATGAATAGACCTCTCCGAGTTGCTACTACTTCTCAGGTCCAACAACGACCGCGCCAAGAACAGCGGGTTGATCAGAACAGGTCGGACGAGCCTAAGAGACAATTCACCTACATCAACATGTCATGGTCACGAGCTTTGCAGCACATGTTAAGGATGAACCTGATTGCAGTGATCAACCCTCCTGCAAATCCAAAGACTTCCTCTCCAAATTACTACCCAGAAGCAAGGTGCGCTTACCATTCTGGTAGCCCGGGGCACGATACTGAGGACTGTTGGGCATTGAAGTACAAGATTCAGAATATGATCGATGCTAAAGAGATCGAGTTCGAGCCCGCCGAGACTCCCAATGTGATCATTGCTCCCTTGTCAAAACATGGCTAGGATTGAGAAATTTTTGTTCATTAGAATCTTTCAAGTTGTAATTTTCTTTTGATTGTTCAAGCATTCCATTCATATCAAACGTTGTTATTTCATTAATGCATCGCATATGTCTGTTCTGAAACAATATATTCGTATTCACTAAATGAAATTTATTTCATATTTTTTTTCTGATGATCAACTCTTAAATAATAATTCTAAGCCTCTTGAGGGAGGATGACGAAAACGATATCGCAATCTTACAGTATGCTTTTGAACAGACCCCGCTGATGAGGTACATGCATTGTTTCAATTCCTAAACACTGGAGTAATAAGGAAGATAATCCCTCGTCAACCCCTCTGAGCCAAAGAAGTAGGAGTTTTTTCTTTTCGAAAATTAAAACCCTTAATCATAACCTGGGGCAGGGTAGTTCTCTCAGTTGATCCAAGTGCGCAACAAAGGGCACCAAAGAGATCCTTACGAAAAAAGAAAGACAGTGATGGTTCCGAAAAATCGTAAAGACAGACAGCCATTATCAAAAAATTCATAAATGAAAAGCCCAAAAAGTCAAAACCTATAAAGGGGACTTACGAAACTGGGGCATCCCGCTGACTATAATTCTAAAAAAGGAAACAGCTCAGGCAAAAAAAACAGGGATAACAAAAGCAAAAAGAAAGAGGTCTTATAAACCCTCAACAAAATGACTGCCTATTCCAAATAAATCATCAATATCTGAACCATCACAGAAAAATCAGAGCAAAGACTCAAACAAGGTCTAATGTACAATCAACTGAGTTTAGGTTTGAAGAACATCACGAAGAGCGGGTGGGTACAAATAATTTGAGCCTTTATCCTTTGTTTCTTAAACCATGAACCAGGCCACGTTATAACCCTTAAAAGTCCTAGCTGAAGCATGGGTTAGTTCGAAAGCATACTGTTACAAAAGGTATCCTGACTCCTTAAGGCCTACGGTAAAAACTGAGTTGACATCACGTTTTACAAACATTCACTTGTTTTATGAAAAAAGAATGCATTTTCAAAATCTTCAAGACAGACATAGGCTTTACATTTTTAACATAACTTTGTTTGCATATGACTTTTGTTTGAACAGCATAGAAATTCGCACGATGAATGCCTAATGAACAGAAGTACTTCCAACCAAGAGGCACGACATGATCATGGTCCATCATCTGGGGCAACCCAATCAAGATTCAGAGAATCTCTTAAAGGCCAAATAGCCTGGGGCAAGTCTCCGCCTGAGTCACTTGGGGCATTCCAACAACGAATCTTTCCTGATCAAACACCTTCTGGTGGCATGGAAAAAACTTCTAATAGGGGCAACTCCCTACATTCTGAGAATATGGACATAGTCGAAAAAATACTACGCAAAATCAAAGACCCGCTAGATTGACACACCTGGGCAAAAATAAGGGCTTCCCGGCGAACCAAAAGGGTTCGGGCAAAATGAAGGGATGAAATGAAAAAAATCTGTACACCCGGCAAGTCGAAAACCTGAAAAGGCGGCTTGGGCAAAAATGGGTATCCCGGTGGACTGAAAACCCGAAAGGGCGGTCCAGGAAAAAGTTAGGGATCAAAGCGTACGACTATGTCCTGTCATCTTGTCACTTGCCTACCAGAAGAAGGTTTGACCCTCCACAAGTATCTTTCTCTCCCACATCAGAAACAGGGGCAATAACGGGTGGTTTAAGCAATCTGATTGTTCTATCCTCCAAGGTACCAAGGTAGGTTCAGCTAAAGAACATAACCAGTAAATCCCAACTCCCCAGAGAGTGAGCCAACAGGTCAGTGCACTCTTCCGCAAGCAAAGTCATCAAATCTTAAGGAAGTTGAGTATCCTCCAGCAGATCTCAATACTTCCCCAGCAGCCTACATACTCATAACAAGCATCCCCGACAGTCTTGGTCTAAAGATTGTTCCCCGGCGGTATATCAACATTTGGAGGAATCACTTCCCCGAATTCAAAACTTCCCCAGGAAAGTCCAATTAAGCTCCCCAGGAAAATTGGAATTCATCTCCCCCAAGCAGTAAGCTTATCCCCAGTAGATTCTGGAAGCTTATCCCTCGCAGAGCGCGAACGCGTCTCCCGGCTTTATTCAAAGAGTTATTTCCTTAACAGGATATAACTGGGTTATCCTCAGCCAAAAGCCACGGAAAGATCGTCGTCGACAGAATCTTCTTATCCCCAGCGAAGTCTATCAACACTTCCGATACAGCAAAGATATCCTCAGCAAGTCATTCTCAACAATTCAGCAAGATACCTCTCTCCCCACAGAGTATCACTCCCCAGCATGGTCGCTAGAGTATTTTTTTTTCTCCCCGCAGAATCTTCCTTTCGCCAAGTTTATTCCTCAACGGAGTCAACTTCTCCTATCGGTATTCTTGCAGCTATCATCCCCAGCGAAAGCGAAATCTATTTCAGCCCAGGAGTGACTTCCCGACACCCGTCAAGGATTTACTTTCCTAGACGAACGCATACATAAAGCATCACATACATCATTATAGCAGGCATAGACGCATCATATCATACAAATCTCATTTATGTTGAGAACATCATTGCTTGATCCATATCATGCATTGCATATGACTGACTTTTACCTTTCAGGAAAGACTCAGTTAAATTCTCAATCATATTTCAAGACCTAGACCGGTTCAGTTAATCGACTCCAAAGATTTCTTATCCAGTCCAAGGCCTTCTCTAGTCCAGCTAAATCGACTCCCAACAGATTTTTCTGATGAAGACTCAGTAGAAGTTATCAGATTATAATGTCCTATTGGTTCTCTCTCCGACGGTGCATGAGATTTCCATTTTAGGTTTTTCTTTGAGATTATATTTTCCTATTGGTTCTCTCTCCGACGGTGCATGAGATTTCCATTTTGGGTTTTTCTTTGAGATTATAATTTTCCTATTGGTTCTCTCTCCGACGGTGCATGAGATTTCCATTTTAGGTTTTTCTTTGAGATTATAATGTCCTATTGGTTCTCTCTCCGACGGTGCATGAGATTTCCATTTTAGGTTTTTCTTTGAGATTATATTTTCCTATTGGTTCTCTCTCCGACGGTGCATGAGATTTCCATTTTAGGTTTTTCTTTGAGATTATAATGTCCTATTGGTTCTCTCTCCGACGGTGCATGAGATTTCCATTTTAGGTTTTTTTCTTTGAGATTATATTTTCCTATGGTTCCCTCTCCGATGGTGCGTGAGGTGATAATTCCTTTTTAGGTTATAATTTCCTATGGTTCCCTCTCCGATGGTGCGTGAGGTGGTAATTCCTTTTTAGGTTATAATTTCCCATGGTTCCCTCTCCGATGGTGCGTGAGGTGGTAATTCCTTTTTAGGTTATAATTTCCTATGGTTCCCTCTCCGATGGTGCGTGAGGTGATAATTCCTTTTTAGGTTATAATTTCCTATGGTTCCCTCTCCGATGGTGCGTGAGGTGATAATTCCTTTTTAGGTTATAATTTCCTATGGTTCCCTCTCCGATGGTGCGTGAGGTGATAATTCCTTTTTAGGTTATAATTTCCTATGGTTCCCTCTCCGATGGTGCGTGAGGTGATAATTCCCTTTCAGGTTATGATTTCCTATGGTTCTCCCCCCGACGGTGTGTGAGATGTAATTCCCTTTCCGATTATAATTTCCTTTGGTTCTCTTCCCGATACTGCGAAGATGGTAATTCCCACCAAGATTTTATCAACGAGCATTGTTGAGGTAAAAGTCACCCAAGGTTCTCTTACCATTCATGCTAAGGTAGTAACCATCCCTGGTTCATTCATCATCTTGTGAAGCTCCAGACTCAGCTCCTGTAGCCAGTCAGGACATATCTATACCAAACATCTGAAAACCAGCTCCTGCAACGTGTCAGGTACTCATTCTTCTTTTGCAGGTATGCAGGTTCTCGCTAAGGAATCTATTACGCGATCAACATCCAGATGGCATCTATAAGCCCATCATCCTGTTCACCAATCTCTAAATGGCATCTATAAGCCCATTCCCATCATCACACTGCTACTATGTGAGCGCAAATTTCTGGGCACTCTAGTGTTCAATCATCTTCTACCCTCGGATTACGAAAGGCACGTCAGCCAATCTGCATCCTCAGGTCTAAGAAGATTGAACAGGGGCAACTGTTGTACCCCAAAATTTGCCCTCCCATATTCTTCAAGAAATTTCCAAGTCAAGCTACAAAATTCCCCAAGGGTTGCACAGTGCAAAGGTCTCCTATACAGTCAAAATTAGGGTTTGTGTTCTGGTCAAGAAAATGAAGTTTTCAAAGGTCCAATCAAGTCTCACATGCCTACAAATATGGTCAAGCATCCTCATACAAAGTTTCAAGACATTCAGCTCAAAATGGCACAGTCAAAACCCTAATTGCACTACAGTCAACTGTAGGGGCAAAATGGTTATTTGGCAGTCAAAAGTTCAAATTTTTGGTCAATATATCATTTTGAAGCCACAAACATCATTTGATCAATGCTTGATCATGATTCTCAAAGTTTGGCTCAAAAGTCATCAAGATGCAAAAGTTTCCTTATTTGGACAGTTGAAAAAGTCAACTGTAAATTGACTAGGACATAACTTCCACATGGATTATCAGAAAAATTCCATCCAAAGCTCATTTTGAAGAGAAAGACATTTCCTACAACTCATCTTCATACTTCAAGTCCAAGAAATGCTCTCACAAAAAGTTATCAATTTCAACATTATAGGTCATTTTCAAAAGTCAACAAAAAGGGACTTTAAGTCAAAGGCCGTAACTTGAGATTTGTAAATCAAAATGACATGGGACCAAAGGCATTGGTTAGAGGACTCAAAGACCTTTCCAAAATGTCCAAGAACATGAGAAAAGCTTAAAAATTGAGCAAGTTATGCCTTGTAGAAGTTGGGAAATTTTTGAATATTTTGAAAAGTCAACATTGATTCAAATGACCTAAAATTGCTAATGGGCCCATTTTTCTTCCATAATTCATCATCCATGGCATGTGCACGACCACTTGGCCCAAAGGGAAGTTTTATTCATTTTTATTTATTTATTTGAATTTTTATTAATAATAATTCATTTAAATCAAATTAAATACATGAAAAATGCTTAACCTAAAGTTTTAAATCTTTTTGTGCATGTTTTACTCTCAATATTTCATGCCTAGCTCAATATAGAAAGATTTGGATTGAATTGATCTTAATTGGTACAAAAGCACATGGAAAATATTTGGTTAAAGATCTTGAAAATCAAATTTCCAAAATCATGAATGCAAGAGATTTGGAGTGGTTTCTTTAACCTAATTCATTCAGTACAAAAGCCAAAACATAAACCTAATCTCAAAAACCATGAAGTTGCGCTAGAAAGTGATCATCAAACTTAGAAAATTTGTCAAAAAATTCAAAACTGAACAACACATTCTAGGGCGATTCAAGGCATAATTCTTGTCTCATTAGCTTCCTCAAGGTTCACTGAACGTTTCCCAATCAAAAACGTCCCTCAAAACCTCAAGAACTGGTATACAGAACCTGGAATATCTCATGAAAAATTCATAATCGTGTTTTAAAATCTATGCATCCTCATAACATTTTATTCATTGATTCATATTCCTGATGAAATTCTGAAGCTAACCAATATATTTAATTGTATTTTTATGTGCTATATACGATTTCGCCATTGATGATATTTAGGGTTCAGGAAGCTTCAAATTGGGGGTTTTTAATTAAAGAAAAATTGGCCCTCAAGACCACCACCATTCAACTCAGCGCGTCTGGACGATCTCAAACATACCCTCGCGCTCAATTTCTGAGCGTCAGAGGGCTAGTCGTTATTTTTCCAAAGCATACCTAAAACAACGCGTACAAAACCGTGGCTTAATGTATTTGTGTTTCAGGAATATGGAGAAGATGATATCGTGGCAAACGGTGATAGGCTGATTCAAATTTTCGCGCGTGGACCCACTAACATTTTTGTTTTTCTTTTATAATATTTATTAGTTGTTTATTAATCAAACACGCGCATCTGGTTCAGTGGCGAGGCATACGAGCTGGCAACATGCATGACCTGGGTTCGAGTCCCAGGTCTTCAATATTCTCAATATTATTTTTCCATTGATCTTCACATGTAGTGCCCAGGTTGAAGCGCACCATACACCTTCTCCACCAAGCGTACACGCGTCTAGCTTCATCAGATCAAAGGCCATAAATTGAAGACTATGGTGAACCCTAGTCCATGCATCACACACGTCCAGCAAAAGTCAACCAGACCATGCTAACTGGGCCAGAATTCTTGGATTAAACCTCCTATTTGGGGACTACAACCCCCCAAGGTTTGCAAAAATTTTATTATTTTTATCTTTTCATTATTTTTATCTTCTTTTAATTATTATTCTTTCAATCAATTTAATATTTTCATAAATCTAAAAAATACCCATAAAAATAAAAAAAAAAGAGAAAAACAATAAATATTTTATTTTTTAGTATTTTTATAAATAAATGCATATAATTAAATTTAGTTTTAAATTAGGTTGATTTTAATTCTTTTAGTAAAAAATCTAAAAAACATAGAATTAGGGTTTTAATTAATTTCATCTTTTTTTCTTTTTTTTCCCATAATAATTAAATAGCTTTATTTATTTTATAATTAAATTTGCATGTAAAAATTAGGATTAATTTTAGGTTAAAAAAACTTCAATATTTTCTTAATAAATTAAAAATAACTTAGAATTAGGGTTTGCATCTTATTTTAATTTTAATTAATTCTCTTTTTCTATTTAATCCTAAAATCATAAAATACCAAAAAAATCCTTCCTTTTCTTTTTTTTTATTAATTAATGCCATGTAATTTTAAATTTTGCAAAAGGGTCCAACGCCCTCGTTTCGTTTTAATTCTTATTAATTCGCATATCTGCTTTATTCCGTTTAAATATTCATGTATCTCTCCCGAGGCCTTGTAACATTTTAATTACTTCTCGCATTGTTAATTTCTTTATTTATTTTCTGTCAAATCGGGTTCGAGAAACTTTTGGCGATGTGGACCCGCGCCTTTTGTAATAGCTTAGAATCTTTTACTTTTCGCAATTTTTAACTGTTAATCAAAGCATGAAAGAATGTATGGACAAAAATAAAAACAAACGCTAGATCACCAATGACATGACAAAAGACAAAAATAACTGAAAACGACACACAAATCACACACCACCCCTAGGGTACGCCTCACTGTTGCCTTGCCTCGAAAGGTGATCGTCGAGTAGAGGATGTCTTAGTAAGTCCTCATGATCCGGGAACCTGGCATGAGGGTAGCTTATAAGGTGTCTTCCCATTGCTCCGGTGATCACCATGTCCCGAACCTCGAATTGACCCGAATACCTCCAGCGGTGGTGCTACCTACCTCTCAATGGTGGGAAGGCATTACTTTAAAGGGCATTTACACAGACGAATTCCTTAGGGTAGGTAGGTTCTCGTAGATACTTGCTCTAAATTTCAAAACAAATTCAAAAATACTTTTCGCACCAACACATTTTCAAAAAGCTTTCGAAAGCAACTTTTCAAACACTCTTGAGGACTGATACAAGAGTCGAACTGAAATTTTCAAAGAAACTTTTTTAAAACCCACAGTTGAAAAGCAAACAAACAATTTTGAAAACACAAGTGAGCAAGTATCTAAGAGCCCATGGATAACCATGGATAGAAATGGTGCTAACACCTTCCCTTTCTATAACCTACCTCCCGAACCGAGAGCAATCTCTATAAGGAATTTTTCTGTGCTTTTGTCCTTTCCATTTGGAGAAAATAAAAGACGGTGGCGACTCTTGCTTCCGCGACATTTCGCGAACCAGCGTTAAACAGTCAGTTCCAGATCCACCGATCACAACATTCAACTCTTGTTAAAAGTTACAAGCCTTTAGAGGGAGGATGACGAAAACAATGCCATAAATCTTATACAATATGCTTTTGAACAGACCTTGCTGACGATGTACATGCGTTATTTCAAATCCTAAACACTGGAGTTATAAGGAAGATAATCCCTAGTCAACCCCTTCGATCCAAAGAAGTAGGAATTTTTCTTTTTCACACAAAATGAAACCTTCGATCAAAACCTGGGGCATGTTAGTCTCTCAGTTAATTCTAACGCACGTTCAAATCGCAAATTATCATCTCGTAAATACAACGAATGACATCAAAACATTCCTCTAGAATCAGAAGACGGTGATGGTTCCCTATCACATAGGCAGTCATTGTCTCTCAAAAAAGAAAAAGCCCACTAAGTCAAAACCTATGAAGAAGACTTAAGAAAATCTGGGGCATCCCGATGACCGTAATATCAAAACAAGAACAGTCAGGAAAAAATTAGGGATAATAAATCAAAAGAAAGAGGTCACTACAAATCTTCAACAACATGAAAAAAAAAGTTGCAAAAATGACTGCTTTCCAAAAAACTTAACTCATCCGAACCATCACCAAAACGTCATTCCAGACTCAATTGGAGTTCAAACGCACAATTAACCGAGTTTAGGACTGAAGAACGTCACGAAGAGTGGGTGTGTACAAATAAATTTTGAGCCTTTATCCTTTGTTTCTTAAACCGTGAACTAGGCCACGTCACAACCATTCAAAAGTCCTAATTGAAGCAAGGGGTAGTTCGAAAGCATACTGTTACAAAAGGTATCCTGACTCGTGTAGTGCTTTACTTTAAATCATGAGTTCAATTTTTCTAACAAAGTTTCTTTACTTGCTAAAATGCATTTTCAAAATTTCAAGACAAACATAAACTTTGCATTACTTGAATATCACTGTGTGCATATGGTTATTTGTTTGACAGCAAAGAAATTCACACGACGAATATCCAGTGAACGAAAGCTCTCTCAGTGAACAAAATCACTTTGATTGGAAAGACACTTCCAATGACATATCTCTCATGATCAAGGGGCACGACATGACCTTTGTCCAACACATCTGGGGCAGTCAAGTCGAGATTTAAAGAATCTCTCAAAGAATTGTTGAATAACTAGGGGCAAATCTTCATATGTATCACTCAAGGGGCAAATCTCCATATGTATCACTCAAGGGGTAATATCATGTTGATCATGGGTTTGAACAATATCCACTATAAAGATCTTGGGCACCACCAATTATTTGTCTATACTGTAGTTGTTTAGGTATTGGCATGCATTTTTGGTAAAACCAGGTGTATGAATGTCATGACTGATGTCATAACATTCTAGTTTATTAGGTACAGATTTATTAGGTACCTTTGCAGAAAAATATTGTCATACAGGTACTGATGTTTATGAGTGTGTATCTGAGCATTTTGCAAAATGATCACATTTACCAAAATCAGTAAATAGGAATTCAGATGTCATAACAAATGTTAAGACATCCTGTTCTGAACTAACAGGTATGCAGTTTGGTTAATTCTGAGTTTTTTCAGGAAAATGACTCAGTCTTTCCAGAACAGAATCCATCGTTTTCTTTGGGTTAACCTAGCTCAACCCCAACCTGGTTGATCTAGTCCTGTGACCTAGTCTTAAGGTCAAACGGATTTAACCCTAGCTTTTTGTGGAAACCCTAACTGAAGATGTAGCTGCTATATATTCAACAGAGCTGCTGTCTTGGAATGCATCCCTTTTTGACAGAAGATCATTTAGAAGCTGTATAGTTTTAACTATTGTAATCCAAGCAATTATCATTGTGATAAGTGACTTGGAATAGGTTTTAATTGTAAGGGTTGTGTATCACTCAAAGCTTTGAAGCAAGAGTGTTTGTATGTCTCTTGACTAAAGCTGTGAAGCAAAGTCAAGTCAGGTCTGTGTATCACTCAAAGCTTTGAAGCAAGAGTGTTTTTATGTCTCTTGACTAAAGCTGTGAAGCAAAGTCAAGTCAGGTCTGTGTATCACTCAAAGCTGTGAAGCAAGAGTGTTTGTGTTGCTTGATTAAAAAAGCTGTGAAGCATAATCAAGTGTATGTTTTGAAGAGTGTCTTCATCAATTCATTAGTCAAATTGTTTTATGTATCACTGTTGTGATTGAGGGGGAGTGAGTAGGAACTCAGGTTTAAGTTGTACTTAGATTGAAGTTGCATTGGGTAGGTCTTAAGTGAAGGAGATAAACTGGTTGGTTTATTCCTGAATTAATATCTCTTATAGTGGATTTCCTCCCTGGCTTGGTAGCCCCCAGAGTAGGTGTTATTGCACACTGAACTGGGTAAAAAATTGACTGTGTTCTTTACTGTTTTTGTATTTACTGTCCTATAGAAAGTCAGATACGGTGTCATAACATTGAACGTGACATTGAGTATCTGCAGCCAGAATTTCAATTGGCATCAGAGCAGGCACCCTGCCTGTATTACTGGGTGAGATCTAGGGATATCACTTTCTGGCACTATGGACAAAGAAGGAGTTTTTGGAAATAGACCACCCATTCTGGATGGAACAAATTATGACTACTGGAAACCTCGTATGATTGCCTTCTTAAAATCTCTGGGCAAAAAGGCTTGGGGAGCTGCTGACAAAGGATGGATCCATCCCACCATAACTGAGAAAGACGGGACAATCAGTTTGAAGCCTGAGGAAGATTGGAGTAAAGAAGAAGATGAGTTAGCCCTGGGAAATTCCAAAGCCTTAAATGCCTTGTTCAATGGAATTGATAGAAACATTTTCAGACTAGTACATCAATATGAACTGGCCAAGGAAGTTTGGGACACTCTCAAAACTACACATGAGGGCACTTCCAAAGTAAAAATGTCAAGGCTTCAGATGTTGACTACCAAGTTTGAGAATCTAAAAATGATGGAAGATGAAACCATTCATGAGTTTCACATGAACATCTTGGAGATTGCCAACACCTCAGGAGCACTGGGAGAAAAAATGGCAGAAGAAAAATTGGTGAGAAAGATTCTCAGATCCTTGCCCAAAAGATTTGCAATGAAGGTAATTGCCATAGAAGAAGCCCAGGACATCAGCAAGTTGAAAATGGATGAACTTATTGGGTCTCTTCAGACTTTTGAGATGGGGATCACTGAAAACAGTGACAAGAAGAACAAGAGCATAGCACTTGTATCCAACACTGATGTTGAAAACAAGGAGGATTAAGAAGAAAATATTTCAGAAGCTATAGCCATGCTTGGAAGACATTTCAACAAACTCATCAAAAGAATAGATCCAAAGTCAAGGTCTAATGTTCATAACATTCCCTCTGACATTGACAGTTCCAGTAGAAGACCAAGGTCAGAAGAGAAGGGAAATCAAGGCAGAGGAATTCAATGCCATGGCTGTGAAGGATATGGGCATATTCGAGCTGAATGTCCTACCTTTCTTAAGAAACAAAATAAAGGAATGACTGTTACTTGGTCTGACTGTGATTCAGAAAGTAATTCTGAAGAAGAATCTGCCAAACTAGTTACTGCTCTAACTGGTGTCTGTACCTCTGAAAGTGACACTAGTGATGAAGAAGTGACATTTGAAGAACTGGCTGATACTTACAAGAAATTGTGTATCAGAAGTACTGAAGTCTGTGTGCAGAATGAGAAACAATCAAAACTCATCACAAAGCTGGAGGCTGAAAAAAGGGCAAACCTTGAAACTATAAGTCATCTAGAAGGGGAAGTTCAATTGCTGAACTCACAACTGAATCAAATGACCAAATCTGTCAAGATGCTGACTAATGGAACAGACAAATTGGAAGAGATCCTTCAGGTTGGACAAAATGTGGGAAATAAATCTGGACTAGGATTTATGGAAGCAAAGAAATCTGGTACAGATAAGAAGATCAGGCCTGATACGCAAATGTCAAAACAGATGTCTCAACACAACTCTCAACATCAGGAACAGAGACATATGAAGAAAAGGTACCAAAGATGGAGATGTCATCATTGTGGGAGATATGGCCACATAAAGACTTTCTGCTTCAGATTGCATGGATACCCTAATCAGAACTCAGGTGTCAAACCTAAGTCTAAAAAGGTACCGCATGCTCCTAAATGGAAGAAAAAGGCTACTGCCCTGATAGCCCACACTTCCCTGAGGGTCTCTGCAAAGGAAGACTGGTACTTTGACAGTGGGTGTTCCAGACACATGACTGGAATCAAGAACCTCCTCAATAATGTTAAACCTCACACCACCAGTTTTGTGACCTTTGGAGATGGTGCTAAAGGTGAAATCAAAGGAGTTGGTAATTTGGACTGCCCTGGAGTTCCAAGTCTGAGTGAAGTACTACTGGTAAAAGGGCTGACTGCTAATCTCATTAGTATCAGTCAATTGTGTGATCTAGGATTCAAGGTCAATTTCTCAAAATCTGAATGTCTAGTAATTAATGAAAAACTAGAAGTTATAATGAAAGGAATCAGATCCAAAGATAACTGTTACTTGTGGCAGCCTGAGAACACTAATAACTCCACTATGTGTCCAATTACCAAAGAAGAAAAAGAGATGAAACTGTGGCACCATAAGCTTGGTCATCTTAATCTAAGAAGAATGAAAAGAGCTATCTCTATGGAAGCAGTCAGAAGGACTCCAAGACTACAGATTGATAAAAGAAGGGTTTGTGGTGAACTTAAAATTGAAAGGCTTGGTAAAAAGAAACATGTCTATGATGTGGTGAATAAACTTGAAGAAGGATGTGTTGTCAGAACCAGAAGTAATCATGACAAGGATTTTGGAAACAACAAGTCTAATAAATTCTGTTTCCCAGAAGAAATGAGTCGTGAAGTCTCTTCTCCTATAACTCACCATCAAAATGGAGTTGACAAAAAGAAAAATAAGATCATTCAAGAATCAACCAGAACTATGATTCATGTCAAAAGAATGCCTTCCCAACTCTGTGCTGAAATGGTTGCAGCTAGTAGTAACTGTTCTCAAAATATCTGGACAAAACAGATGCTCACTGAGTATAATGTCTCACAAGATGTTGTGACATTGTATTGTGACAATCTGAATACAATCAATGTTTCCATGAACCCTATTCAGCATAACAGGACCAAGCACATTGACTTTGTAGAGAAGAAGTCAATTAAACTGGAACATGGTATCATTAAGCTTCAGCTGGCTGATTCTTCTACCAAGGCTCTTGTTGGAAATAAACTTGAAAACTTGAGGGGCAGGTTGGGTATTTGCCAACATGAGAAATTATAGCAATTAATTTTGCTTAAAACAAGGGTTGAAGGAGTTAATTTTGTTAAGTCTATTTTTAGTGGGTTAATCATATGTTTTCCCAATTCTTTCAAAATCTTTAAGAAGTTGAAAAGACTCTCTTTTGCCTCCTACCTCTCTCGACTTTGCAACCTGTTCCCTTCTCTCAATCAAAGTTTTCTCTCAAATTGCTACTGGTGCTCTAAGTCAATCAAAATGTCTCAAACATCATCTTCAACCAAGGCGACCTCTTCATCTTCATCATCTGACCAAGACTCTCGAGCAATCGCCACATGCATAGAATCTGAAGTCCTTGAGATCACTCCTCTCAGAGAGATGGCAACTGACCCCGCCAAAGTCAAAAAGCTGAGAACTAGACATGCAGGAAGAGCTCAAGCTGCTGCCTCTGGTAATCCTTCTCATCCTTCCTCTTCTGTACCAAATAGAGAAGGATCAGTTCAAGTTCATCAAGCTATTGCTAGGCTTGTTACTAGTATACTAAGCGGAAACCAACCTGTACCGGGGATTTCTGTCCCTTTAAATCAATCAGGAAGCCCAAATGTGGATGTCTCTGAGAATGTAGATGTCTCTGAGAATGTTATGACACAAAATGACAACATTCAGAACCCTTCAGAAAAGACTGCTGATCCACCTATCATTGATGTGGATGAGGAATACTCAGACAATGATCTGATTGCCAATGTAAACCCTAGCATAGCTAGGAGAATGATGAAAAGAAAGGGTAATCAGAATGATGCAAAACGTATGTCCAAAGATAAACCTACTGTTAAGAAATCCAAGACTGAAGGCAAGGCTGGGGTAGAATCTGTGAAAACTGGTCAGTCCAAAGGGAAGGTGAAAGCCCAGGTGTATACTGGTAGACAACCAATTACAAAGAAGAGAAAAGAACCTGAATCTTCTGATTCTGATGAGGAATCAGAGTTTGAGATTGATGCTGAAGAAATTCCTATCAGAAGGAAACTTCCCTCCAGCAAAATTGCTAGAGTTCCTGAAGTCCCAACAGACAACATCTCTTTCCACCATCCTGACAATGCAAACAGATGGAAGTATGTTTGCTTGAAGAGAATAGCTTTAGAAAGAGAACTCAACAATGATGCCATGGAGTGCAAGGACATCATGGACCTGATCAAGAATGCTGGACTGATGAAGACAGTGATAAATTTTACCAAGTGTTATGAAAATCTGGTCAAGGAGTTCATAGTTAACTTGTCTAATGATTGTGCTGATGGAAGGTCAGCTGACTTTGAAAGTGTTTTTGTTAGAGGAAGAATGGTTAATTTCTCTCCATCAGAAATTAACAAATTTCTTGGAAGATCAAATGAGGATTATCCTGATCTGGAAGTCACTGACAATGAAGTTTGTCAAACCATCACAGCAAGGCAAGTGAAGTGCTGGCCCTTGAAAGGCAAGCTGAATGCCAGCAAACTTAGCATGAAATTTTCCATCCTGCACAAGATTGGTGCAGCCAACTGGGTCCCTACAAACCATAAATCAACTATCTCCACAGGATTGGGGAGATTTATTTATGTTGTGGGAACCAAGACTGCTTTTGACTATGGCAGGTATATTTTTGAACAAACTTTAAAACATGCTAGTAGTTATGCTGTCAAAGGACCAATTGCCTTTCCCTCCCTTCTTTGTGGAATTATCCTTGCACAATACCCTGATATCTTGGTGGCAAGAGATACTGCTTGCAAAAGAGCTCCTGCCCTTGGGTTGCACTACAAACTGTTTCAGGGATCTCATGCTCCTGATATTGTCATAACATCAGCTGAGACATCGTCTGTGAAGACCCAGTCCAAAACATCTGATGTTATTGCTGTATTAAAAGAGACCTGCAAAGAACTGGAAGTTAGGAAAAAGACCCTAGAAAACCTAATTGCCAGGTTAGAAAAGGAGGAAGCTGAAGGAAACAGAAGGGAAGAGGGTGTAGAAGCTGAAGGTCATCTCAATACTGAAGAAACTAGCTCCTCTGAGTCTGATGACAGTGCTTAAAGGTTGATGGAATTGCTGATTGGTGGAGTTGATGCTGGTCCCTGGTAGAGTTTGGAAGTGTGTTCAGTTTTTAGTTCTGCTCTCATTACTTTTTCTGGATGACTGTATAAATTTTAAGAACATGTATCTTTGGCCCATTTGTGGCTAAAGAGGGGGAGATATATTTTGGTACTTTATTAGACATTCTATTTTTCTGCAGTCATATTTTTTTTCTGCTGCTATCTATCTCTGATTGCTTAGGGGCTTTAGCCAAAAATCTGCCAAAGGGGGAGTTTGTAGTTGTTTAGGTATTGGCATGCATTTTTGGTAAAACCAGGTGTATGAATGTCATGACTGATGTCATAACATTCAAGTTTATTAGGTACAAATTTATTAGGTACCTTTGCAGAAAAATATTGTCATACAGGTACTGATGTTTATGAGTGTGTATCTGAGCATTTTGCAAAATGATCACATTTACCAAAATCAGTAAACAGGAATTCAGATGTCATAACAAATGTTAAGACATCCTGTTCTGAATTAACAGGTATGCAGTTTGGTTAATTCTGAGTTTTTTCAGGAAAATGACTCAGTCTTTCCAGAACAGAATCCAGCGTTTTCTTTGGGTTAACCTAGCTCAACCCTAACCTGGTTGATCTAGTCCTGTGACCTAGTCTTAAGGTCAAACGAATTTAACCCTAGCTTTTTGTGGAAACCCTAACTGAAGATGCAGCTGCTATATATTCAACAGAGCTGCTGTCTTGGAATGCATCCCTTTTTGACAGAAGATCATTTAGAAGCTGTATAGTTTTAACTATTGTAATCCAAGCAATTATCATTGTGATAAGTGACTTGGAATAGGTTTTAATTGTAAGGGTTGTGTATCACTCAAAGCTTTGAAGCAAGAGTGTTTGTATGTCTCTTGACTAAAGCTGTGAAGCAAAGTCAAGTCAGGTCTGTGTATCACTCAAAGCTTTGAAGCAAGAGTGTTTGTATGTCTCTTGACTAAAGCTGTGAAGAAAAGTCAAGTCAGGTCTGTGTATCACTCAAAGCTGTGAAGCAAGAGTGTTTGTGTTGCTTGATTAAAAAGCTGTGAAGCATAATCAAGTGTATGATTTGAAGAGTGTCTTCATCAATTCATTAGTCAAATTGTTTTATGTATCACTGCTGTGATTGAGGGGGAGTGAGTAGGAACTCGGGTTTAAGTTGTACTTAGATTGAAGTTGCATTGGGTAGGTCTTAAGTAAAGGAGATAAACTGGTTGGTTTATTCCTGAATTAATATCTCTTATAGTGGATTTCTTCCCTGGCTTGGTAGCTCCCAGAGTAGGTGTTGTTGGACACTGAACTGGGTAAACAATTGACTGTGTTCTTTACTGTTTTTGTATTTACTGTCCTATAGAAAGTCAGATACGGTGTCATAACATTGAACGTGACATTGAGTATCTGCAGCCAGAATTTCATATACCAACAGTATCAGAGTGTGTCAATATTAGATGGTGTCAGTATCATGTCTTTGGATCCTCCCATGACAGTTCTTAGAAAATTCTGAGACTTAACCAAAGATCTTGGGTACCACAAATTTTCTTGTCTATACCAACAATATTAGATGGTGTCAGTATCAGATGGTGTCAGTATCATGTCTTCGGATTTCTTCCACAACAATCTCAGAAAATATCTCTAGAAAATTCAAGACTACCGGAAATGTGATCAAAATAACAAGCGTCAAGGTGCACCAGATTAACTCTGAGGGCAAAAAGACTTCAAAATAAAGGGTCATGTGCGACCAAGCAAACATTTTCTGGAATTACTACAACACTTACTACTAGGGGCAGTGACAAATATCCCCAAGGTATTTCTCATAGGATGACTCCCAGTCAGAGTTTCAATCTTTGAAAATTTATCACCAGCTGAGTCGACCTCAAGAACCCTTGAGAATTTTCCCTAGTGAAGAAGACACCTCTGCAATGGACCAACCACAAGGTTTATTTCCCTAACGAACTACATATTCCCCAATTCGAGTTTTCCTCTCCGACTGCAACAAATAAAAAAGGCCACAACTCCTCTTCCTAATAGACTACTCTACAATTCCCAGCAAGTTACTGTGAAGCCTGGACACGACCAGATATCAGTTCAACTTCAACTCCTCAGTATAGCAACAAACAACTGAGACTCCTAAACTCTTTTCCCCAAGCAAAAATTAACACCCTCCACAGGGTTTTCAACATTCCTCAGCAGAGCTCTCCTCAAACAACAAGACGGGAATCCTTGGTGGAAGTTATTCTAAGAAAAACATGAAGACTTATGCTCCATATCCCCAACAGTAGTCAGGGATTTTATTTTCCCTAATCCAACAGTGTTACAACAGCATAGCTTACATGCCCGTACATCGCATCCATGCATCTTAACATTGACAACACGAATGCATACAACATAATCTCATTATACAATGCATTTCATACATCATGACATTGAATATAACCAATCTTTTATCTTTTCAGGAAAGATCAGTCAGCAGATGGCTATCATCAGCAATTTACAAAGGTCAGAGATTGATACCTGAGACAAGCCAAGACAATTATCTACACGACCAGCTGAAGCAATCCAGCATGGGTTATCCAGATTCGACTTTCATATACAGTTCATATACGCTCCAGATACGGATGCCATCCTGATACTCATTCAGATTCAATTTTTAGATACAGTTCAGATATGCTCCAGATACGGATGCCATCCTGATACTCATTCAGATTCGACTTTCAGATACAGTTCAGATACGCTCCAGATACAGATGCCATCCTGATACTCATTCAGATTCGACTTTCAGATACAGTTCAGATACACTCCAGATACGGATGACATCCTGATATTCATTCAAATTCAGCTTTCAGACACAGTTTAGATACACTCCAGATACGGATGCCATCCTGATACCCATTCAGATTCAACTTTCAAATACATTTCAGATATGCTTCATATACGGATGCCATCCTGATACTCATTCAGATTTGATTTTCAGATACAATTCAGATACACTCCAGATACGGATGCCATCATGATACTCATTCAGATCCATCTTTCAGATACAGTTCATATACGCTCTAGATACGAATGCCATCCTGATACTCATTCAGATTCAACTTTCAAATACAGTTCAGATACGCTCCAGATACGGATGCCATCCTGATACTCATTCAGATTCGACTTTCAGATACAGTTCAGATACGCTCTAGATACAGATGCCATCCTGATACTCATTCAGATTCAAATTTTAGATACAGTTTAGATACGCTCCAGATACAGATGCCATCCTGATACTCATTCAGATTCAGCTTTTAGATACAGTTCAGATACGCTCCAGATACAGATGCCATCCTGATACTCATTCAGATTCAACTTTCAGATACAATTTAAATACGCTCCAGATACGATGCTATCCTGATACTCATTCAGATTCAGATTTCAGATACAGTTCAGATACGCTCTATATACAGACGCCATCCTGATACTCATTCATATTCGACTTTTAGATACAGTTTAGATACGCTCCAGATATGGATACCATCCTAATACTCATTCAGATTCAGCTTTCATATACAGTTCAGATACCCTCCAGATACGTATGCCATCCTGATACTCATTCAGATTCAACTTTCAAATACAGTTCATATACGCTCCAAATACGGATGACATCTTGATACTCATTCAGATTCAAATATCAGATACAGTTCAGATACGCTCCAGATACGGATGCCATCCTAATACTCATTCAGATTCGACTTTCAGATACAGTTAAGATACGCTCCATATACGGATGCCATCCTAATACTCATTCAGATTCAGCTTTCAGATATAGTTCAGATACGCTCCATATACGGATGCCATCCTGATACTCATTCAGATTTAACTTTTAGATACAGTTCAAATATGCTCTAGATACGGATACCATCCTGATAGTCATTCAGATTCAACTTTCAGATACAGTTCAGATACACTTTATATACGGATGCCATCTTAATACTCATTCAGATTCAGATTTCAGATACAGTTCAGATACGCTCTAGATACGGACGCCATCCTGATACTCATTCAGATTCAGTTTTCAGATAGAGTTCTGATACGCTCCAGATACGGATGCCATCATGATACTCATTCAGATTCAGCTTCCAGATACATTTCAGATACGCTCCAGATACAGATGCCATCTTGATACTCATTCAGATTCAACTTTTAGATACAATTCAAATACGCTCCAGATATGGATGCCATCCTAATACTTATTCAGATTCATATTTCAGATACAGTTTAGATATGCTCCAGATACGGACGCCATCCTGATACTCATTTAGATTCAGCTTTCAGATACAGTTCAGATACACTCCAAATACAGATGCCATCATGATACTCATTCAGATTCAACTTTCTAATACAGTTCAAATACGCTCCAGACACGGATGCCATCCTGATACTCATTCAGATTCAACTTTCAGATATAGTTCAGATATGCTCCAGCCACAGACGCCATTCTAATACTCATTCAGACTCAACTTCCAGATACAGTTCAGATGCGCTCCATACACGGATGACATTATGATACTCATTCAGATTCTCTTTTAGATACAGTCAGACAATCATTTCTGGATGGCATCTACAAGCCCATCTCCAACAACTTTCCATCATCCCTCCAAATGGAATCTTTAAGCCCATTCCCTATACCATCAACCATCACATTACCGAGTGCAAATTTCTGGGCACTCTAATGTCCAATCATCTTCCACCTTCGAGTCACGAATGGCCAAAACTCACCAATCTAACTCTTCAGGTTTAAGAAGATTGAACAGGGGCAGCTGTTGTACCCCAAAATTTTCCCTCTCATTTATCAATAATTTTCTCACAAGATCTCCTTTGACTCAAGACTGCATTAGGGTTGATCAACTCAAGACACCTCCTTAAGCATTGATGACCAAAATTAGGGTTTGAGATTGCACAAGGATATTTGTACTTACAATACCCCATATGACTTTCATGGATCATTATGGACCCTCAAGATTACTCACGTCAATTTTCAAGATTTGGATCACACTTTTGCTCAGTCAATCGAGCAGTTGACCTAAAAATCAGCTGTATTGAGGAAAAAGTCAACCATGGCCAATTTACAGTCCAACTTCATAATTTTTGATCCACATCAACATTTTAAACTCATATGTATCATTTGATCAAGTTTGGACCATAATTCCTCAAGAAATTTGATCAAATCTTCAAAAGGACAAAATGGTCAAAATTAGGGTTTTGACTGGGAAAGGGCAATTTCTGATTTTTGACCTAGCAAATGGTCAATTGGTTTGAAGCATGATTTCAAGAGTTCAATTGCATCATTTTGACCTAATAGCATGACCTAAAACATTTCTCAAGATCAATTGGATTGACAGTGAATTTTCAGTCAACTGATAAAGAGTCAAATGTACACTGAAAAGTCAAACTTTGACTTTTTGGTCAAAATTCAAAGTCAAAGATCACAATTCATCAAAACATGTCAAATTATGAAACTTATTCATAAAGAAATCAAAAAGTCAAGATTTCATTTTGAAAAGTCAAAGTTTTCTAACTTAGAAATTTTTCTAAGTGTTTAAACTTCATGTTTTTTCATAACTTTAAGCCAATTTTTCACCATGATGCAAGATGATTCAAAAGAAACTTACAACATGAAAGTTGTAGATATCCATGAAATCTACAATTTTTCTTCACACAACTTCTCCTAAAAGTTCTTGGATCTTAAGTTATTAATTCATAAAGTCAAGGTCATGAAACAAAAACACTTAGTGAAATTTTACCCTAATTTGGTCAGGATTTTGACCTAACTTCATGGAACTTTTTCATATAGTTCTAAGGGGAATTTTAAAAAGTTATTCAAATATGGGTTGTAGAGCATATTACAAGCTTTCCAAAATGTCCAAGAAGTCCTTGAGATCATTCTTGAGCAGGTAGAATCGAAGAGGGGAAGTTAGGGTTTTCAAACTTGAATTACAAGTCATTTTTTGATGAACAAATGAAACAAATCCATGCTAGGCTGCATAATCTTTGCTTTGCAGGCCTCAAACTTGTTTTTCACTCCATAATTAAATGTTTACACAGCTGTTAGGGCTTTGATCCAAGCAATTGAACTATTATCCAAGTTGCATTTTCATTAATGGCACAAAGTTAACATTGCCATTCTTGTAAAGCAAGATTTTTGCATAAAGTCCATTCTTGAGCCTCTAAATTGTTCCCTCTGATCACACTCCATCCACAAAGTCAGAAGCAAGCTTGTTTAAAACATAACCACTCTATAAACCAAGTACAAGGCATGGAAACTTATTTTGTCAAAAAAATCACATGTTGAACTTAAACATGTAAATTTGAATTCTGGTCAACTAGAGCACTCCAAACTTGTTGCTTATAAATAAAGTCACTATTTGTGAGCTAAGGGACAAGTTTTAGCACCCTGAAACACTCCCAAATTTCCTCTAGCCATAAATTTCACAAAAAAACTCCATTGATACACAATTCTGACCTTAAACTTGTATCTTTCATTTCCCTCATGCGTTTTCCCTCAAATTCATTCCCAAAGCTTCCTTACATCAAATACAACTCATCCCAATCCTTATTCCCAAAATGTAACACCATTTACCCTAACCTCCATAACCAAAAAACAAAGTCTTCAACTTGACTTCTCCAGGCCATAACAACCACTCTCAACTCAAGCAAACCATTGCATTAGCTTCCTAGGGACTTGAGGAAGCTAGCCTGATCATCACCACTGCCTGAAACAAGCTCAAATCCATTTGATAATTTCCAGTTTTGAGGTATTTTTCTTGAACTTCTATCTTCATATTTAAGCATTGTTAGGCTTGCATTTGTGAAGATAAAATGTAGACATCATTGCCCTGAAACTACACATGTCACTAGATTTCATTTATATTGATTAAGCTTAGAGAATTTTAAGTTTGAATCTCTGAAAAAAGTTAGGTCAGAATTTGGTACTTTTAGAAATTATCATTCATCTTTGATTTATAGCTTATGATATTTATATGGTTGGATTCGTATGGAAAAATGGAGAAACTTTCATGTTTGCATCTTTCATTTTTGTTGAGAAATGAGCAAGTTACAGGATCTATGGCTGGAGGTTGAAGATGAATTCATTTTCAGGACTTGACTTGTGTTATGTATTATTTGTTTTGCTTATGTTAATGGATGTACAACCACCCCAGTAGCAAAGGCAGCACACGTTTATCTCAAGGTCATAGGTTCAAGTCCCAGCGCTGCATTTTATTCAAATTTTCAACATTTTCTTTCTTTTTGCCAGCAATAACCAGTGTTGGGCCTCCTCATTGGGCCTTTTCTTTTTTACTTTCTGACCCCCTGTTTCACTTACACACCCTGGCCCATTTTTATTTCTTTTTTTCTTATTTTTATTTATTTATTTTCTTAAATATTTTATCTAATATTAAAAAATCATAAAAAATACAAAAATATTAGACTTATATTTTGACATAGTTTATTTATTTTTTCTCAATAAAAATTATTTTTATTTAATCATACTTTATTTATTTCACTAATTGTTTTTGTAAATTAAATTAAAAAATTAGGGTTTTAGTTATTTTCTTTTACACCATTTAAATATATTATTTTAAAACCAAAAAAGACCAAAAATATTTTATAATACTATAAATTATTTTTAAGACAACAAACATCAAAAATATTCTTCTTATAAACTTAATTTCTTTTTTTAATCCATTAATAGATTAGGGTTTTATTTAATTTCTTTTCCTAGTAAATTTAGGTTTTACTTTTAATTAATCATTTTCCCTTTAGTTAATTAGGTTAAAAAACAAAACCCCTTTTCCTAAAAAACCCAAACAAAATATCCATTTATTTTTACATTCACATCCTTGTATATTTATTCATTTGGTACATTATTTATTTCAATTCTTGTACAAATTCAATATGGTTTTAATAGATAATTAGGCTTTATTTTCTTGCAATCCCCATTTATAATTTGTACCCCCTTCCCACAAGTATTGTAATAGCGTAGTAATTTTAAATTCCCCAATTTATCGCATTTATATACAAATTCTAGTAATTAGGGTTTGTGTGGAAAGATTAAAACCAATGCTTAGAAAACCCTAATCAAAGACAAAATCAAGCATGAAAACAATACACTTGCACACAAACACCCCTAGGGTAAATCCACTTGGTTGCCTTTACAAAATGGCCATATTACGCATGTGAGGTATCTTAGCAAAAACAAGCAAAATACAAGATCATAGTCCCTCGATGATGCTATCCATGTTGCCTTTCAAATGATCTTAGTCCCTAAAAGAGAATGCTAAGATACCTTGCAACATTGCTAATCATGGTTATACGATGACCTACGCCCGTCCCGTTTACATACAAAGATAGGGTTACTTACCAAATCAATGGTAAGATGACAATGTCAAAGGAAAGAGGAAATGAACATGAAAGACTTTTGAGTAGGTAGAATGCTCCTAATTACTTGCTCCATTTAAAAAAAATCCTTGCTATTTTCAAAAACAAACACCTACACTTTCAAAACATCTTACAAACTTGAAAACATTTTCAAAAGATCAACATCTTTGTATACATTCTTACGAACGAGAATCATTAAAAAGTTTGCCTAAACAAAGGCTTCTTTACAAAATACTTTAAAAAACCACACAAAGCACTATTTCAAACAAAAGCAAGTGATCTAGAAAGTAACTAAGAGCCCATGGAAAACCATGGATGGAAAGGGTGATAATACCTTCCCTTTTCATAATCTACCCCCTGAACTCAAGAAACAATCTCAAAGGTCTTTACTGTGCTTTTTCACCTTTCCTTTTGGATAAAATAAAATCCAGTGGCGACTCTTGCTAACCGCAACATTTGCAATCAAATGAAAAACACCCAAGTCAGTTCTTCCACCGTATCACAATAGTCTTTCTGGTGCTCTATTAAGAGCTCCATTCAAGAGGCGACTCTTTGGTTTCTAAACCGTATAACTGTCACCTTCACCATGAATAGGAGCGCTCAAGATGGCATAACGCTTATATTAATGTGCCATCAATTGTTACGACCGTTAATGGGCCATGCTGCTAGCCAGCTCCGATTATGTATAATCTTCAAGCTGGTATAGCAGGCGAGTTACTGCAATACCCACCGGCCATAACCATTAGCAGAGTTAGAACTCAGTCCTGGTACTCTTTGTCTACATAGGTTATATATACTCATTTTGTTCCCCTTCTAAACGACTTTATGACCCGGTTCAGAGCTAATATTTTTGAGATGTACATAAGCCCCTCGAGTACAAATTATGTTACAAGAATGAAGTGTTCTGTCAAGAAGAGCACGAGATGTATTGAGGTTTGAATCGGGTTATAACCCGAATTCACATTTGTTCACGTGTCAAGAACTAAAGAGTCATGTCCCCTGGATAATTTCTTTCTCCTAGCGTAATGATGGTTTTTATTGGGACTTGTTTATTTGGCGACGTTTCTTTTCCAAACGCATTGTTCATTTGACCCCTATTTAAATCTCATTTATTTCTTTCCTTTTTCATCTCAGCACCAGTAACGCCTTATCCTAGAGAAACTTGCATTTCACCAAGGAGTTCATCACTTTCCAGTACCTCCCTCTCTTTTTTTAGCTTTATTTTGCTTTTTCTTCTTTTTATTCTTAGAGGTAATCATAAGAGAGTGAGACGATGAGGAAAACATTATGAAACCCATAAATTCCGAAGAGAGAAAAGAGTTATAGACCCAATACATGAGTGAGGTTAAGGGTGCCCTAGGTTAGAAGGAGTTTGATCGAATCAGAAGAGAAGTTTATGGTGACATCTTCGCCTCTTTAAGTGATTCTAACTCTAATTATTCCTCCTCAGGTTCCGTAGAAATATTGATGGAGACGAATGCCCCTTTCGACCTTGAAGTTATGGGCTACAAAAATAGTTCAATTGATGATGAAGAGATTGCCAAAATTCATTCATTGATAAATGTTTCCTCGATCGAGGATGAGGACGACATCATCTTGGAGTCTTGTGCCTCTAGAGAACGGGTATGCATACAACACCCAAAGGTTTCTAATGAAAAATTATTTTTTCTATGTTGGGGTATTGGAGGATTTCAAGATCCACCTGCCCTTTTCTGATTTTGACGTAAACATAATGAAGACCATGAACGTCACACCCTCTCAGCATCACCTCAAAAGTTGGGGTTTCATTAAAGCTTTTGAGATAGGTTGTGAGGTAATGAATATTGTCCCTATCATAGTTTGTTGTACCCCAAAATTTTCCCTCCCATATTTCTCAACACATGGTGTGATCGGTGGAAATAGAACTGACTGTTTTGAAATGCTAGTTCACGAAATGTCGCGGTAAGCAAGAGTCGCCACCGTCTTTTATTTTCTCCAACAAGGAAAGGACAAAAGCACAGCAAAATTCTTTTTCGAGATGTTTCTCGGGTTCGGGAGGTAGATTATAGAAAGGGAAGGTGTTAGCACCCTTTCTATCCGTGGTTATCCACGGTCTCTTAGGTACTTGCTCACTATGTTTTCAAAATGTTTTTACTTTTCTTGTGTTTGTGGGTTTTGAAAAAGTTTGTTTGAAAACTACGATTTAACTCTTGTATCTGTCCTCAAGAGTGTATGAAGTGTTGTTTGAAAACTTTGTTTGAAAAATGTAGGTGCGAAAAGTATTTTTGTTTTGAAAGAGCAAGTACCTGAGAACCTCTACCTACTCAAAAGAAATTAAGCTGTGTAAATGTCCTTTAGACAGTACCATCCCACTATTGAGAAGTAGGTAGCACCGTCGTTGGAGTTATTCGGGTCAATTCGATTATAGGGACATGTGGTCACCAAAGCAATAGTAGGACGCCTTAGCGGTAACCCTAATGTCCTAGATCATTTTTTATCGAGGCAACCGTTCCGAGGCAACTTTTTGATCTTTAGACAGGAGGGGTACCTCTAAAACACCCTATACTCAATGACCACGTCGAGGCAACCAAGTGAGGCATACCCTAGGAGTGGCATGTGCGAGTGTGTTAGTTCGGTTAATTTATCTTTGCACATGTTATGGTGAGCTACGGGTTGATTTTAATTTCAGAGAAGTCTTGTCATGCATAGCCTAATTAACATACATCTAACAGTTAATAGTGCGGAAAATAAACTACGCTATTACAAGGCGTCGGGTGTTTACATCGCCAAAAGCAAACCCTTGAAAAGTAAATTTGCGGAAACATAAATGAAAGCGATAAAAGATCCTAATTAAAGCTATTACATCCTCGACACAATTATATAAATAATGATCAAAAATAATATGCGCGAATAAAAATTGAATCGGAGAAGTCCTTAGGGTTTTGACCCTTTTTTGAGAAAGAAAGAAGTTTTTTTTTTGTTATTTGGTATTTAATTAAATTAACTAAAACTAATTAATTAATTAAAAAGAAATGTTTTTGAGTTTTTAATGTCTTGAGGAAATAAATAAAAAAAATAGTCAAAAGTTAGTAAAAACCCTAATTCTAATTTATTTTATTTATTGCAAAAAATATTGAAATTAACCTAAAAAAGACTAAATTAATTTGTTAGTATTTATTTACAAAAATAATAAAGGGTGAAATTAATAAATAATAATAATAAAAATATTATATTTTAGTTTTCTGAATTTTATTATGAAAAAAAGGTTAATTTGGTTAATTAAATAATAATAATAATAATAATTAATAGTAAAATAATTAAATGTAAAATATAAAGAGAAAAAGAAAATAAACCCAGGGGGGGTGCTGGCCCAATTAGGAGGTGTTTGTTGCAATTCTCAGGCCCATTAACTCCAACCACGTTTGACTTTGCTGATTCTCCATGGCACGTGTTGACTGGGAGTATGATGGTCTTCCACTCAGGACCATTGGATTTGAGCTTGTGGCCACTTGGCGCCTGGGAATTAGAAGCGTATGGTGTACCACCTTTGCAAGCTTTGCACTAGAATGCCTGAGGAAAAAGAACAAATAATTGTTTTGGGGGACCTGAGATTCGAACCCAGGTCCCAATGATTCCAAGCCAACGCAACAACCACTGCACCACTTGCACGCTTTTAGTATTATAATAACAGGCAATTAATATATTGATAAACCAAATAATATGCTGTACAAAAGAAAAACGCGCGTATTTATTCAAATGGTCCAATGATGTATCAACACATCATCATCTTCTTCCTTTGTACTTGTAAAAACAAATCAAATAGCGGGGGTTTTTAACCCCCACAAACTACAGCGACGAAAAATAGCGATTAAGGCTGTGGTTTACATAAATATTTCGCGAGGGTCTGGTTTTGTTCGTCTTGGTTCAACGAATTCAGTCATGGGTCTCACAAGTCTCAATTTTTCCTGGTTTAGGAATCCCCAATTTCAAACTCAAGAACCCTAGAAAACCGTTCATGGCATCTTGTGATTTAGGGAGTTATAGTCCAATTAAGTGATATCATTAGCTTTATATGGCCTCTAGCAACACAAAACAATCAAGAAAATATGTTAAATGCACATGAATTAAGCAATACGATTTTGAAAAAAAATGGCAAACCGTGATTCTGTAATGGACGATTCCTTGAGCTTTGGTATTGGAATTTGATTCTAAATCGTTCCTGAGAACTCCTGCAAGGTATTAGAATCAATAAAATGCCTTGAATTGGCCTGGAATGTGAAAATCAGTTTTGCAATTTTCTTGAAATTTCTCAATATGGCTATGGTCTTTCTGCAGCTTTTTTCACGTCCATGAGTTAGGGTTTACTTGCATATATATAGAGGAATGGAATTAGGTCAAAATCTTGAGCAAGAATCCATTGCAATGATGATTGAATATTTGATTGAAAATCAAATCTTTTTGCATTTTCATGATTGAATAAAGTTGCCAATTTTGGAGATTTTGCATCTTTGACTTGGTGCACGAAATAGCCAGCCTTTTTAGGTCATATTTGCTTCACAAAAAGATTGAAAAACCAAATCTTTGTATTTTCCTACAATTTAAATTAATTAAATGAATTAATATCAATTAAAAATCCAATTAATTAATAAAAATAAGAAAATAAATTCAATTAAGCTTGATGGGTCGTGCATAGGACATGTATGAAGTTTCAAGAAGAGATTTGAGGCCCATTAGCAAAAATAAGGTGTTTTGAGCAAAGTTGACTTTTGCAAATTCATGAAAATTTCCCAACTTCTCCAATGCATATCTTGCTCAATTTTGATCATATGAACATGTTCTTGGACATTTTGGAAATCTCTTGAAGTCCTCTAACCAATTACTTTGGTCCCATGTCATTTGGATTTACCAATCTCAAGTTATGGCCTTTGAATCAAAGTGCATTTTTGTTGACTTTTGAATTTGACCTATAATGTAGAAATTGATAACTTTTTGTGAGAGCATGTCTTGGACTTGGAGTGTGAAGATGGATTGTAGGAAATGTCATCCCCTTCAAAATGAGCATTGGATGGAATTTTTCTGATGAACCATGAAAAAGTTATGCCCTGGTCAAGATACAGTTGACTTTTCTACTGTCCAAAAATAGTAACTTTTTGCATCTTGATGATTTTTGAGCTATGCTTGTGGAATCATGATCAAGATTTGATCAAATGATGATTGTGACCTCAAAATAAGATGTTGACCAAAAATTCCGACTTTTGATTGCAAAATGACCATTTTGCCCTTACAGTTGACTGTAGGTTAAATGAGGCTTTTGACTGTGCAAATTGGCACTGTGAGTCTTGAAACTTGGCATGTAGGTGCTTGAGGATGTATATAGGCCTATGAGACTTGATTGAACCATTGAAAACCTCAAATTCCTTGAAAGAACCAAAACCCTAATTTCAGCTGTCTTAGGAGATGGTTTGACTGTCTACCTCTTGAGCCATCTTGAACAATTTGAAGATGACTCTTGACAAATCTTGAGGAATATGGGAGGGAAAATTTTGGGGTACAACAGTTGCCCCTGTTTAATCTTCTTAGACATGAGGATGTAGATTGGCTTGCGTGCCTTTCGTGATCCGAAGGTGGAAGATGATTGAACACTAAAGTGCCCAGAAATTTGCACTCGCATGGTGTAGTATAAGCAATGTGATGTCGGGAATGGGCTTACAGATGCCATTTGGAGAGATGATGGATAGGAGTATGGGCTTATAGATGCCATCTGGAGATGTGACTGAATCTTGTCGGGGGATGGGCTTATAGATGCCATCTGGAGATTGTTTGTTGATTTGTAGCTTAGTAGGTTGAAAGAAGGAACCTGTGTAGGGTTGCCTGATGATGAGTCCGTGTAAAACTGCATCTTGGAAGGGAAGGAACCGGTGTAGGGTTGCTTGATGATGAGTCCGTGTAAAACTGCATCTTGGAAGAGAAGGAACCGGTGTCGGGTTGCTTCATGATGATTAAGTAGATAGTTGTCCTGTCTGGTTTCAGGTATTAATCTACAATCAGTCGTCCACAGATTTTTCCTGGCTTGTTACAGGTGTTGATCTGGAACTTAAGAAAGGGTGGTCGGGGAGATAGTTTTCCTGTCTGGTTTCAGGTATTAATCTCTGACCTGAGAAAGAAAGATGGTTTCCTGTCTGGTTTCAGGTATTAATCTTCAATCTCTTCAATGTAGATAACTTTCCTGTCTGGTTTCAGGTATAGATCTACAATCAGTCGTCCACAGATATTTCCTGGCTAGTTACAGGTGTTGATCTAGAACTTAAGAGAGGTGGGTCAATAAGATAGTTTTCCTGTCTGGTTTCAGGTATTAATCTCTGACTTGAGAAAGAAAGATAGTTTTCCTGGCTTGCTACAGATATTAATCTTCAATCTCTTCATATAGGTGGTTTTCCTGTCTGGTTTCAGGTGTTAACCTATAATCAATCATCCACAGATATTTCCTGGCTAGTTACAGGTGTTGATCTGGAACTGCAAAAGTTAATGGTAATCATCTTTTGATTGACCTTTTCCTGAAAAGGCAAAGCATTAGTTGTATGCAATGTCATGATGTATGAAATGCATGATGTTCTCAAAATGAGATCGTATGATATGATGCGTATATGCATTTATCATGATGTATGAAACTGTGATGTTTTAGCTGGGGAAAATAAATCCCGGAGCTGCTGGAGAATGATGTTGAATTCTTCGTTTCCGCTGGGGATGATGAACGAAGCTGATTGCACGAATAAACCTGGAGGAGAGTATGACTCCGTTGGGGAATAAACATGGCGAAGAGATTACTCTGCGGGGAATTACTCTGTGGGAAGAGATGCTTCGCTGAGATTTTAACGATAACTCCGTTGGGGACCCCGTTGATAACCCTGTTGGGGATTTTGATGATGAACTCCGCTGGGGGATAGAAAGAACTTCGCTGGGGACGATCTTTCTGTTGTAACAACTTGCTGAGGATAACCCAGTTAGACTCTGGTGGGGATAACTTTCCGAATAAGGCGGGGGAGATGCATTTGCACTCTGCAGGGAATAAGCTTCCAGAATCTATTGGGGAGATGATTCAACTCTGGCGGGGAAGCTTTTCAGACTGTGCTGGGAAATGGTTCCACTGAGGGTATCTTGTATTCCGCCGGGGAACATTCTTATACTCTGCTGAGGAATATTAAGAACGCCGGGGATGCTTGCTGAGGAATATCCGTATACTCTGCTAGGGAATATTAAGATCTTCTGGGGAAACCCAACTTTTCAGGACTGATGGTAGACCAACTCTGCTTGGGGGAGAGTATTGCTGACATGCTGGGGATACTGTGCCTTTTTAGGGCTGATGGGAGGCCAACTCTGCTTGGGGAGAGTATTGCTGAATCTTGTCTTACTCTGCGGGGAGTGAAGGTATCTTGGTCATATTCTTCAGCTGAACTTACCTTGGTACCTTGGTGGACAGAGAAACTAGATCGCTTAGACAATGCTTATTGTCCCTACTTCCGATGTCACCTTTAATTAGTCCTTTGTTTCACATGCAAATATTTATGATTAGCAATTAATGTCAAATGCATATATCAAAAATGAACATTGGACGTTCTTTGCAAAACAAAACAGATAAAGGAAAAACAATTGGCAATTTGTCTGAAAGGTGAACTTGTATTGATTTTGAAGTTTGCCTATAAATAGGCGTTTTTGTACAAGAGGCTGACATCCTAGTAAGAGAATGCCGCCGAACAAAATAGAGTTTATACAAGTTGTGAAAAGGAAAACAAAACAGCTATGTGAAAAATCCCACTGGGTTCCAACTCTGCTATCGCCTTTATGTCTTCAAGCGTCTCATCACTTTGCTGCTTAGTTGAAGAGGAATCTGATTGATTGGTGCCGTCTGAGCCTGATAGTCGATACCAAAGTCTGGATGCAGGGTGATCCAATGAGACATAGTATTACTCTTATCCCTAACTTTTTCCTGGACCGCCCTTTCGGGTTTTCAGTCCACCGGGATACCCATTTTTGCCCAAGCCGCCTTTTCAGGTTTTCGACTTGCCGGGTGTACAAATTTTTTTATTTTCATCCATTATTTTTGCCCGAACCCTTTTGGTTCGCCGGGAAGCCCTTATTTTTGCCTAGGCCAGTCGACCTAGCGGGTCTTTAATCATTCGTAGTATCTTTTTACTATGTCTGCATTGGCGGGGTGAGGAAGGTCGTCACCATCCATGGTGGTTAGAATCATCGCTCCTCCTGAGAAGATATTCTTAACCATAAATGGCCCTTTGTACGTAGGGGTCCATTTGCCCCTGGGATCACCTTGAGGTAGAATGATGCGCTTGATTACCAGGTCCCCGACTTGATACTCTTGTCGTATGACTTTCTTGTTAAATGCCTTGATCATCCGTTTTTGGTACGTCTGACCATGACAAATAGCAGTGAGTCTCTTTTCGTCAATTAGGTTCAGTTGATCAAGCCGATTCTGGATCCAGTCGTCTTCGCTCAAACCTGCATCCTTCATTATCCGGAGAGAGGGTATCTGAACTTCAAGGGGCAGGACTGCCTCCATGCCATAGACCAAGGAATAGGGTGTTGCCCCTGTTGATGTCCGTGCTGAGGTACGGTACCCATGAAGAGTAAATGGTAGCATCTCATGCCAATCTTTGTAGGTCACTGTCATCTTCTGCAAAATCTTCTTGATGTTCTTATTAGCTGCTTCTACAGCCCCATTCATCTTCGCCCGGTAGGGAGAAGAGTTGTGGTGCTGTATCTTGAATTGCTCGCAGAGCTCAATGATCATCTTGTTGTTAAGATTGGTACCATTGTCCGTAATGATCCTCTCTGGTACACCGTATCGACAAATCAAGTTATGCCGAATGAACCGTGCCACGACATTCTTGGTTACGGTGGCAAAGAAAGCTGCTTCGACCCACTTCGTAAAGTAATCAATTGCTACCAGGATGAAGCGATGCCCGTTAGATGCTGTAGGCCTGATATCGCCGATCATATCAATGCCCCACATTGCAAAAGGCCAAGGTGCTGTCAAGACGTTCAAAGGAACTGGAGGAATGTGAACCTTATCAGCATAGATCTGGCACTTGTGACATGTCCGAGAATGTTGATAACAGTCGGCTTCCATTGTGGACCAGTAATATCCTGCCCGAAGGATCTTCTTTGCCATGGTATGTCCACTGGAATGCATTCCGAAGGTAACTTCATGCAACTCTACCATGATCCTTTCTGCTTCAGTTTTATCCACACAACACAGTAAGGTTGAATCATGGTTTCGTTTATAGAGAATGTCATTGCTGAGGAAGAACTTTGCCGCAAACCTTCTCAGAAACTTCTTCTCATTAACAGATGCACCCTCGGGGTATTCTTGAGCTTCCAAGTACCTCTTTACTTCATGATACCAAGGCTTTTCTGTTACCTCTTCGGTCTCAAGATCACAGCAATGTGCAGGTTCATCCAATTTCCAAATAATGATCCGGGGAGCCTCGTTGTCCCATTTGACTTTGAACATAGAAGACATCGTAGCCAGCGCGTCCGCCAACTGATTCTCCTCTCTTGGGAAGTGTTCAAAGGTTATCTCCTCGAAATGGGGAATCAACATCAATACATACTCCTTGTAGGGAATAAGATTTGGGTGTTTCGTATCCCACTCACCTTTGATCTGACTGATCACGAGAGTGGAATCTCCGAAGACACTCAGAAACTTGATCCTTAGGTCAATTACAGCTCGAAGACCCATGATGCATGCTTCATACTCCGCCATGTTGTTGGTGCAGTTGAAACATAGTCGGGCAGTGAGCGGAGTATGAGAGCCTTTAGGAGATATGATCACAGCGCCAATGCCATTACCTAAAGCGTTTGAGGCCCCATCAAAGTGCATAGACCATCGGGATCCTTCCTCAGGTCCTTCATCCGGTCCAGGTACTTCACAGTCAGTCACTACCATGATATTCTCGTCTGGAAATTCAAAGTTCATCGACTGGTAATCATCCACTGCCTGATGTGCCAAATGGTCTGCCAACACACTTCCCTTGATTGCCTTTTGAGTTGTGTACTGGATGTCATATTCCGTCAAGATCATCTGCCATCTTGATATTCTTCCGGACAAGGCAGGCTTTTCAAAGATATACTTGATTGGATCCATCTTTGAAATCAACAGAGTAATGTGAGTCAACATATACTGTCTCATCCGGCGAGCAACCCATACCAAAGCACAACAAGTTTTCTCGAGCAGTGAGTATCGGGTCTCACAGTCGGTAAACTTTTTGCTAAGGTAATAAATAGCATGCTCTTTTCGGCCAGACTCGTCATGCTGCCCCAGCACACATCCCATTGAGTTGTGCAGTACTGTCAAGTATAAGATTAGAGGTCTCCCTTCAACCGGTGGCATAAGAATGGGTTGTTCTTGGAGATACTCTTTGATTCTTTCGAAAGCGGCCTGACATTCATTGTTCCAACGTACTACTTGATCTTTCTTCAGTAGCTTGAAGATTGGTTCACAGGTAGCAGTTAGATGTGAGATGAATCGGGCAATGTAGTTCAGCCGTCCTAGAAAGCCTCTGACCTCTTTCACTGTCTTGGGAACTGGAATCTCTTGTATGGCTTTCACTTTTGCAGGGTCCACTTGAATACCTTTGTCGCTCACGACGAAACCTAGTAGTTTTCCAGATCTTACCCCGAAGGTGCACTTGTTCGGGTTTAATCTCAGCTTGTACAACTTCAACCGGTCAAACAGCTTCTGTAGATGGTCAAGGTGTTCCTCCTCAGTTTGGGACCTTGCAATCATATCGTCAACGTATACTTCGATTTCATGATGGATCATGTCATGAAACAAGGCAACCATGGCACATTGGTAGGTTTCCCCAGCATTTTTAAATCCAAAAGGCATGACCTTGTAACAGAAGGTGCCCCACTGAGTAACAAAAGTGGTCTTCTCCATGTCTTCGGGAGCCATCTTGATTTGATTATAACCGGAGAAACCGTCCATGAAGGAGAATACCTTATGCTGAGCAGTGTTGTCAACCAGAACGTCGATGTGAGGCAGAGGGAAGTCATCCTTAGGGCTCGCCCTATTCAAATCCCTGTAGTCAACACACATTCAGACCTTACCATCCTTCTTCGGCACCGGAACCACGTTGGCAACCCACTGAGGGTAAGAAGTTACTGCTAGAAAACCGACGTCAAATTGTTTCATAACCTCAGCTTTGATCTTCTCGGACATCTCTGGACGCATACGGCGGACCTTCTGTTTTACCGGAGGGCATTCTTCCTTGGTAGGCAGGTGATGAACCACGATGTCGGTATCCAACCCAGGCATGTCTTTGTAAGACCAGGAAAAGATTTCCACATAGTCATGCAGCATCTGAATCAACCGTTGTTTCACACTAGACTCCAGATTGGCACCAATCTTGATTTCCTTTCTGTCTGTCTCAGTACCCAGATTCACTGTTTCCACTGGCTCTTCATGTGGCTGAATGGCCCTCTCTTCTTGGAGTAACAGTCTTGCAAGCTCACCAGGCACTTCACAATCATCTTCACCTTCGTCTTCGGCTAAGTTGATCGGATTTTCGAAGTCATAACTGGCAGTAGCAGAGTCGTTACCAGTGAGATCCAGAGTGGATTGGGACCTGTATATGTGAGTGTGTGTAAATATAGCTGTTTTGCAATATATAATAAAGAAAGACAAGGAGCGCAAGATTTGAAATGCAAAAAACGTCCAATGCTTTTATTAATGATATATGAAAATGACACACAAAAAGCCCTCACAAATGAAGCCACAGTGCCTCGGGTAAGACACCGGGCCATAAAGTTTCATAATATTGTTTGTTACAAATTCAAAACAAAGGAGTTCATTACTGAGTCACAAAAGTAATAGGGGCGAAGTCTTTTGCCGTCCAGTTGCTTGGTCCACCGTTAGTCGTAGGGTAGATCCAGCTGTCGAATTTAGATTCCTCCACGTCATCTTCGATGGCATTTACTCCCGAGTTGCTGATGAACACATGAGGTCTTCCAATCCTTGCCCGACGAACAGCCCTCTGAGCTTCTGCAGTGAAACCCAAACCAAACTTGTCAGTCTTCTGAGTGAAATCAGGAAGTCGGCCCCAGTTTGCGCACTCACCCTTCTCAATAACAGCCCGGGCATCCTTTAAGGAAGCCATCTTCAAAGGAGAATCTTCAATCACAGTTTCAGCTGATGCCAGTGTCTGAGGAACCTCTTCAAAGTGTTGAAAGGGGGTCTCAATGAACTCCCCATCCATTTCTATATACCGGAACGAGTTGAGGTGGCTGACCATGTACTCTTCCTCCCCTTGAACTGTCACAATCTTCCCTCTGACCGGGTATTTCAGCTTATGATGTAGTGTGGAGGTCACAGCTCCAGCTTTATGGATCCATGGACGACCCAACAAACAAGAATAGGATGGCCGAATGTCCATCACGTAGAATGTAGAATCAAAAACTTGAGAGCCAACCCTGATTGGAATATCAACCTCACCATGTACCATCCTTTTAGACCCATCAAAGGCCCTAACAACAATGTTGCTTGGCTTCAGCTCTAATCCTTCACAGTCCAACCGGTCTAGAGCTTTCTTAGGCAAAACGTTCAATGAGGAACAAGTATCCACTAATACATGAGCAAGAGTAGTGCCCCTGTATTCAATGGAGATATGCAGGGCATCGTTATGGTTCTTCCCTTTAGCAGCCAGATCAGCGTCGGAGAAACCTAAACCATTATCAGCAGTTAAGTTGGCCACACAATCGGTAAACTGATCAGCTGACGTCTCTTGTGGCACGTGGGCTGTCTTCAGGAAGGTAATCAGAGTCTTGGCATGGGCCTCTGAACACAACAACAGTGATAGCATAGAAATTTTAGATGGGGTGTGCCCCAGCTGCTCAACTACATTAAAATCACTCTTCTTGATAATCTTAAGAATCTCCTCCATCTCCTGTTTAGAAGCTTCAACATTGATGGTCTTCGGTGCCTCCGTCTGGGCCGGCACATCAGTGGCGATCCCTTTGCCCCGGGCGTCGGATGATTCGGCAGTAGGGGTAGAAATAGGAACTTGGTCAGGAAGAGAAATAGGCACACTTGCAGGTGTGATGACAATAGGTCTCTGGATTGCTGGTGGCGCAATATCTGGTGAGAAAAGTCTACCACTGCGAGTGACTTTAGCAGGCCCGGTGATGTTGCTGACGCCGATACTAGTATCAAACTCTTGCTTAACTCCAAGCACATAAACATCTGCCCCATAGTGCCAAGGGACAGCTTTGTCGGATGTATAGGGGATGGGCCCTGAAACAGTGATGATTATGGGTGCAATCTTCTGAGCAGGTATAATTTTGACAGGCTTCCTCGGAGGAGCCTTGGGATAATTGTTGAAAATAGTAACAATGGACACTTCTTCAGTAGGGGTAGCAGGAACAACAATCTTTTCAAACAGGATCTCTTTATTATACATCAGGTTTTGAATGCCTGACTTCAAAGATGGGCAACCAGTAGGTGAAACGGAACACAGATGGCAACCTTCACTACATCCCGGAAATAAACCGGCTAGCAACAGGTTCCTCTTGACAGTCAACAATGGAGTAACAATATCATCCACCGAGGCTACATACAGGTCTTCCTCTACAGCATTCACTTCATGCTTGGGCATGGGAGCAGTCACAACATTGGGCCTTTCGGGCGCCTCGAACTCTATCTCTTTAGCATCAATTAGGTCCTGAACCTTATTCTTTAGAGCCTAACAATCATCCGTAGTATGCCCTGGACTGTCAGAGTGATAAGCGCAACGGGCGTTAGGATTGTACTTTGGAGATGTTGTGTTTACAACCTTCGGAGCTTCTTTTATAGTCACCAGATTGGTTGTCAGTAGTTGCGGTAATATCTGAGATAGGGTCATGCTGAGCCGAGTGAACTGCCTTCTAGGTCTCTCACCCCTTTGCTGGTTGTAATGCTGAGGAGCAGCAGCAGGCTTTGAAATGACCACCACGTTGACAGCTTGGCGGCGTTCTGGTTTATTCTGTCTCCTTGAACCATAGACAACACTAGATTCCTTCTTGAATGGTTTCTTTTTAGTGCTCGAGGAGGCCCCTTTCTGTATCTTCCCAGACTTGATACCAGCTTCTATTCTCTCACCAGTCAAGATAAGGTCTGTAAACCCGGCAGAAGAATTTCCAATCAAATGGTTGAAGAACGGACCAGACAGGGTCCCCAAGAACATATCAACAAGCTCAAGGTCAGTCAAAGGTGGTTGCACCCTCCTAACCAGGTCCCTCCACTTTTGAGCATACTCCTTAAATCCTTCACCCGTCCCTAGCGACATACCCTGGAGTTGGGTACGCGTAGGGGCGAGGTCGGAATTATACTGATACTGCTTATAGAACGCAATAGCCAAATCCTCCCAGTTACGAATGCTAGCTCCATCCAGCTGATAGAACCATTCGAGTTGAGTCCCTGAAAGACTATCCTGGAAGAAATGGATCCACAAATTCTTGTCAGCAGTGTAAGGTTGGATCTTCCTTACATACGACTGGAGGTGCAGCTTCGGGCAGGAGGCTCCGTCGTATTTGGAAAAAGCAAGTGCCTTGAACTTATGTGGGATCACCACCCCAGAGGATAAGCCTAGATCTCTAAAGTCCAACCCGGGCACATTCTGAATCTCCATAGCACTTAAGAGGTCCTCCAACTGTTTATACCTATCCTCGGCAGGAGGGTACTGTCCATCATTATAATCCATCTCATTGTCGGAGACCACGGGACTAGGAACCCTTCTCTCTCGGGGACTGTCTTTCCCTACAGAAGAAGTAGTCAGATCAACCTCATTTTGTAGTCCATTCCCAAATCTGCGTCCAGTGTTGAACAAGACAGTCCTCTTCTTCTTCTTCTTCTTCAGAATCAGGGTCTTCAACTCCTGTTGACCCTTGGCTAAGCTCATAACCAACTCTTGGAACTGGGTATTCTGGGCCTGGAGGGCCTTGATAGCTTGTTCAGTGGTAGGTTCAGAAGACATGATGATTGCTGAAATAAACAGCGAAGAAGATAAGTGACCTGTAAAAAGTGTACCTGTTATGCATATGATGCATGGTATGCTATTTATGCAATGCATTCAAGGGTTCAAAAATTCAAATTCGTTGTAAACAAAAAAGGAACACACGTCATATTAAGAAGTAATTTGTTTTGTACATCAGTGCCTCATGGGAGAAATATTACAAAATACTTAATTCCAAAAGACACTGCGCATCCTCTTGGGAGCGATGTAAGTGTTGAGGGTATTTTCCTCGTGAAGTAGGCGGGTGAGCTCCAAGACCTTCTTCTCGCTGGCATGTAAACTGGCTTCAAGAGAATTATGTTCTTCCTTGAGTTGGATCCAGCTCTTCTGCATTTCTTCCCATGATGTTGGCATGTCAGGATGTAGGATGGTGTATGGGACCTCTCCTTCCATAACTGGATCTTTGATCACGGGGAGAATGTGAGGATATGGCATCATAAGCTTCTGGGAGCGTGTTCGTACCCACTTGAGGTAAGGCTCAAGGGGGATGGAATTCTTATGCCCCAGTGTCTTACTATCTACCTTGTTAGGCATCCTCTAAGCTCTGATGAACCTTTATCGAAGTCCTTGCGCATCATTGTCGAAGTCAAAAACTATGTCAGGAATCAGCATGTCATGAGGGCCATCCCTCTGAGCATATCCAAATTGTCTCAAAGCCAGACAGGGGTTGTAAGTGATGCCTCCTCTAATTCCAAGTAAAGGAACATTAGGAAATTCTCCGCAACGATCAATGATAGTGACATTTTCTCTGGACCGAGAACACCAATGTATATCAGAATGTGTAAGAGTCATCAATCGTTGTGACCACCTTAAACCCCGCTCGTTCTTCAAAACTGATTGTGGAAGGTGCGAAATAAACCACCTTGCCAAGAGAGGAGTGCAGCACACGAGAACACCTCTTTTTCTCATTGTTCGAGTGTAAAATGAGTGGAGGATGTCCCCAAGCAATGTAGGTATGGGATTCCTGGACATAAAAATCTTGACAGCATTTATATCTATAAGTTGATCAGGATTTGGGAACAATACCAACCCATAGACAAGGAGTGCCATAATTTCTTCAAAGGCTTGTAGGTCGAGAGAATTCCAACATTCTTGTGCCTTCTCAAACAGGAACTTTGCCAAGAATCCCTTGATACCACTTCTGATTTCCCAATGCCCCTTGATGTCAGATGGTTGCAGACGTAGTGCTTGAGCAACCTCTTCAAGTTTTGGTTCCTTTTCCGTACCGTTGTAGGGTAGTTGACTAAGAATAAGAATTTTCAGAAGTTGAGAAAATTATTCCAAAGTAGGCACCAATTCATAATCAGGGAAAGTAAAACAGTGGTGCAGGGGATCAAAGAACTGGAAGAGAACTTTTATCATATCTTCTTCAATGTTGGTGTTGACCAAGCTGATGAGTCTACCATGTTTTTCACTGAAAAGAGAGTTCTCGGGAATCCTAGATGTAAGCTCCTTGAGTTGAGGAGGGATCCTTACAAGGTTAACCTGAATTATTTTCCTGCGGAGAGACTCCATGTCCTACAAAACAAGAACAAAGATGAAGATCCGAACCCTTGAAATGGTTAGCAGATGCGTATGATGCTTTATGATGTTATGATGTACATGGATGCAAAAGTAATCTAGTGTATATACAGACAGTCATATTCACACAAAGCACACAAGTCCTTAGGTTTAGGCTTGCATGGGGTTCGTAGGTAAGTACCCTCTTGAAGTTAGTTGGCTCAAAACCTGTCCTATGAATAGTAACCGGGTTCTAAGGAGCTCAATATCATTGGATTGTTTTCTATGTTCATTGTTTTGATTTAGCCACTTAACTGGCGACCAAAATACTCAAATAAAACAACCCTCAATGAGTGTAGTATCGAGTATCTACCAACTTCGGACTGCACCAAAGTCGGTCATCTCACTACCCCTAAAGAGGCCAGGATGGTCAAGTAAGGTTCTAAGGTCAGTTGATGCTTCACGACACCACGCGACGGCCCCGTACTCTCCTTGACTTGACTCAAGGGTTACCGGTACTCACCAAAGTGCCACATCAACGTAGAAACTGCTTCAACCATGTCAGTATACCCCGCACAGTTCCCTCACAGTTTGTTGCTACTTCTAAAGGGTATCCCCAGATCCGGGTTAGGATCTATAAAACTCTGATACAAGCCCACAATATTAAAGCATTCAAGGCATACAATTGAAAACATGGTGATCTAATCCTAAGGTACACCTCACTTATTATAAATCCCCAGCAGAGTCGCCAGTTCTATGATCGGTGGAAATAGAACTGACTGTTTTGAAATGCTGGTTCGCGAAATGTCGCGGTAAGCAAGAGTCACCATCGTATTTTATTTTCTCCAACAAGGAAAGGACAAAAGCACAGCAAAATTCCTTTTCGAGATGTTTCTCGGGTTCGGGAGGTAGATTATAGAAAGGGAAGGTGTTAGCACCCTTTCTATCCGTGGTTATCCACGGGCTCTTAGGTACTTGCTCACTATGTTTTCAAAATGTTTTTGCTTTTCTTGTGTTTGTGGGTTTTGAAAAAGTTTGTTTGAAAACTTTGATTTAACTCTTGTATCTGTCCTCAAGAGTGTATGAAGTGTTGTTTGAAAACTTTGTTTGAAAAATGTAGGTGCGAAAAGTATTTTTGTTTTGAAAGAGCATGTACCTGAGAACATCTACCTACTCAAAAGAAATTAAGATGTGTAAATGTCCTTTAGACAGTACCATCCCACTATTGAGAAGTAGGTAGCACCGTCGTTGGAGTTATTCGGGTCAATTCGATTATAGGGACATGTGGTCACCAAAGCAATAGTAGGACGCCTTAGCGATAACCCTAATGTCCTAGATAATTTTTTATCGAGGCAACCGTTCCGAGGAAACTTTTTGATCTTTAGACAGGAGGGCGTCCTCTAAAACACCCTATACTCAATGACCACGTCGAGGCAACCAAGTGAGGCGTACCCTAGGAGTGGCATGTGCGAGTGTGTTAGTTCGGTTAATTTATCTTTGCACATGTTATGGTGAGCTACGGGTTGATTTTAATTTCAGAGAAGTCTTGTCATGCATAGCCTAATTAACATACATCTAACAGTTAATAGTGCGGAAAATAAACTACGCTATTACAAGGCGTCATGTATTTACATCGCCAAAAGCAAACCCTTGAAAAGTAAATTTGCGGAAAAATAAATGAAAGCGATAAAAGGTCCTAATTAAAGCTATTACATCCTCGGCACAATTACATAAATAATGATAAAAAATAATATGCGCGAATAAAAATTGAATCGGAGAAGTCCTTAGGGTTTTGACCCTTTTTTGAGAAAGAAAGAAGTATTTTTTTTGTTATTTGGTATTTAATTAAATTAACTAAAACTAATTAATTAATTAAAAAGAAATGTTTTTGAGTTTTTAATGTCTTGAGGAAATAAATAAATAAAATAGTCAAAAGTTAGTAAAAACCCTAATTCTAATTTATTTTATTTATTGCAAAAAATATTGAAATTAACCTAAAAAAGACTAAATTAATTTGTTAGTATTTATTTACAAAAATAATAAAGGGTGAAATTAATAAATAATAATAATAAAAATATTATATTTTAGTTTTCTGAATTTTATTATGAAAAAAAGGTTAATTTGGTTAATTAAATATAATAATAATAATAATTAATAGTAAAATAATTAAATGTAAAATATAAAGAGAAAAAGAAAATAAACCCAGGGGGGGTGCTGGCCCAATTAGGAGGTGTTTGTTGCAATTCTCAGGCCCATTAACTCCAACCACGTTTGACTTTGCTAATTCTCCATGGCACGTGTTGACTGGGAGTATGATGGTCTTCCACTCAGGACCATTGGATTTGAGCTTGTGGCCACTTGGCGCCTGGGAATTAGAAGCGTATGGTGTACCACCTTTGCAAGCTTTGCACTAGAATGCCTGAGGAAAAAGAACAAATAATTGTTTTGGGGGACCTGGGATTGAACCCAGGTCCCAATGATTCCAAGCCAACGCAACAACCACTGCACCACTTGCACGCTTTTAGTATTATAATAACAGGCAATTAATATATTGATAAACCAAATAATATGCTGTACAAAAGAAAAACGCGCGTATTTATTCAAATGGTCCAATGATGTATCAACACATCATCATCTTCTTCCTTTGTACTTGTAAAAACAAATCAAATAGCGGGGGTTTTTAACCCCCACAAACTACAGCGACGAAAAATAGCGATTAAGGCTGTGGTTTACATAAATATTTCGTGAGGGTCTGGTTTTGTTCGTCTTGGTTCAACGAATTCAGTCATGGGTCTCACAAGTCTCAATTTTTCCTAGTTTAGGAATCCCTAATTTCAAACTCAAGAACCCTAGAAAACCGTTCATGGCATCTTGTGATTTAGGGAGTTATAGTCCAATTAAGTGATATCATTAGCTTCATATGGCCTCTAGCAACACAAAACAATCAAGAAAATATGTTAAATGCACATGAATTGAGCAATACGATTTTGAAAAAAAAAGGCAAACCGTGATTCTGTAATGGACGATTCCTTGAGCTTTGGTATTGGAATTTGATTGTAAATCGTTCCTGAGAACTCCTGCAAGGTATTAGAGTCAATAAAATGCCTTGAATTGGCCTGGAATGTGAAAATCAGTTTTGCAATTTTCTTGAAATTTCTCAATATGGCTATGGTCTTTCTGCAGCTTTTTTCACGTCCATGAGTTAGGGTTTACTTGCATATATATATAGAGGAATGGAATTAGGTCAAAATCTTGAGCAAGAATCCATTGCAATGATGATTGAATATTTGATTGAAAATCAAATCTTTTTGCATTTTCATGATTGAATAAAGTTGCCAATTTTGGAGATTTTGCATCTTTGACTTGGTGCACGAAATTTCCAGCCTTTTTAGGTCATATTTGCTTCACAAAAAGATTGAAAAACCAAATCTTTGTATTTTCCTACAATTTAAATTAATTAAATGAATTAATATCAATTAAAAATCCAATTAATTAATAAAAATAAGAAAATAAATTCAATTAAGCTTTATGGGTTGTGCATAGGCCATGGATGAAGTTTCAAGAAGAGATTTGAGGCCCATTAGCAAAAATAAGGTGTTTTGAGCAAAGTTGACTTTTGCAAATTCATGAAAATTACCCAACTTCTCCAATGCATATCTTGCTCAATTTTGATCATATGAACATGTTCTTGGACATTTTGGAAAGCTCTTGAAGTCCTCTAACCAATGCCTTTGGTCCCATGTCATTTGGATTTACCAATCTAAAGTTATGTCCTTTGACTCAAAGTGCATTTTTGTTGACTTTTGAATTTGACCTATAATGTAGAAATTTATAACTTTTTGTGAGAGCATGTCTTGGACTTGGAGTGTGTAGATGGATTTTAGGAAATGTCATCCCCTTCAAAATGAGCATTGGATGGAATTTTTCTGATGAACCATAAAAAAGTTATGCCCTGGTCAAGATACAATTGACTTTCTACTGTCCAAAAATAGTAACTTTTTGCATCTTGATGATTTTTGAGCTATGCTTGTGGAATCATGATTAAGATTTGATCAAATGATGATTGTGACCTCAAAATAAGATGTTGACCACAAATTCTGACTTTTGACTGCAAAATGACCATTTTGCCCTTACAGTTGACTGTAGGTCAAATGAGGCTTTTGATTGTGCAAATTGGCACTGTGAGTCTTGAAACTTGGCATGTAGGTGCTTGAGGATGTATATAGGCCTATGAGACTTTATTGAACCATTGAAAACCTCAAATTCCTTGAAAGAACCAAAACCCTAATTTCAGTTGTCTTAGGAGATGGTTTGACTGTCTACCTCTTGAGCCATCTTGAACAATTTGAAGATGACTCTTGACAAATCTTGAGGAATATGGGAGGGCAAATTTTGGGGTACAACACATGGCAAGTGAGGTCCCCAAATTGCCCAAGGAAGTTCAAGAATTGACTAGACCAACTCTCTCCAAATGCAGTATACCTCAAATTAGGGTTTCATTTTTCATTAAGATGCTTAAGTCCAAAGGACCCCAAATGCCTTCCATTGTCCTAATATGTTCTCAAGATCATCCATGTCAAGTTTCAAGCCTTGTAGAAGAAGTTAGCTCAGTCAATTGCTCGAATGCCTCAGAATCAACTGTACTAGGTTAAAAGTCAACTGTGGCCCACATACAGTCAAACTTCAAGATTTTTGGTCAAAATCCTAATTTTGAAGTATTATCCATCATTTGATCAAGGGTTGATCATTATTCCTCAAGGATTTCTCACAATTCATCAAAACCCAAAAGTTGCTAAATTAGGGTTTTATAGGAAAAGTCAACTAACCTTTGACCAAGAATAACTTTCACATGCTTTATCATAAATGAACCATCCAAAGTTCATTTTGAAGATTATGCAATTCCCTACAATTCATCTTCATCTCCCAAGTCCAGAATATGCACTCACAAAAACATATGAATTTTGACATTATAGGTCCTTTTGAAAAGTCAACAAAAACACCTTTTGGGTCAAAGCTTCATACATGTACATGGAAGACTCAATTGAGATGAGACGAAAAGGGTTGTTTATAGGACATCCTAAGCTTTCTAAAAAGTCCAAGAACACCTCTCTAAGGTCAAAATTGAGAGAGTTATGCATTGGCCAAGATGACCATTTTTGCAAAATTGCCAAAAGTCAAATGTGCTCAAATTTGCATTTTTTGCTAAATGGGCCCAACTTTTTATGCTTGCACCTCAATTATAATGTGGTCCAAGACTCAAATTTTCACTCACCCATTATTTGCTTCATTTTTCAATTTATTTTGATTTTTCATTAATTAAAAAGTGAATTAAATCAAATAAATGATGAAAATTAACAAAGATATGATTTGATTTGTTTTTTTGATAGATTGGAAATCAAGATATGCTGAGTTAACAGGATCAAATCGAATTAAGGTCAATTGGCACAAGAAAGGCATGATTTGGCTCCAAATAGCAACATATCATATAGCTTGCAAATCAAATCAAATCTTGGATAAATGCAAAGATTTAGTCCAAGTTTGTTAACCTAATTCACTCTAGGTTATATAATGAACAATTCCAGATCAAAATAGAGGGGTTAGAGTCGTGAAAAAAGGCAGAGCAAAGTCACAAAATTCAAAGAAAAGTGTGAATTGGTTTTCACTCCACAAGCAATCTCAAGCCATCCTAGCTATCCCAATTCATTGTTGGACGTCCCAGGAAGCTTTCCCAATCGTTTGCAAGGCCTGAAACACCCAGAAACGCACATTACACTTCATACAGTTTGACATAATTTTTCAATTCGATTATCATAATTCTTGCATCATTAGTACTTTTAATTGTTATATTCATGTTTGTCATCATGTTTGCAAGCTAACCATGTCATTTAATTGCGTTTTTGATACCTGTACATGATGTTCTCATTGCTAGGGTTTCTGTGTTATTTTTAGGGTCTTTTTGTACAGGAACAATTGGGCCTTGAATCAGGTACCATGCTGCTCGTGAGGATGAGACAAGTTGATTGGTACCATTACCTTTCATTTATCTTGCGTGTACAACATTTTTGAAATGTGCAGGGTTATACCTACAGTGGACGTCTGTAGGTAAAAGTCTCTTTTTCTAAAACGACAATTGCAACGAAGAAGAAGATGCGTGTCAGCCAGCCATTCGTTCGTTTGAATCTCGCGCGCTTTGGAATCAACTCTTTTGTTTTTCTTATGTTTTATTATTATTGTAATAACAAGTTAACAACGCAGCTCAGTTGGCAACGCATCATTGGTAGGGAGTACAAGGACCTGGGGTTCAATCCCAGGTCCCAACAAAATGCATTTTCTTGTTTTACCTTTGCAGATCCAATGCAATACTCCCTCAAACGCCTTCCAAACACCCTCAACGCCTGGCCACTAGATGCCCAGCTAGTCAGATCCAACGTGCCAGCAATGAAGGTCCATGGTATTCCTTAAAGTCAACGATGCACCAAATCCAACACTGACCAGGCCTGGACCTTAATGTGCCAAATATTTTAAGTTCCACACCCCCCAGCATTGCTATTCAACACATGCCCATTCTAAATTTCTTTTTATTTTATTATTTTTTCTTTGTTCCTTGCAATTCACTAATTTATATTTTAAAATCAATTTTTTTATAAAAATCCCAAAATCAAGAATTCATAAATTTAGAGTTTTTTATTATTATCAAATTTAATTAATCAGCTTAATTTAATTTAGGGTAACTTTAACTTGTTTTTACAATTAAAATCAATTAGAAAACTAGGTTTAAATTCTTGATTTAATTATTTTCTTTTTTTAAACAAAAACACAAAAAATAGGTTAACTTAATTATTTTCTTAATTAAAATTAATTAGTAATTAGGTTCTCACTTTTTAAATTCAAATATTCCTTATTTTTTTTCAAATAACAAAACATGACAAAAAAACATTTTTTTCTTTAAACAATCGCAAGTAGGATTAGTCAAAGGGTCAAAACCCTAATCGCCTCGCATTTAACTTACCGCGCGCATTTAATTATTTTTATTATTTTTGTAACTGTTCAAGGTTTGTAATAGTTAACTTAGGGTTTTTATCTGCTGTTTAAATCCCCGATTTTTGGTTATGTAATTAATCCCCCTCCCTGAAGCCTTGTAATAGCTAGGTTTATTTTCTCGAATTTTTAATTCCTGCAAATATTTAATAGTTTAGATGTATGTTTAGGATTGTATGGCAAGAATGCATGACAAAATTAAAATGGTTAGAAAACCCTAATGTGCAGAGCTAATAAACTGAAAATAAATCACTCACACATATTCACTCTTAGGGTATACTCTCACTTCGGTTGCCTTCGGTAAATGATCATTAACCATAAGGTGTCTTAGTGGTTTCCCTCCCATCTAAAAATATCAAATGTCCCATTCGAATGTTGCCTCGGAAATGTTGCCTCGGAAAAGATCTTAAGACTCTAGGGTTACTACTAAGGTGTCCTAATATTGCTTTAGTGACCGTACGTCCCTTTCAAATTGACCCTTACAAATTCCAATGACGGTGTTACCTATTTCTCAATAGTGGGATAGCACTGTCTAAAGGAAACAAGAATAGAAACGATCTTTTTTCGAGTAGGTAGATTCTAGTAGGTACTTGCTCAAATCAAAAATTTTCACACTCACACTTTTCAAACAAATGTTCAAAACAACTTCATCACACCCTTGAGGACTGATACAAGGGTTATCACGAAGTAAAACATTTTTCAAAAACAAAGCACACAAACACAAGCAATTTAAAAAATGATCAAGTACCTAAGATGCCATGGAAAACCATGGATAGAAAGGGTGTTAATACCTTCCCTTTCTATAATCTACCCCCCGTACTCAAAATCTCGAAAAAGTATTTTTTATGTACTTTTTTCCTTTCCGGTTGGATAAAATAAAAGTCGACGGCGACTCTTGCTTACCGCGACATTTTGTGAATAAAAAACGCAAAACGCAAACCAGTAAAAATAGTCGGTTCTGCCACCGTATCACATAGGTATGTTCTTTTCTTTCTTTGAAGTGAAAGGTGTCAAGAAGTGTTCCTGGATTCAATTTAGTGGCCTTCCCCATAAAAGCTTCCTCCAAGTATATACCATAGATTATAAGGGTTTTAAAGACCAGTTTCTGTGGATTAAGTGTGGACCGAGGTGTGCTCAAGTATTATATACTTTGGATGGGCATCCGCATTTTCCTCATTACTCGACTAGGGACCCTCTATCGATCTCTGGTTTTAACTATGACAAGCTGAACGACTTGGAGATCCAAGCTCTGGACGTACTCGACTCTTTTCAAATGATGAGGGTAAATGCTATTGACACTGATTTGTTTGTCACCTCTGTTGAAGAAATTTATACTCCTCTTATGACTGTTAAGAAGAATTTGCTGATGGCCGGTTTATTTCCGGGTTGTGGTGAAGGTTGCCACATGTGTTCGATTCTACCTTCTGGTTGCCGTTTGTTGAAGTCAGGTGTTCAACGCCTGGTGGATAATAAAGAGATTTTGTTTGAGAACACTGTGATCCATGTTGTTCCCATTGAAGACGTCGCTATTATAACCATTTCCGCAAATCCTTCCAAGGTTTCCTCGAGAAGACATGTTAGGATTACACCTATTCAAAGAATTACTCTGCTGATAATCACTGTTCCTGGTCCCATCCCGTACACCTCAAACAAGGATGTCGCATGGCATTATGGTGCTGATGTGTACTATCATGGCATTAAGAAAGATCTGAAGAATGAAGAAGCTGATATTGATGTCAGTAATATTGTCGGAACTAGTAAGGTTACCCGAAGTGGAAGGGTTTTCTCTCTTGAGATTGCTCCGAAGATCATCAAGCCTACTGTTATTCCAACTGCTGCTCCAACCAGCACTCCTGACATTTCTCCTGTTCCTACTCCAGTTATTACCCCTGCTGCTGAGCCATCTGGGACTCGGGGCAAGGAAATTATAGGTGAGCCTGCCAAGACGGAGGCACCTAGGAAAATCGTTGTGGAAGCCTCTAAACTAGAAATAGAGGAAATACTAAAAATCATTAAGAAGAGCGACTACAGTGTGGTCGAGAAGCTGGGGAAGACCCCATCAAAGATATCCATGTTGTCTCTGCTGTTGTGTTCTGAAGCCCATACGAAGGATTTGATTGCATTTCTCAAGGCTGCACATGTGCCGCAGGAAACTTCAGCAGATCAGTTCAAAGATTGTGTCGCCAACCTGACTGCTGACAATGGGTTGGGTTTTTCAGATACGGATCTGACATCGAAAGGAAGGAAGTATAATGATGCTTTGCATGTCTCGATTGAGTGCATGGGCACCACTATGGCTCATGTGCTGGTAGATACCGAGTCTTTACTGAATGTTATGCCGAAGAAAGCATTGGACCGTTTGGATTGTGAGGGTTTGACTCTAAATCCTAGTAACATTGTGGTAAAGGATTTTGACGGATCAAAGAGAATGGTGCACGGGGAGGTGGATATCCCTCTCAAAGTGGGTTCTCATACTTTTGGGTCCACCTTCTACGTAATGGATATCAGGCCGTCATATTCTTTCTTGCTGGGTCGTCCTTGGATCCATGAGGCTGGGGAAGTTACTTCCACACTCCATCAAATGCTGAAGTATCCGGTGAAGGGAAAGATTGTCACGGTGCGAGGTGAAGAAGAATATATGGTGAGTCACCTCAATTCCTTCCGCTACATAGAGATGGACGGGGAATTCATAGAAACTCCTTGTCAGAATTTCGAAGAAGTCCCTCAGTTCTTGGCATCAACTGAAGTTACTACCAACAAACCTCCGTTGAAGATAGCTTCTTTCAAGGACGCCGGGGCTGTGGTTGAAGAAGGTGGGAGTGCCAATTGGGGTCAGCTCCCTGATTTCACTCACAAAACTAACAAATTTGGTTTGGGCTTTACTACAGGGGCTCAAAGGGCTTTTAGGCGCGCTCGGGCTAGAAGACCTCCTCTACACATCATCAATCGGGGAATTAATGCAATTGAAGACAGTGAAGAGGATTCAGACATCGACAGCTGGATCTACCCAACAACCAACGGTGGACCGAATAACTGGACGGCTAGGGACTCCATACCTGTTTCTTTTATTCCGCAGTAATTGACTCATTTGTTTTAAGATTTGTAATAAACAATTTGAAACTTTACGGCCCGATGCCTTGCCCGAGGCACCTTGGCTTTTCTTGTGATGGCTATCATTTGTCATTTCATATATCATTAATAAAGCATTGGACGTTTCTTGCATACAAATTTTGCGCTCCTTGTTTTTCTTTTCTGTCTCTCACTTTATTAAAACAGCTATTCTCTTACAAACACTCACGTATCATACTGCAGATCCATATCCACTCTGGATCCCATTGATAACAGCTCTACTACTGCCAGTTATGACTTCAAAAATCTGATCAACCAAGCCGAGAACGAAGGTGAGAATGATTGTGAGGTGTCTGGAGAACTTGCTAGACTATTACAGCAGGAAGAAAGGGCCATATAGCCTCATGAAGATCTAGTTGAGTCAGTGAATTTGGGTACAGAGGAAGACAAGAAAGAGGTTAAAATAGGAGCGAATCTGGAGCCTAGTGTCAAAAAATGGTTAATATGTATGCTACACGACTATGTTGAGATCTTCGCCTGGTCTTATGAAGACATGCCTGGTTTGGACACTGATATTGTGGTACATCTCCTGCCGACTAAAGAAGACTGCCCTCCGGTAAAGCAGAAGGTCTGCCATAGGCGCCCTGAAATGTCAGAGAAAATCAAGGCAGAGGTCATGAAATAGTTTGACGCAGGATTCTTAACTGTCACTTCTTATCTGCAGTGGGTTGCCAACGTCGTTCCGGTACCTAAGAAGGACGGTAAGGTACAGATGTGTGTGGACTACAAAGATCTGAACAGGGCAAGCCCCAAGGATGACTTCCCACTTCCTCACATTGATGTTTTGGTCGACAACACCGTGCAACACAAGATCTTCTCCTTCATGGATGGTTTTTCTGGCTACAACCAGATCAAGATGGCTCTTGAGGACATGGAGAAGAAAACCTTCGTTACACAGTGGGGTACCTTCTGTTACAAGGTAATGCCTTTTGGGTTGAAGAACACTGGGGCAACTTATCAGCGTACCATGGTCGCTTTGTCCCACAATATGTTTCACCACGAGATTGAGGTTTATGTTGATGACATGATAGCCAGGTCCTAGACTGAGGAAGAGCACCTTGATCATCTCCATAAACTGTTTGACAGGTTGAAGACGTATAGGCTGAGGTTGAACCCGAACAAGTGTACCTTCGGGGTAAGGTCTGGTAAGCTTCTGGGTTTTGTTGTCAGTGACAAAGGTATTCAGGTAGACCCTGCAAAAGTAAAAGCTATATAAGAGATGCGGTCCCCCGCATAGAGAAGGAAGTTAGAGGTTTCTTGGGACGCCTGAATTACATCGCCATGTTCATTTCACATATGACTGCTACTTGTGAGACAATCTTTAAGCTTCTGAAGAAAGATCAAGTTGTAAAGTGGAATGACGAATGCCATACCTCTTTTGAAAGAATCAAAGAATACCTTCAAGAACCACCAATTCTGATGCCTCCAGTTGAAGGAAGACCTTTGATATTATACTTGACAGTGCTAGACAATTCAATGGGGTGTGTGTTGGGGAAGCATGACGAGTCTGGTCGAAAAGAGCACGCCATTTATTACCTTAGAAATTCTTTTACCGAATGTGAGATCCGATACTCATTGCTCGAGAAAACTTGTTGCATTTTGGCATGGGCTGCTCGCCGACTAAGACAATATATGCTGACTCACACTACTTTGTTGATATCAAAGATGGATCCGATCAAATATATTTTCGAGAAGCCCGCCTTATCCGGAAGAATAGCAAGATGGCAGATGATCTTAACCGAGTACGACATCCAATACACAACCCAAAAAGCAATCAAGGGGAGTGTATTGGCGGATCATTTGGCGCATCAGGCCGTGGATGACTACCAGTCCATGAATTTTGAGTTACCGAATGAGAATATCATGTTAGTAACCGATTGTGAAGAACCTGGACCGGATGAAGGACCCGAGGAGGGATCCCGATGGTCTATGTATTTTGATGGATCCTCGAACACATTGGGTAATGAAATTGGTGCTGTAATTATATCTCCTGAGGGCTGTCATACTCCGTTCACCGCCCGATTATGTTTTAACTGCACCAACAATATGGTGGAGTATGAAGCGTGTATCATGGGTCTTCGAGCTGCTATTGACCTGAGGATTAAGTTCTTGAGTGTATTCGGAGATTCCGCTTTGGTGATAAGTCAGATCAAAGGCGAGTGGGATACGAAACACCCGAATCTCATTCCTTATAGAGAATATGTACTGACATTGCTCCCACACTTTGAGGAGATAACCTTTGAACATTTCCCACGAGAAGAGAACCAGTTGGCGGACGCGCTAGCTACCATGTCTTCTATGTTCAAAGTTAGGTGGGACAATGAAGCTCCCCAAATTACCATTGAGAGGTTGGATGAACCCGCACACTGCTGTGAGATCGACACTGAAGAAGTGGCAGATAAACGTTGGTTTCATGAGGTAAAAAGGTATCTTGAGGCTCAAGAATACCCCGAGGGGGCATCTGTTAATGATAAGAAGTTTCTGAGAAGGTTCGCTGTGAAGTTCTTCATCAGTAATGGAATCCTCTATAAGCGTAACCATGATTCAACCTTACTACGGTGTGTAGACAAGAGCGAGGCAGAAAGAATCATGACGTATCTACATGAAGGCACTTTCGGAACCCATTCTAGTGGACACACCATGGCTAAGAAGATCCTATGGGCAGGATACTACTGGTCCACTATGGAAGCTGATTGTTATCAGCACTCTCGAACTTGTCATAAGTGTCAAATCTATGCTGATAAGATGCATGTACCTCCGATCCCCTTAAATGTTCTGACAGCCCCTTGGCCCTTTGCGATGTGGGGCATCGACATGATCGGCGAGATCAGACCTACGTCATCTAACGGGCATCGCTTCATTCCGGTATCCATTGATTACTTTATGAAGTGGGTTGAGGCAGCTTCCTTTGCTACAGTAACCAAGAACGTCGTGGCACGGTTCATCCAACACAATCTGATCTGTCGATATGGTGTCCCAGAGAGAATTATTACTGACAATGGTAAAAATCTCAATAACACAATAATCACTGAGCTCTGCAAACAGTTCAAGATATAACATCATAACTCTTCTCCCTACCAGCCGAAGATGAATGGTGTTGTTGAAGCAGCTAACAAGAACATCAAAAAGTTGTACAGAAGATGACAGTGACATACAAAGACTGGCATGAGATGTTACCATTCGCTCTTCATGGGTACCGTACCTCAGCACGGACGTCGACAGGGGAAACACCCTACTCTTTGGTGTATGGCATGGAGGAAGTCCTACCCATCGAAGTCCAGATACCCTCTCTCAGGATTATGAAGGATACGGGTTTGAACGATGACGACTGGATCCAAATCCGACTTGATCAGCTGAATCTAATCAATGAAAAGAGACTTACTACTATCTGTCATGGTCAGACGTATCAAAAAAGAATGATCAAGGCTTTTAACAAGAAAGTCAGACGTCAAGAATATCAAGTATGGGATCTAGTGATCAAACGCATCATACTACCGCAAGGTGATCCCAGGGGAAAATGGACCCCCACATACGAAGGTCCATTTGTGGTTAAGAACATTTTCTCGGGAGGAGCTATAATTTTAACCATCATGGATGGTGACGACCTTCATCACCTCATCAATGCAGACATAGTTAAAAGATACTACGCATAATCAAAGACCTGCTAGGTAGACTGGCCTATGCAAAAATAAGGGCTTCCCGGCGAACCAAAAGGGTTCGGGCAAAAGTAAGGGATGAAAATGAAAAACTGTACACCCGACAAGTCGAAAACCTGAAAAGGCGACTTGGGCAAAAAAGGGTATCCCGGTGGACTGAAAACCTGAAAGGGTGGTCCAGGCAAAAATTAGGGATCAAAGCGTAACACTATGTCTCATTGGATCATCTCGCAACCAAAATTCGGTATCAACTATCAAGCTCGGACAACGCCAATAAATCTGATCAACCTTCGGCCAAGTAGCAAGGTGATGAGACACTTGAAGATATAAAGGCAATAGTAGAGCTAGAACCCGATGGGATTGTTTCACATAACTGTTTTATTTTTTATTTTTTACAAATTGTAATTTCTTTCAGCGGAGTTCTCTTACTAGGACGTCAACCTCTTTGTACAAAAATTCCTATTACGGACCAATTGAAAAAATCAATACAATTCATTTTCACAAGAAATTTCAATTTGTTTTTATTTTTCTGTTTTGTTTTGCAAGAACATCCAATGATTCATCTTTGATATATGCATTTGAAAATAATGGCTGCTCATAAATATTTACACGAGAAACAAAGACGATTACTCGTAATTCCAGGAACAGGGAAAACAAGAAGGGCCCAAACCTTATAGTTACTCTGCCCATCAGGTACCGGGATAGAGCCAGCTTGAGAACATGAGTAGTGGTACATATACTCCCCACAGAGTAAAAAGTATCCAAAGACAGTGATGTCAGCTTTCCCGAACAGGACATAACTCTCCTCAACTGAGGTTCACAATCGCGAGTAAGTCAGTAAATTTTTCCCCAAGTAGAGTTTATTTCTCTCATAAGCAGAAATTCAATCTCCAACAGAATTCATTATCACCAGCAACAAAAATTCATCTCCAGCTGAGTTTATTTCTTCAAATTGGCAGATCTATCAACAGAGTATCTCCTCTCCAACAGAGTCATTCCCCGCAGAGTTATCCTCAGACAGGGTCTCTTCCGGCAGAATATTCACCAGCCGAATGGATGTGAATCCCCAGCTAGTCATCTTTGTTCACCATCTCCAACAGAAGTAGAGGAACTACGGTTTTTTACAGCAGTCAAGAATACCATTTCTCATACTCTCCAAACAACAGTTAGGGATTTATTTTCCCGGACTCAGATTATTACGTCAGCATTTCATGTTCATACATCATGACAGACGCATACATATCATATACAGCATAATCTCATTTATTATGAGAACATCATCTCACCCTGCATTTCATGCATCACATATAACTAACCTTGATATCTTTTCAGGAAAAGACGACCAGTTTCTACGAATCTGACAGTTATACAGATTACATCTACAGACAACTAATGGAAACTCAGTTCCCAAAATCAAACGGGTCAACTAATCTACATTATCAGATCAAAGTAACCTTACCCAGGTTCCTGCCGAAGTTTTACACGGACTTATCCCAAAGTAACCTTACCCAGGTTCCTCTTGAAGTTTTACATAGACTTAGCCCAAAGTAACCTTACCCAGGTTCCTACCAAAGTTTTACACGAACTTATCACAAAGTAACCTTACCCAGGTTCCTCTTGAAGTTTTACATAGACTTAGCCCAAAGTAACCTTACCCAGGTTCCTGCCGAAGTTTTACACGAACTTAGCCCAAAGTAACCTTACCCAGGTTCCTGCCGAAGTTTTACACGGACTTATCACAAAGTAACCTTACCCAAGTTCCTCTTGAAGTTTTACATAGACTTAGCCCAAAGTAACCTTACCCAGTTTCCTGCCGAAGTTTTACACAGACTTATCCCGAAGTAACCGTACCCAGGTTCCTTCTCAAGCTCTACTATCCAGGCTTTCATGTCGAAGTAACCCTACCATCTAGGTTCCTTATCAAGCCCTACTATCCAGGCTTTCATGTTGAAGTAACCCTATTATCCAGGTTCCTTCTCAAGTCCTACTATCCGGGCTTTCATATTGAAGTAACCCTACTATCTAGGTTCCTTCTCAAAGCCCCACTATCTAGGCTTTCATCTCGAAGTAACCCTACTATCCAGGTTCCTTCTCAAACCCTACTATCCAGGATTTCATCTCGAAGTAACCCTACTATCCAAGTTCCTTCTCAAGCCCCACTATCCAGGCTTTCATGTCGAAGTAACCCTACTATCCAGGTTCCTTCTCACAGCCCTACTATCCAAAATTTCATCTCGAAGTAACCCTACTATCTAGATTCCTTCTCATAACCTTACTATCCAGGTTCTTCCTCTCTTATCCCCAGACATCAGTCCACAACACTGTAAGACCGGGATCCGATCAAACATGATTGGTTTCGCATCTCTCCAGTAAATCGCAGTGCAACATATACCCCGACCAGACAGGCAGTTCACTTCCGCTTACCCTAAATCGGAGTTATTCCCCAATAGAGTAACGGACAACTGAAGCTCCTAAAATTCTATTTCTCCCAAGACAGAGACCAACATTCCCCAGCGAAGTCCTCCTCAACAACAGGTATACGGGTTCTCGCAAAGGAATCTCTTATGCGATCAACACCTCTTCGGATGACATATTTAAGCCCATCCCCGACAATCTTCAATCCTTAACTTCCAAATGGCGTCTGTAAGCTCATTCCTGATAGCTCCCATCAGTACCACTTCATGCGAGTGCAAATTTCTATCCCCTTTAGTGTTCAATCATCTTCCACCTTCAGATCACGAAAGGCAGACGAGCCAATCTACATCTTCAGGTTTAAGAAGATTGAACAGGGGCAGCTGTTGTACCCCAAAATTTTCCCTCCCATATTTCTCAACACATGGAAAGTGAGGTCCCCAAATTGCTCAAGGAAGTTCAAGAATTGACTAGACAACCTCTCTCCTAAGGCAGTATACCTCAAATTAGGGTTTCATTTTCCATCAAGATGATTAAGTCCAAAGGATCCCAAATGCCTTCCATTGTCCTAATATGTTCTCAAGATCATCCATGTCAAGTTTCAAACCTTGCGGAAGAAGTTTGCTCAGTCAATTGCTCAAATGCCTGAAAATCAATTGTACTAGGTCAAAAGTCAATTGTGGCCCGCATACAGTCAAACTTCAAGATTTTTGGTCAACATCCTCATTTTGGAGTATTATCCATCACTTGATCAAGGGTTGATCATGATTCCTCAAGTATTTCTCACAATTCATCAAAACCCAAAAGTTGCTAAATTAGGGTTTTACAGGAAAAGTCAACTCAACTTTGACCAAGCATAACTTTCTCATGCTTTATCAGAAATGACCCATCCAAAGCTCATTTTGAAGAGGATTCAATTCCCTACAATGCATATTCATTTCCAAAGTCCAGAATATGCACTCACAAAAAGATATGAATTTTGACATTATAGGTCCTTTTGAAAAGTCAACAAAAACACCTTTTGGGTCAAAGCTTCATACATGAACATGGAAGACTCAATTGAGATAAGACCAAAAGGGTTGTTTATAGGATATCCTAAGATTTATAAAAAGTCCAAGAACACCTCTCTAAGGTCAAAATTGAGAGAGTTATCTATTGGCCAAGATGACCATTTTTGCAAAATTGCCAAAAGTCAAATGTGCTCAAATTTGCTTTTTTTTGCTAAATGGGCCCAACTTTTTATGCTTGCACCTCAATTATAATGTGGTCCACGACTCAAATGTTCACTAACTCATTATGTGCTTAATTTTTCAATTTATTTTGATTTTTCATTAATTAAAAAGTGAATTAAATCAAATAAATGATGATAATTAACAAAGATATGATTTGATTTGTTTTTTTGACAGATTGGCAATCAAGATATGCTGAGTTAACAGGATCAAATTGAATTAAGGTCAATTGGTACAAGAAAGGCATGATTTGGATCCAAATAGCAACATATCATATAGCTTGCAAATCAAATCAAATCTTGGATAAATGCAAAGATTTAGTCCAAGTTTGTTAACCTAATTCACTCTAGGTTATATAATGAACAATTCTAGATCAAAATAGAGGGGTTAGAGTCATGAAAAAAGGCAGAGCAAAGTCACAAAATTCAAAGAAAAGTGTGACTTGGTTTTAATTCCATAGGCCATCTCAAGCCATCCTAGCTATCCCAATCCATTGCTAGACGTCCCAGGAAGCTGTCCCAATCATTTGCAAGGCCTGAGACACCCAGAAACGTGCGCTACACTTTATACGGTTTGACATAATTTTTCAATTCGATTATCATAATTCTTGCATCATTAGCACTTTTGATTGTTATATTTGTGTTTATCATCATGTTTGCAAGCTAACCATATCATTTAATTGCGTTTTTGATGCTTGTACATGATGTTGCCATTGCTAGGGTTTTTGTGTTATTTTTAGGGTCTTTTTGTACAGGAACAATTGGGCCTTGAATCAGGTACCATGATGCTCGTGAGGATGAGACGAGTTGATTGGTACCATTACCTTTCATTTATCTTGTGTGTATAGCATTTTTGAAATGTGCATGGTTATACCTTCAGTGGACGTTTGTAGGTAAAGTCTCTTTTTCTAAAACGATGATTGCAGCAAAGAAGAAGATGCGCGTCAGCCAACCATTCGTCCGTTTGAATCTCGCGCGCTTTGGAATCAGCTCTTTTTTTCTTCTTATATTATGTTTTATTATTGTTGTAATAACAAGTTAACAATGCAACTCAGTTGGCAACGCATCATTGGTAGGGAGTACAAGGACCTGGGTTCGATCCCAAGTCCCAACAAAATGCATTTTCTTGTTTTACCTTTGCAAATCCAATGCAATACTCCCTCACATGCCTTCCATACACCCTCAACGCCTGGCCACTGGATGCCCAACTAGTCAAATCCAACGTGCCAACAATGAAGGTCCATGGTATTCCTCAAAGCCAACGATGCACCAGATCCAGCACTGACCAGGCCTGGAGCTTAATGGGCCAAAGATTTTCAGTTCCACACCCCCCATCATTGCTATTTAACACAGGCCCATTCTAAATTTCTTTATTTTATTTTATTATTATTTCTTTATTCCTTGCAATTCACTAATTTATATTTTAAAATCAATTTTTTATAAAAATCCCAAAATCAAGAATTCATAAATTTAAAGTTTTTTTTATTATTATCAAATTTAATTAATTAGCTTAATTTAATTTAGGGTAACTTTAACTTATTTTTACAATTAAAATCAATTATAAAACTAGGTTTAAATTCTTGATTTAATTATTTTCTTTTTTTAAACAAAAACATAAAAAATAGGTTAACTTATATATTTTTCTTGATTAAAATTAATTAGTAATTAGGTTCTCACTTTTTTAATTTAATTATTCCTTATTTTTTTTTCAAATAACAAAACATGACAAAGAAACATTTTTCTTTAATCAATCGCAAGTAGGATTAGTCAAAGGGTCAAAACCCTAATCGCCTCGCATTTAACTCACCGCGCGCATTTAATTATTTTTATTATTTTTGTAACTGTTCAGGGTTTGTAATAGTTAACTTAGGGTTTTTATCTGCTGTTTAAATCCCCGATTTTTGGTTATGTAATTAATCCCCCTCCCCGAAGCCTTGTAATAGCTAGGTTTATTTTCTCGCATTTTTAATTCCTGCAAATATTTAATTGTTTAGATGTATGTTTAGGATTGTATGGCAAGAATGCATGACAAAATTAAAATGATTAGAAAACCCTAATGTGCAAAGATAATAAACTGAAAATAAATCACTCACACATATTCACTCTTAGGGTATACTCTCAGTTTGGTTGCCTTCCGTAAACGATCATTAAGCATAAGGTGTCTTAGTGGTTTCCCTCCCGTCTAAAAAGATCAAATGTCCCATTCAAATGTTGCCTCGAAAATGTTGCCTCGAGAAAGATCTTAAGACTGTAGGGTTACTACTAAGGTGTCTTAATATTTCTTTAGTGACCGTACGTCCCTTTCGAATTGACCCTTACAAATTCCAATGACGGTGCTACCTATTTCTCAATAGTGGGATAGCGTTGTCTAAAGGAAACAAGAATAGAAACAATCTTTTTTTCGAGTAGGTAGATGCTAGTAGGTACTTGCTCAAATCAAAACTTTTCACACTTACACTTTTCAAACAAATGTTCAGAACAACTTCATCACACCCTTGAGGACTGATACAAGAGTTATCACGAAGTAAAACATTTTTCAAAAACAAAGCACACAAACACAAGCAATTTAAAAAATAAGCAAGTACCTAAGAGCCTATGGAAAACCATGGATAGAAAGGGTGATAATACATTCCCTTTCTATTATCTACCCACGTACTCAAAATCTCGAAAAAGGATTTTTTCTGTACTTTTTTCCTTTCCGGTTGGATAAAATAAAAGTCGATGGCGACTCTTGCTTACCGCGACATTTTGCGAATAAAAAACGCAAAATGCATACAGTATTAAACAGTCGGTTCTGCCACCGTTTCACATAAGTCAGTTCTTTTCTTTCTTTGAAGTGAAAGGGGTCAAGAAGTGTTCTTGGATTAAACTTAGTGGCCTTCCCCATAAAAGCTTCCTCCAAGTATATACCATAAATTATAAGGGTTTTAAAGACCAGTTTCTGTGGATGAAGTGTGGACCGAGGTGTTCTCAAGTATTATATACTTTGGATGGGCATCCGCGTTTTCCTCATTACTGGACTAGGGACCCTCTATCGATCTCTGGTTTTAACTATGACAAGCTGAACAACTTGGAGATCCAAGCTCTGGACGTACTCGACTCTTTCCGAATGATAAGGGTCAGAGATTTGTTGCCTTTAACTGTCAAATAGATCCCAGATTTCCTCAGTAATAGTTTTATTTCTATTTGAAAGTCGTGTTTAATTATTGAAGGTGCTTATACTATCTCTTTTTGTGTTTCCGTTTTGTAGACAATGACGGATCTATCTGTTGTCGAGCAAAAGAAGTTGATGCTGGAGGCTGGAGGCTAGAGCTTCCAGGAAGGGAACTAGTGGACCTTCCATGGCCAAATTTGACCTTGCTAGGTTAGAAACCCGTTCACTGAAAAGACGAAAGGTGGAGGGTTCCAAGGCCATTTCGAGTATGGTCGAGCTTTAGACTTCTACTTCATTTGTTCAGGAGGGGGTTTAATAAGGTTCTTTGAAGAAGCTTAAAACCCTTATGCATGATTATGTCTTCCAGGAAGATTTAGAGATTACGTCGCTGATGCAAGAAGCCGGGGAAGGTCATAAGTCTGGGAAGTTCAAATTCTGTTCCAACAACTTCGATGGGCTTCGATTCCTCTATGATCATCTCAATGCGACTGAGGATGTCAACAAGGTTAAGACTGTAGGCCGATAGAAAATAACTCAAAACCCTAACTCTTACCTTATCAGGTGTGCGGTTCTGGCTCGTGGTCTATTTGAATCTAGTGATGACTATGAGAGGATTGAGCTAAAGCTCAAAGATGAGATTACTCAACTAAAAGATGCTCAGAAGACTCAGTCTGAGAAGTTATCTGGTTTGGAAAAGATCTTGGCCAAGGAGAAGAAGTAGAGGGGAAATTTAGAGTCGGAGAGAAAGGATTATCTTTCTTATCTTACTGAAAGGTTGAAGTTGGAAAAAACTACTAATGATGAGCTCAAGGAGGCCCTCAAGAAGTCCCAGTTTGAACTTCTCTCCGTCGGGGATGAGGATTTTGACAGGGCCAAGGATTAGATGCCGTGTCTTCATCCTGGCTTAGATTTATCGGAGAGGGGTTCTTTTAAGGTGGTGAAGGGTGGCCGCCTCGTAGATCTTAAAGAGGTGGAAAAGGACCCCCCTCTCTAGCCAAATCCTGAAGACCCTACTGGTGACAAAAACAATTGTGTACAAAATGACAACCCAGTCAGGTGATTTCCTTTCTCTTGTTTCATTTTGGTTAGTCACCCGCTAGGATGCCCTTATTAATTTTTTGAAAAGGAGTGTGGTTTTGTCCCCCCTTTTTTCTGTTATGCTTCTGACTTTCTGCCCTCCAGGTTTTTGTAATGAACAACTTTTCTCCTTTTGTGGCTTTATGCTAGTTATCTTTGCCTGGTCGTTTTGTTTTTAACATCTTTAAAATAATGTAATATCGTTTAAAATAATCATGCGTATGTACTCAAGCCCCTCGGGCACAAAGTTCATAGAGCTTTAAGTGTCTGATCACGGAATGTCGGGTATTATTTTGAGCCTTTTAAATGGGATCCCCATGTGGCTTTTCCCGATCCTTGAGACACCACGAACGTGTGCTCGAACACAATTATCCTTTTGGTTTGAAAATCCCCGAGCTTGTTTGAAGTCGGGTTCTTTCGTTACTTCAGGTTTCTGATGAACCTCTCTGAGTACTTGTTTATGAGCTTTATATTAATTTAAACCATAATATTCTTGGATTTATAAGCTCCAAGCCTTTTGTGGTTGTGCTAAGTAGCCGTACGTTTTTTTCCATAGTTTTGGGTAAGAAGCCCCAAGTGAGCTGATTATCGCATGTATCATTTTTTGGAGTTGCCACAATGGGGCTACCCATTTGGTTCAGAGTCGTTTTACCAAAGATTTTTGGTATAGAACCAACTCGACTTTTACAGGAGGTGCGTCATTTTAAAAGTACTCAACTCTTTATGAGGAGTGTCAGACTATGGCCCTTTAAGAAGGGAGTGTTAGATATAGTGCTATGACTCATATAAGAGGAGCGCCAGACTACAACCTTTTAAGAAGGGGAGTGTTAGATATAGTGCTATGACTCATATATGAGGAGCGCCAGACTACGATCCTTAAAGAAGGGGAGTGTTAGATATAGTGCTATGACTCATATATGAGGAGCATCAGACTATAACCCTTTAAAAATGGGTGTGTTAGATATAGTGATATGACTCATATATGTTAAGCGTCAGACTACGACCCTTTAAGAAGGGGAGTGTTAGATATAGTGTTATGACTCATATATGAGGATCGTCAAATTACGACCCTTTAAGAAGGGGAGTGTTAGATATAATGCTATGACTCATATATGAGGAGCGTCAGACTACGATCATTTAAGAAGGGGAGTGTTAGGTATAGACCCGACCAAAGCCGGTTCTATCAGAGGCTTTAAATTTGCATGGAATTCACTTGGTCCGAGTTATTGTTCCCTAGCCGATCATTGAGCTACTCTATGCTATCCAACCTCTCTAGTTTATAGGCACCATTGTTCAGCTTCTCAAGAACCCAAAATGGGCCTTCCCAGTTAGGAGCCAACTTCCCCTTATTCTTCGGATCAGTGATTCTTTTTAGAACTAGATCTCCTATATGGAATCCTCTTTGTCTAACCTTTAGGTTGAACCTCTTAGACAATTTATCTTTGGCCGTAAATTCTCTAATCAGGGTCGTTTCTCTGACTTCATCTATTAGGTCAACATAGTTGTTCAAGTTATCCCTGTTGACATCCTCACTAAAGTGTGCTCGCCTCCAGGTGGGAGTGTTGATCTCTACCGATATCATAGAATCAACCCCATACACCATTCAAAAAGGGTTTTCTTGGGTGGTGGAGTGTAGTGTTGTGTGATATGACCAGAGGATTTCATGCAAGTACTTGGACCACAATCCTTTGTCTTCATCCAAATTTTTATTCATCCCTATCAGAATGATCTTTTTGGCTACATCATCTTGCCCGTTCGCTTGGGGATGTTCAACTGATGTAAACCTGTTATGGATATCCATGTATTTGCAAAACTACACCATAAAAGCGCTTACAAATTGGGTCCCGTTGTTGGATAATATGACCCTGGGTAGACCAAACATGCATATAATGTTTTTTCAATAAAATGGTGTACCTTCTCGGCCGTAATGCGAGCTACAACCTTGACTTCCACTCATTTTGTGAAGTAATCCACTGCTACGATAAGGAATTTGATTTGTCCTGGTGAAATGGGAAATGAACCCAAGATGTCCGCCCCCATTGATAAAATGGCCAAGGGGATAAGACAAAGTGTAGTAACTCGGCGGGAGAGTGTATGAATTGAGTGAATACATGGAACTTTTTACACTTATTTACAAACACGGTGTAGTCTTACAACATGCGGGGCCAGTAGTACCCGACTCTGAATTTTCCCAAACAAAGCTCTTCCTCCAATGTGGTTTCCATATGCCCTTCATGGAACTCTTTCATTACTAACACGAATTCAACCTCTAATACACATCTCAACATAGGCGTTGATCTTCCCATCTTGTATAGCTTATCGCCCACTATGAGGTAGCAGGCAAATATATTTTTAAAATGCCAAGCTTCATTAACATCCTCGGGAAAAGTTCCCTGCATGATATACTGGATTATTGGTGTCATCCAACTTGTTATGTCTTAAATCACCATGACCTCTTTCTTCTATGTGTTGGGTGTCTCTAGCACCTCTTATTTTACTTTTTTGTTTAGCCTCAGGCCTTTTGTACTAGCCAATCGGGCTAAGAGATCGGGCCAGGAATTCTTTTCCTGGGGAATATGTTTGACTTCAAATTCCATAAAAGTTTTAGATATATTGAGTGCTATCTGCAGATATTTGATTAGAGAAGAGTCTTTCGTCTGATATTCTCCTCTCACATATTCAGCCATTAACTGTGAGTCGGTTTTAACCCTCAAGTGTGTTACTCCTACCTCTTGGGCCAGTTTCATCCCTGCTATCAGAGCTTCGTACTCAACCTGATTGTTATTGCCTGAAAGTTAAAGCATAAGGAATATTCCACTATGAAATTTCCCGGTCTCTTGAGTATGATTCCTGCTCTGTTTCCTTTGAGATTGGACGATATGTCCACGTAAATGACCCACTTGAAAATGTTTTCTTCTCCTACGGGGGAGCTAAATTCGACCAAGAATTCAGCCAGTACCTGCAACTTTATGCTAGTTCTCGAAGTGAATTCTATGTCATACTCCGATAACTCCACAACCCAAGTAACCATCCTCTTGACTAGGTCTGGCTTCTTCAATATTTGTTTTATTGGATAACTCGTCTTCACCATTATCGAGTGACTCTGAAAATAATGCCTCAATTTTTGAGCTGTGACTACCAGTGCTAATGCTATCCTCTCAATCTTATGATATTGTAACTCAACCCCTTTTAAGACTTTGCTGACAAAATACATTGGTTTCCCTCCCCCTTCTTCTTGTTGTACGAGAACATAGCTCATAGCCTTATTGAATACTGCTAAGTATAGGACCAAGGGTTCATTTTCTTTAGGTCTTACCAATATATGTGGCAAAGACATGAAGAGTTTCACACCATGAAATGCCTCTTCACAAGATTTTGACCATTCGAACTCTGCCGACTTTTTAATGGCCACAAATAAGTGGATTGATTTATCCCCTATACAAGACAGGAAATGAGATCAAGCAGCCAACCTTCCCGTAAACTATTAGACATCCTTTTTAGAAGATGAAATTCTCATGTCTATGATTTCCTGGAATTTGTCGAGATTGGCTTCTATTCCCCGGTTAGTAAGCATGAACCTGAGGAATTTCCCAGCTTGCACTCCAAAAGTGAATTTGTCCGGGTTCAACCTCATATTGTAGCTTCTTGTTGAGGCGGACATTTCTGCTAGATCTTTGAGGTGGTTTTGTTCTGCCATTGTCTTGACGACCATGTCATCCATATATACCTCTAAGTTCCTACTGATTTGCATGGCAAATACCCTATCAATCAGTTTTTGGTAGGTGGTCCCTGCATTTTTGAGGCTGAATGGCCTCACATCATAGTAATAGTTGCTATGGTTGGTCATGAAAGCAATTTTCAGAGCGTCTATTGGGATCATCCAAATTTGGCTATACCCGAAGTAAGCATCGACGAAGCTGAGCAGTCTGAACCCTAAAGCCCCGTCTATGAGGCAATCGATGTGGGGTAATGGGTATGGATCTTTAGGACATGCCTTGTTGAGGTCGGTGAAGTCGACACACATATGCCACATTCCTGATTTCTTCTTGACCATCACCACATTGGATAACCAGGTTGGGTACTTGATTTCTTTTATGAACCGACTTGGAGAAATTTTTCAACTTCCTCTGTAATGGATTTTCTTTTCTCCTTACCATATTTCTGCCTTCTCTGAGATACCAGCCTTATGTCAGGATCCAGTTCCAGGTGGTGACACATAATGTTGGAGTCTATCCCAGACATATATGATGGTTTCCATGAAAACAACTCCACGTTCTCCTTTAGAGTTTTTATGAGTTCGTACTCTTCTTCTGGGGATGTTAGCATCGATATCCATGATATTGAAAGGCAAATGACCGATTTGAACCTCTTTAGTTTCTTCATTAGGTGTTAAACTATCCTCGATTGGATCATCTCAGGGATCTATGTCGACGAGAAATACTTTGAGGTCGTTGGACTGTTCGATACTGCCAGTTGGACTCTTCTTTAGTTTCAAGCTAACTTTGTAACACTTCCTTGCTAGGCCTTGATCACCCTTGATTACGTCAACCCGGCCTTCTCCTAGTGGGTACATCACTGTGAGGTATAAGGTTGAAAGCGCCGCTTCCAAAGAGTTGAAAGACGGTCTGCCTATGAAAATGTTGTCAGGGGAGGAGGTGTTGATGATTAAATACCTTACTCTGACTGTTTTTGCATTTTCCTCGTTGTCAAATGTGGCTAGCAATGACAGGTGTCGGAGCATATGGACTTGCTCCCTTGATAACCCAACCAAGCTTCCTTTAAACGGTAGCAACTCATTTTTATCAAAGTCCATTCCTTTGAAGGCATCCCAGTAGAGAACATCAGTTGAGCTTCTGGGGTCCACCAACACTCGTTTTATACTCTAATACCAAATCTTCACTTTTATCACCATCAAATAATTCTCATGGGCTAAGACTCTAATGGAATCCCATTTTAAAAAACTGACGGAATCTAGATCGCCTTCGTGACCTTCAACAGATTCTTGTTGATGTGTATCACAACCCATGCATACCTTTTCCTGACCAAGATGGTCTCTCCTCCTCCAGTGAATCTGTCAACAATTGTGTTAAGGGTATGTCGAGTTGTCTTTGTTTCATGCTCTTCTTCGATATCTCTTTCTTTCTTATGCGAAGGCCTTTCCGAGTTGGGGTTGTCTCTCTGAGGACTTCTTTTCCCGGGTTGTAACCTGGAATCCTTCACATATGCTAAGAGATGTCCTCTCTATATAAAGGATTTAATCTTTTTTTGAGTTGATGGCAGTCATCAGTATGATATCCCTGGAGCCGGTGATAGCTACACCAAGCCCCTGAGTCCTTCCCTAATATGATATTCACTTTTCTTGGGTGTCCCATCTCGGATATCATATTTAGATGGCCAATTTCTTTTAGAATATCTCATCTTCTAGTATTCAACGACATTAGGTCATCATCAACATTGAAGGGTCGTCAGTATAGCCTCGAGGCGATGCGATCATGTGGACTGATACATTGACGTTCTTTTTTGCGTACCGACCCTCCTTCTTACTTTTCCTCCTCTCGGTTGTATCTCTAGATCGCTTCTACCGGTTTATTTCCTACCTTTTGATGTAGTACTCAACCCTGGTGATAATTTCGTCCATGCTGGAAGCTGACTTTTGTGCCATAGATTCATTGAATTGCCCGACTCAGAAACTATTTTGGAATGCTTCAACGAACAACTCTTGGTTGGGGTGTGAAACCTTGATGGTTTCTTCATTGAATTTGGCCAGGCACTCTCGTAGAGATTTTGCATGTCCTTGTTGAACATTGGACATGGTAGTTGTCGAAACCTTATGGTGTCTGTTCGCCGAGAAGTGTTGTACCAATTTTTTGGTCAGGTCCTGATAGTTCAGCACAGACAACTAAGGAAGGCTCATGTAACACCTTAGAGCCACATCTTTGAAAGGGCCTGCCATTAGTTTGCATTTCAATGAGTAAGAGGGCCCTACTATCGCCATTTGATTGTTGACGATGATAATATGCTCCTATGGGTCAGTTTTGCCATCAAAAGATGTGAGCAATGATGAATTGAAGTTTCGGGGACTTGGTAATCCTGTATCATTTTTGATAGCGGTTGTGGTTCAAGAATCTCTTCTTCCTGTTCCCTATCCGCTTGGCTTTGCAATTGCAGGACTTGCACGCTATCCTGCAATCTTTTGTTATGTTGTCGAAGAGCATCCACCATGACCAGTAGTTGTGCCATGTTTGGAGGATCCCCATCAGTGGAAATTCTTTTGACTTTGATGTGTGGCCTAGGAAAGTTTTACCGAGGCCCCACAATGGGCGCCAAATGTTATTGCAAAAAACACTAAATTGAGTGACTTCCTTGTAGGGATAAGGAGAGCCACATTAAGGATAGATTTCTGTATGATTTTGGGGGATTCAGGTTCTACGATGAATGTTCGTATTGACCCAAGATAAATGTCTTACTTATCCCTCTGGTGGGAGCCCCTTTATATAGTCTTTCTAGTGCTCCATTAAGAGCTTCATTCAAGAGGTGACTCTTTGGCTTCTAATCTGCTTAACTATTGTTGTCACCGTAAATGGGAGCGTTCAAGATGACATAACGCTTGTATTAATGCACCGTCAACTATTACGACCGTTAATGGGCCATGCTGCTAGCCTACTGCGATTATGTATAATCTTCATGCTGGTATAGCAGACGAGCTACTGCTCAGATACAGTGCTTTTCGGCCATGACCTTTAGCCGAGTTAGAACTCGGTCCTGATACTCTTTATCTACATAAGCTATATATACTAGTTTTGTTCCCCTTCCAGACGACTTTATGACTTGATTCAGAGCTAATATTTTCGGGATGTACAAATTTATTTGGGTAATGTTAACTAAACATATGAAATCTTATCTTATATAGGTGGATGTGTTTAGATAATGAAAATTATTTTTGACTAAAAAGTAAAGTTCTTATAAATATTTTAAAAAATGAATCGGACTAGTCAGTTGAACTGGTTGATCCAGAAATTGGAAGGGCCATTGATCTAGTTCAATTTTTGAATGGGCTAAGTTATTTTTACTAATAATAACTGGTCAGAATCAGCCAAAATTGGTAAAAACCGAAGAACTAACTGTTTTAAAAAATCGGCGTGTTATATGCTTACGTTTTTTTTCTTAGACAATACTTTTTAAGAAAAAATTAAAATATAATTAGACTTTTCAAATTTTATTTGGAACACTTTTCCTCCTTTGATCTAATTTAATAGACATTGCAGCTATTTTATTATACATGTTTATGTTACAATTAGACTTTGTTCAAAATTTATTTAATTTTGTATTTTTTTGTGTGATACCTATGTTTAGAATTTGTGTGAGTGCAATATCCTCCATTATATATTTTTAATGATATCAAAATTAGGAAATATGTAGTATTTGTATATTGGATGGTATCACTTTATGTCTAGGTTGCATTTTTATTTTTTCGTGTGATCATGTCAAAAGCTTTTGGACTAGTCAAACTTTTCAAAAGTATGTATTTTGGAGAAAAATACACATAATAATTTTTTATTTGGGTGCCATCTAGAGATAGCTTGATAACGTCTAATTAGGGTTAATTGTAATCGGTTGGGTTGAGAATTCTTTAGAGGTTTCAGATGAGAAAAATAAGGTAAGGCTTTTCTTCAAGATCAATTGGTGATTTGAAGGTTCTGGACAAGATTGTGCAATTTGGATTCAACCGAGTGAAAGCTTCAAATAACGGTGGATTCAGTGAAGGATTAATGTGAGACTAAAGATTAAATTGGTAAATCTTGGGGTCACGATACATTCTCAATTTGGACTCAGCCGAGTGAAGTCTTTGAAGAACGAGGGTTCTTGCAAAGGAATAGTGTGAGACGAAGGATCAAATTGGAAGTATATGGTTCACTTGATCAAACTCAAGATCAAGGGGAGAGAAAAAGATAGAATCAAAAGCATATATCGAGATATAATCAATTATCTCCTTTATTTTGGTACATGTCATCTTGATATTGATAAATGCCAAAAATAGACTTGTATTTACATAAAAAATGAAATTTATTGAATCAATTAAATACTTATGCATGAAAAATACACCCTTTATTCATAAGAAGATACTTCTAATACTGCGTGGTTAATCTTTGTAGGAAATGATCAAAAGAACAAAGAAAAATCAAAAGAAATCATGTATTGTTTCGCTAAGAAAAACGTGCAGCAAAATTTTTGCTAACAGAACATCAACGAAGGAGCAGCGAAGTGAAGGCAGAAAATTTTCACCCAGCTATGCTAGCAGCAAGAAGTTTGCTAAGAAAACATCAGTGAAACAGTAGCGAAGTGGAGGCAGAAGAAAATCAACCCAGATCGCTAGCAGCGAAGTAGAGTTCGCTTAGCAAACTAAAATTCGCTTAGAGAAATTTGGCAGTTTCCAAGAGGCGGTTATAATTTGAAAACTTAAGGAAGAAAAAAGGATAGTTTGCTTAGTGAACTTCTTCTCGCTTAGTGAACTCAGGCGACCAAAACTGCTATAAAAAGAGACCAAGTGCAGTGCAAAAGGATAATATTTCATAATTGAATTCCTTATTGTAATATCATATAGAAATAGTATTAGAAACAATTGTAATAGCTAGTAGGGGAGGGAATCAAAGAATCGATCTGGATATGCATCAAAAATCAAGGAATCATTGTTGGTGCTCATTTATCTCCAATTATTTCTTTTTGTACAATCTACCATGACAATGGTTAGCTAAGCTCCCTCTCTTGTTGGGATTGGAAAAATTTACGATGATCGTATGTATATTTACTGATTATGCTTTTAATATAAACATGTCTTCATAAGTATCGATTTTATCTTAATATTATTGTTCATTTTATAAATTTGAATTGTTATTGAAAAATACTTTTGGAATCTTGAATCAAAGATAAGAACCGATTAAACACTAATTGCTAGATAAATAATTAGAGTTTGATATCCACAAAGAACACTTGTTCTTGATGCAATCTTATTGTTTAATAGATTGAGACATCATCGATTAAACAAACATATTGATTTATCAAACTATTGTATAGACATATGCGTTTTTGGGAGTAGTATGTGGAGGTACGGATTAATAACATGCTTAAAAGAATTGGTCAATTACATACATAAACAGTAGAGGACATCCAATCCCGGCAAGACATCTTATCAATTAAACTTTGTTGATTTTATATAATTTATTTTATATATCTTTATTATTTCAAATAAACCATTATGTAAACTTTAGCTTAAAATGTATCGATTATCTAAATGTTAGTAATATTGCACCAGTCTTTTTGGATATGATAACAAATAGTTTCTTTTGATTTACTCAACATCAAAATGGCTCCGTTGTCGGGGACTGGTGTTTAGATATTACGAACATAGCGACCACTGTTATCTTTTTAAGTTTGTATATTTGTTAAATATTATATATATATATATATATATATATATATATATATATATATATATATATATATATATATATATATATATATATATATATATATATATATATATATATATATATATATATATATATATATATATATATATATATATATTCTCTATCTCACTTTCTCCTAACATTTTGTTGGTTAGAATTGCAAGCTTTGTGTATGCGAGGTACAAATCTGGAAGAGTTATAATCTTTTGATCCTACGATCGAAAGAACAATCTGAAAAAACAAAGACAAACAAAGAAACAAAAGCAAATAGCCAAGCATAAATCTAAAAAGAAAGGGCAATCACATAAACTTCTTCAACACTTCCAACAACAGAAACAATGGCTGAAGCATAAGTTGTCAATGGTGGGGGTCCTTGTCAAAGCAACCCGAGGTGGTTGGTACGTCTCACCAACAATCCAAACAATAGACAAGCTGAGATGAAAATAGGGTTATTACTGATTATCTATGAAAATCATTTTGCATGTTGGGATCATGAAGATCCGTACACCTACCTCAAAAAGTTCTATGAATTAGCCGATACGTTTGGTGCACCCAAAGCTGATGAAGAAGCAGTCTTCATGCGATTGTTTCAACACTCCTTGATCTGTAAAGCAAAGGATTGGTATCTCGACCAACCAACTCAAACCAGGACCAATTGGAATGTCTTGGAAGAAAACTTTCTGAATATATTCTTCCCCCATAATAGATTCATGGACGCTAAAACAGTTATTGTCATGTTCGCTTGTCATACCCCAAATTTGTCCTACCTTTATTAAAATAATCTGGCTTATGCATTTTAGTTTTCTCATATGCATTACCTCCATTAGGTCATTTAACACATTATGCATCATTAACCAATAAAATTGGAATGGGATCAAGGATCTTGAAGTTAGGGTTTCTTTATGATTTGAGGATTTTACTTCACTTAAGCTTGATTCAACTGACGCTTTCACTAAGTATGGAATGAAATTAGAGTTTTGGTTCTCTTCAACATACAAGGCTATTTTTCCATCAATGTTCATCAATATCAAAGGAATTAAGGTTTCTTAATCATGGTGCTTGAGCTTTGCAAGCTTGTTTCAACCGAGGTGTCATGAATCATGAATTAGGGTTTATTTCCCTATTCATGCAACAATTAAGGGTATTCTTTTGGGGCGTTGGTTCATCTTTGAAGTACAAGAATCTCTAGCTCATGGTTCCATGCTTGGGGTACAAATTATCTCTTTGGCTTTCATACAAAGGCTTGATGTATCATGGCATAAAGGATCATCAATTAAGTTTGGGACATAAGGATAATCTATTGAGTTTGAAACACAAAGATAAGAGCTTCGACTTTGCTTTTAGAGCTACCTTATGCCATTCATTCACATTGAAAGATTGAAAATAATATTTGAAATTTCAAATTGAGAAATGAAGAGAAAATAAGGAAATTCAAGATTACTTTGAAAAAATCACGACATTTACGATGCCACAATACATTACGTTCATAAATAAATCAGGTCACAATTACATCATATATTAGAAAAAACCAAGTGAACATTTTGACCAAGACTACCCAGGATTATTTCCCTAACTCTCCATGTCCCGTAGCTTGCTTATGCTCTTTAAGTCATCTGACGCCTTTTGATCTACTTCATTCTTCAAGTCTCACATCTTTCTTCTTACCTTCAAGGCCTTCACGTCCAAACTTCAAGTATGCCATGTTTTGTTCTCATTAAACATCACCAAACCAAAACTCCTTGTCAAAACTGTGAACCAAAAGGAATTTATTCAAAACAGGCTTGCCCTGCGAATAGAACACCATTGACAGCCCCGCGTAAATTCGTAAAAAACAGTTCACCAATTATTCGGTTTGTACAAAACCATTAATACCAAACATCTCCAAATGCAAACCAAGTCCAACCAAAATCCCTTCACATTAAATCCAAAATCATGGGCGTGCAAAAACAACAATATAGCCCACCAACTCACTAAAAAAACAAGGAAGTGCAACACTTGAACAACCACCAGGATTCACCACTTGAATTAAATATAAACATTTCAAGAACAATGCTTCATGAGTATGGTACAGATCACATACATCATAAACATACACTTCTATCCAAATTACATAGTAACCCTAAGAAAAACACCAAGCATAAAATACATTGCATCTTTGGCCAAGTGCACATCAGATTAAAAACAAAGATGCAATTCATCATATAATGTGTATATATTCCAACAGAACATTCCTAAGTCGCTACACAAAGACAAATTTGAAAATCGGTGTATTATGTACATACATGTATATACCTACGTCCATTTATACACTACACATCAAGTCACGATTGACGATACAAACATGCTACCTATAGACAATAATAAATACTATATCTGCACCATACATTAAATTAACACTAAACTAACATTAGTCAGATTAAACATTCCAGTAACCATCTGACTCAACCATGCCCTACATTATTCACCTGATATAACAATAAAGCTAGCCATCTCATTGAGTTCATAGACGGACCTGCATCAAAAACAAATCCAGAAAATTGTTTCAATTAACTTACACTTTGACATTCCACCTTGCTGAACATCAACATAATAGCTCTAGAGTAATATGCAGCCAATCTGCTCAGTGAAGCATATCTTTGAGAAAATACCAGCCGTGCCCTTCATTCAGATAAAAGCAAAAGGAATATATCAGAGATTTAGCTAACAAAATAACAAAGCTTCACTAAAATTCCAACTAAACAGAAAATCACTCTAACTGAATTGTAACATCTCATCATAACAATCAAAACAGAATCATAACTAACTATTAGAAAACCTCAGTCTCACCCTCCATTTCCATAACTGATCCGTCCAATCCAAGGGCTTAGAATCAATTTCCTCTAACTGAATTTTCTTGGAAATCCACCAAATATCTATGATGAATTCTACCAATCTTGATGAACAAGATTGATATCACCACACAATGACAATGAATTATGAGAAAAGAAAAGAAAGAAGATAATTATTTTTTGCAGAGTTTCTCTCTGCCCACAAACTGTGGAAAATTTTATTAATCACTTGCAACTGCAAATTCTGTGATTACAATGAATTGACTTAATTACAAAATTAGGAGTTGCTCTCTCTATTTATATATTTAGGTTAGCTTGCTCCCTCAGTCAAAGCTCAAAACTATAAAAGTCAAAAATACCTATTTTGGTACTAAGTCAAATCTATCTAAATCTAAAACCAATCAAATCTGTATGTAGCTTGCTTTGATCCACAAGCTCTTCGACTGGGCAACCTCCCTACGACACACACACACACACTATTTCTACACAATTGAATTAAAATTTCACACACTACCTAATTCATTGTGTCTAAACTATCTATATTCATCATGGTTCTTAGTATTCTGAATACTTCGACCCGCACTCCCTTCGTCATGATGTCTGCAATCTGATTCTCAGTTCTGCAGTGTTTCAAATTCATCTTCCCATCTGCTACCTGCTCTCGAAGATAGTGGAAACTCATCTCGATGTGCTTGCTTCGACCATGTGCTATCGGATTCTTCGCCAGATTGATAGCTGACATGCTGTCGATCTTCATGATAATTGCTCCATGATCTTTCCCTGTTATCTCTTCGACCAAGTTCACCATCCAAGTTGCTTGACATGCAAAAAGAGAAACAACTATGTATTCTTCTTCACATGATGATAATGTCACTAATGGTTCCTTTCTTGAACTCCAAGCAACTGGTGCACCACCTAAAATAAACACATATCTTGCTGTTGATTTTTGATCTTCAGCATCACTACACCAACTCGAATCAGTGTATCCCACTAACTTCCATTCTTTTCCTTTATCAGCTGCATGAAACAAAATGCCATAGTCGAAAGTTCCTTTGAGATACCTTAGTATCCTCTTCACCGCTGCTAGATGTGATACCTTTGGCTTCTGCATGAATCTACTTACCATACCTACACTATATGCTAAGTCAGGCCTTGTATGGAAAAGGTATCTCAATGACCCAATAAGTCTTCTATGTTGCATTGGGTAGACATCATCTTCATTTTCATCTTTCGACAGTTGCAGTCTTGGTTCTACAGGTGTCGAAGTTGAGTTGCATTCTTCCATCTCAAATCTCTAAAGAATTTCTCCTGCATATCTTCTTTGATGCATCATCAAACCTCTATTTCTCTTATAGAATTCGATGCTAGGGAAATATGAAATCTCACCTCGATCAGACATTTCGAATTCCTTACTGAGATCACCTTTGAGGTCTTCGATATCACTTTTGTAGCTACCTGTTATCAACAAATCATCGACATAGAGACATAGTATAAGAAATTAATTATTGCTTCTTCTTACATATACTCCATGTTCAGTTGTGCACTTCAAAAATTTCTTCTCTCTTAGGAAACTATCAATTTTCTTATTCCAAGCTCTTGGAGTTTATTTCAATCCATACAGGGCTTTATGCAGCATGTACACCTTTCTCTCTTCATCATGTTTCATAAATCCAACTGGTTGTTTAACATAAACTTCTTCATCTAAGGGTTCATTCAGAAAGGTACACTTCACATCCATCTGACATATGTGCCATTTGTTTATTTCTGCTAGACCAAAAACTAACCTGATTGTTTTGATCCTAGCAACAGGTGTAAAAACATCATCGAAGTCTATTCCTTATTTTTGTAGAAATCCTTTCGCCACAAGCCTTTGTTTGTGACAAGTTACTTCCCCTTTGGAATTCATTTTCACTTTGTATACCCACTTGACATCAATTTCCTTCTTGCCTTGAAGCAATTCGACAAGTGATCAAGTGTTGTTGTCTTCGATAGACTTCACTTCTTCTTTCATTGCTTTCACCCACTTCGAATCCTTCAATGCTTCAGCTGCATTGACAGGTTCGACATATGCATAGAAAGCATAATATACAAACTCACCTTCATTATCTATCACATCATTTGACGTAATCATACAATCTTGCAATCTTACAGGCATGCATCTTGTTTTTTGAGGTCTGCTTGTACTTGGTTGATCTATAACTGCTGGTTCCTCTTGTCGAACTTCTATTTCGACTCGAGTTTTTGGTTCTTCATGTAGGATTACAACTGAATCTTTCTTGACAATTTCAGTCCAATCCCATTCTTTAAGCTCATCTATGATCACATTCCTACTGATCACAATCTGTTTGTTTACTGGGTCGAACAACTTCTAACCTCCTGCCGAATGATATCCAGCTAGAATCATTTGACTCGACTTGTCGTCAAGTTTTCTTCCCAACTGATCTGGCACATGTCTATGTGAAATAGATCCAAATACCTTCAGACGACTCAATCTAGCCTTCACACCAGACAAACATTCTTCTGGAGTAATTTCTTCTAGCTTCTTCGTAGGACATCTGTTCAAAATGTATGTTGCAGTTGACACATCTTCACCCCAAAACTCTTTAGGTAAATTCTTACCTTTCAACACACTTCTCACCATATTCATGATGGTTCGATTCTTCCTTTATGCACTATGGAGTATAGGGTGGCACCACCTCATGCATAATCCCTTACTTTTTACATAACCTGTCGAAGTCTTTTGGCACATACTCTCCACCATCATCAGTTCTCAAAACTTTGAGTTTTTGACCACTTTGTCTTTCGACCATAGACTTAAACTTGGCAAATACCTCAATCACTTCACTTTTCTTCTTGATCAGGTAAGTCCACAGCTTTCGACTAAAATCATCTATGAATGTAACAAAGTATTTGTTACCTCCTATCGAATCCACCTGGATTGGTCCACATACATCAGCGTATATGACTTCAAGAATAACCTTCGACCTGCTTTCTGCATTCTTGCTGAAGCTATTCTTGTGCTACTTCGCCTGCACACGTTCCTCACATACCTCGTTTAGAATGTCGATTTATGGAAATCCTGAAACCATATTTCTTCTCTTCAAATCTCTGATGTCTCTAAAGTTGAGATGACCTAGTCGATAATGCCATATCCATTCATCTATGCTAGCTTCAGTTGAAAGGCACTTGTGCTTCATCATATTTAGTTTGATCTTGAATGTTCTATTCTGAGACATAGGTGCCTTCAAGATTAATCTTCCATTTACGTCGATGACTCTTATCATCTTATCTTTGATCGACACTTTATAATTCTTTTCGACCAACTGCCCTATACTGAGCAAATTGCTTTTCATGCCTGGTATGTACAACAGTTGTACCCCAAAATTTGCCCTCTCATTTTACTCAATACATGTCAATTGAGGTCCCCAAGTTGCTCAGGGAAGTCCAAGAGTTGACTAGACCAACTCTCTCCTAAGGCAATATACCTCAAATTTGGGTTTCATTTTTCATCAAGATGCTTGATTCCAAAGAATCCCAAATGCTCACCATTGTCCTAATATGTTCTCAAAATCATCCATGTCAAGTTTCATGCCTTGCAGAAGAAGTTTGCTCAGTCAATTGCTCAAATGCCTGAAAATCAACTGTACTAGGTCAAAAAGTCAACTGTGGCCCACATACAATCAAACTTCAATATTTTTGGTCAACATCAACATTTGGAAGTTATATTCATCCTTTGTTCAAGGGTTGATCATGATTCCTCAAGGGATGTTCCAAATTCATCAAAACCCAAAAGTTGCTAAATTAGGGTTTTGTAGGAAAAGTCAACCCAACTTTGACCAAACATAAGTTCTTCATAATTTATCAGAAATTTTCCATCCAAAGCTCATTTTTAAGAGGATGCAATTCCCTACAATTCATCCACATCTCACAAGTTTAAAATATGAACTCATCAAAAGATATGAATTTTGATATTATAGGTCATTTTGAAAAGTCAACAAAAACACTTTTTGGGTCAAAGCTTCAAACATGAACATGGAAGACTCAATTGAGATGAGACCAAAAGGGTTGCTTAGGTGACACCATAAGCTTTCTAAAAAGTCCCAGAACACCTCTCTAGGGTTAAAATTGGAGGAAATATACCGTGGCAAAATTGACCTTTTTTGCAAAATTGCCAAAAGTCAAATGGGCTCAAAATTGCATTTTTTGCCAAATGGGCCTAACTTTTTATGCTTGCACCTCACTTATAATTTAATCCACGACCCAAATATACAACCTCATGTTATTTGCTTCATTTTTCAATTTATTTTTATTTTTTGTTAATTAAAATTTCAATTAAATCAAATAATTGATGAATAATGGAAAAGATATGTTATGATCTGATTTTTGGACTGGATTTCAATCAAATAATGCAAGGATATCATGATCAATTCGAATCAAGGCTGATTGGTACAAGAAAGGGAAGATTTGGCTCAAAATAACAAGTTTACATAAGCTTGAAAATTAAATCAAATCTCTTATAATTGCAAAGATTTGATACAAATTTGTTGACCTAATTCAGTCTACTATAAGGGCATAACAATTCCAGATTAGGAGAACAGGGATGGGGACGTGCAAGCTGCCAGAAAAAAACTGAAAATTTGAACAAAAAGTGTGAAATGGACTTCCATCTTAGAGCCACTCTCAAGGGGATTTGAGGCCAGCAATCCACTTCTATACACTCTCTAGAGCTACTCCATTCATTTGCAGGCTTCTAAACGTCCAAAATCTCATCCTACAACCGTCACGGTTTACATAAAATCTCAAAATTGATTCTAACAATTTACTCATCATAAACATGTTCTAAGCATATATTTTCCTTTATCATCATGTTTGCCACGTTTCTGGATTGTTTTATCGGAGTTTAAGTGCAGGTATGAGCGATTGCCATTATTAGGGTTTTAAGGTCCACTTTGGGGCGTTTCAGTACAAGGAAAATTGGACCATGAATGGGGTACCATGACACTCGTGAGGACAAGACGAGTTGATTGGTACCATTACAATTGATTTATTATGCTTGTATGGAATTTTTGAAATTTGCAGGGGTTGTAGTGACAACAAACGTCCGTAGGTAAAAGTTCTTCACCTAAGACGACGGTTACAGTGAAGAAGATGATGTGTGGTAGCCCATGAATGGCTGATTTGAATTTTGCGCGCATTTTCTGAATCCATTGTTTGTTTTGCTTATTATGCTTTGTTTCTATTATAAGAACAAAATAACATGGTAGCACAGCTGGCAAAGCATCACTGGAGGCGAGCATAAGGACCTGGGTTCGATCCCAGGTCCCAACATTTTCTTTCTATTAATTTTTTCTCATATGATCAGGTGTACCACATTCCCAGCATACCTCACCTTCTGAGGATCATCATCTTCTGGATCCATCTCCAGCCAGATCCAGCGCACCTCATTTTCTATGGATCATCATCTTTTGGATCCATCTCCAATCAGATTCAACATACCTCATCTTCTGAGGATCATCACGCGCCTTCTGATCTTATCCTCTAGATCCACCTCCAGCCAGATCCAGTGCACCTCACCTTCTGAGGATCATCACGTGCCCTCTGATCTCATCCTCTGGATCCATCTCCAGACAGATCCAACGCCAGCATACACAGGTCCACCATGAGTCCCCAGAAGATGGTCTCACTGGATCAGGCGCCAGACTATGGTCCATCCTTCTGGGTTTCAGAAGTTCAACATACACCCCTCAGATTTGCTAACAACATGCCCATTTGGTTATTTCTACTATTCTTTCCTTTAATTTCTTTTCTTTAATTATTTTGTTTTTTTAATCAATACAAAAATTATTTTATTAAATTTATAAATAAAAAAAAATCACAAAAAGACTTATTTTCTTAATAAGTATTATTTTTAATTAATTAGTTTAATTAATTTCGGGCAACTTTAATTTCTTTCATAATTAAAAGCAATTAGAAATTAGGTTTAATGAATTTGTGATTTAATTGTTTTCTCAAATAAAAATCCACAAATATTTCTTTCTCTCAATTAGGGTTTTAAGTTATTAATTACTGTCCTCGTATTTAATTTGCCGCGCGCTTGTTAATTATTTTTTCCATTATTTTGTAACTGTTCAGGGTTTGTAATAGTTAAATTAGGGTTTTATTTCTTGCTTTAAATCCCTGATTTTTGGTTATGTAATTAATCCCCCTCCCCGAAGCCTTGTAATAGCTAGGTTTTACTTCCTCGCACTTTTAATTTCCGCAATCTTTAACTGTTAGATGTATGGCTAATAGGATTGTATGGCAAGAATGCATGAAAAATTAAAACAGTTAGAAAACCCTAATGTGCAAAGATAACAATAACTGAAAAAAGCACACTTGCACATGCTCACTCTTAGGGTATACTCTCACTCTGGTTGCCTTCGGTAAACGGTTATGAAGCATAGGATATTTTAGTGGCTATCCTCTATGTCCCAAAAGATCAAAAAATGACCCTTTCGACTGTTGCCTTGGAAAAGATCTTTAGGACTCTAGGATGGTTACTAAATTGTCCTAACATTGCTTTTGTGACCGTACGTCCCTTTAGAATGTCCCTTACAACTCCAACGGCGGTGCTACCTACTCCATAATAGTGCGATAGCGCTGTCTAAAGGAAATAGAACATAAACGATCTTCTTTTGAGTAGCTAGATGCTAGTAGGTCCTTGCTCAATAAAAACTTTTCACACAAACACCTTTCAAAACAAATTTTCAAAATAACTTCATCACATCCTTGAGGGCTGATACAAGGGTTATCACGAAGTAAAATATTTTCAAAGCAAGCACACACACAAGCAATTTCAAAATGAGAAAGTACATAAGAGCCCATGGATAGAAAGGGTGCTAACACCTTCCCTTTCTATAATCTACCCCCCCCCCCCGTACTCAGAAATATCTCGAAAAAAGGTTTTTTCTGTTCTTTTTCCTTTTCCAAGATTGGATGAAATAAAAGTCGGTGGTGACTCTTGCTTACCGCGACATTTTGCAAACAAAAAATGCAAAACGTAAACCAGTATAATAATCGGTTCTGCCACCGTATCATATAACTGACGACTCTTTTGGGGAGATATAAAGTGGGGTATACCTTAGGATCTAGGTCATTAAAATTGCTTCTCTTAATTGTCTTGATTGCTTTACTTTTGAGGGTTTTGTTTTAGGGTTACTATAGATCCTACACCCGGATCTGGGGGCACTCATTAGGTAAATAGAAATAGATCGTGGAGACTGTATGGCGTATACCGATATGGTTTAAGCGGTGGTTGTGTTAGTGTGGCACTTTGGTTGGTATCAATATCCTTTGTGGGGAAACGAGGAGAATACGGGGCCGCCGCGTGGTTTCGTGAAGCACTAACGGACCTTAGAACCTTAGTTGAACAACTTGGCCATTAGAAAGTAGCGAGATAGCCGGCCTCGGTGTAGAGCTGAGAACTGGTTGATACTCGATGCTACACTCATTGAGATCAGACTTTCGGGATATTTTGGATGCAAGAAAAGATTGAGAGCTGAAATAGTGCCCGATAAAGGATGGTCAATGATATTGAGAATCTCTAGAACCCGGTTAATTTTTAGGACAGGTTTGAACCAACTAAACTTCAAGAGGGTACTACCTTAAAACCCATGCAATCCTAAACCTAAGGCTGTTTGTGTGACTTGTGTGCTTTCAACTTAAACTACTTGCACAATTTTATTATCTGACAACATGAGTTCCTTGCAGGTTTTGCTTACAGTCCTTATCCAATAACTTGGATTTCTTGCCGGGTTTACTTGCTTACATCACCTCACACATTTTCTTAAATGCATATCATACACATCATAACATCATGCCTTAACATTTCCTTAACCATTTCAAGGATCTCAAGGGTTTGTGATGCAGGTTATGGTACATCAGACATCTAGCAAGGGGCAAAGGGGATTTATTTTCCCCTAGCCAATGCCGTCAAAAGATCAAAACTCAACAACTTGAGTCAGTGGCTATGACCCACTCGATATGGTGTGCTTGACTCTGGAAGAAGGACTCTTAACGACATGAAGTTTATTCAATCAAGCTGCAACCAAATTCTAACAGTTTCTTGTTTACCCTGCGAGATCCTTGAAAACATTGCATACATATATCATACCTATCATTGCATAACAGGTCTTCCAGTACAGGTCTCTCATGCTATCGCTGTTTATTTCAGCAATGGCTCTCAAACAATACAACAAAGATCTTCAAACTAAAGAATCTCAGTTCAGGGATATATTCCTAAACCTATCCAAGGGGCAGGAAGAGTTGAAAACACTCCTTGTTGGGAACTTGGTCAAGAAAAGTCCTGAAGACAATAAGGAAAAACGGCTGGAACAACTGCAAGCTAAGGTTGATGCAATGTGAACCCAGATGCTGGGGCAGATGGCTCTTCTAAGCCTAAAGACAAGAAGAGCTGAAAGCCATCATCAACCAACTTCATCAAGACGGATACAACAGTATGAAGCAAACAGTCGAGGCTGGGGACCAAGTCATTGATCAACACCTAAGAAGACAAAAGGTTGGTTTGGTGAAGAGTGGACCTTTCCAAGTTTCTACTACATCACGGGTCCAATAACAACCTCGCCAAAAACAACGGGTTAATCAGAGTAAGCCAGATACACCCAAGATGCAGTTTACCAAACTCAACATGGCGCTGTCTCAAGCTTTACAACACATTTTGAGGATGAATCTGGTTACGCTGATAGGGCCTCATGTGAATCCCAAGACTGCTTCGCCTAACTACAATCCTGATGCAAGGTGTGCATATCACTCCAACAATCTGGGGCATGATACTGATGACTGCTGGAGATTGAAATACAACATTCAAGACCTGATTGATGAAGGAGCATTGGAATTCACACAAGATGGTCAACTGGAACATTTCTGTCAATCCTCCAAGGCCCACCATTTGAAGTGACAAGTTCTGACAAGAGGGCTTTTTGTTCATTAGAATTTTCAATTTGTAATTTTATTTTAATTGTTCGAATATTTATTCATGTCAAACTTTGTTACTTTATCAATGCATTGCATATGTCTGTTCTGAATCAATTCATTCGTATTCACTATATTTAAACTCTGTTCCTTTTTGTGATATTCAACTCTCGACTAAAAAGCTGTAAATCCTTAGAGGGAGGATCACGAAAATGATATCACGATCTCTACAGTACGCTTTTGAATAGACCTTATTGACGATGTACAAGCGTTGTTTCAAATCCTAAACAGTGGAGTTATAAGGAAGATAATCCCTAGACAACCCCTTCGAGCCAAAGAAGTAGGAGTTTTTCTTTTCACACGTATTAAAACCCTCAATCATAACCTGAGGCAGGGTAGTTTTATCAGTTAATTCAGAGGCGCATTCAGTCACAATGTGCCGCTTCATACACAATGAATGGCATCAAAGACGTCCTTCTGAAACAAAAGACGGTGATGGTTCCCTATAATCATCAAGACAGTTAGTCATTATCTCTCGAAATAAAAGCCCATTAAGTCAAAATCTATGAAGGAGACTTAAGAAAAAAACTAGGGCATCCCGCTGACTGTAATCACAAAAAGAAACAGTTCAGGCAAAAGACAGGGATAATAAAATCAAAAAGAAAGAGGTCCTACAAACCCTCAACAAAAAAGAAATGACTTCCTATTCAAAATAAATTGTCGGTATCCGAACCACCACTGGAATATCAGAGCAAAGACTCAAACGGGATCTAAATGCACAATTAGCTGAGTTTAGGATCGAAGAACATCACGAAGAACGGTAGGGTACAAATAAAATTTGAGCCTTTATCCTTTGTTTCTTAAACTGTGAACCAGTCCACATTATAACCCTTAAAAGTCCTAGCTGAAGCATGGGTTAGTTCGAAAGCATACTGTTACAAAAGGTATCATAACTCCTGAAGGTCCATTACAAATCGCGAGTTGATATCACATCTTTGCAAAATTCTATTTTACTAAAAAAAACTGCATTTTCAAACCCTCAAGACAGACATAAGCTTTGCATTCTTAAAATAACATTGTTTGCATATGACTATTTGTTCAACAACAGAGAAATTTGCATGACGAATATCTAGTGAATAAAAACCTTCTCAATAAAAAGGATCACCTCAAGTGGAAAAACACTTCCAACCAAGGAGCACGGCATGATCATTGTCCAACATCTGGGGCAGTCAAGTCAATATTCAAGGAATCTCTCAAAGATGCCAAATAGACAGGGGCAGATCCCCATCTGAATCCCTTGGGGCATTGGGCATGAATTCCAGCAACGAATCCTGTACGATCAAACAAACATCTTCTAGTAGTGTGGCGACACAACACTACCGACAGTGACAACTCCCTACACCCTGAGAGCGTGGACATAGTCAGAAAATACTGCGCATGAACAAAGACCCGCTAGGTTGACTGGCCTAGGCAAAAATAAGGGCATCCCGGCGAACCAAAAGGGTTCGGGCAAAAATTAGGGATAAAAAAAAAAGATCTGTACACTCGGCAAGTCGAAAACCTGAAAAGGTGGCTTGGGCAAAAAAGGGTATCCCGGTGGACAGAAAATCTGAAAAGACAGTCCAAGAAAAAGTTAGGGATTAAAGCATACGACTATGTCCCGTCATCTTGTCACTTGCCTATCAGTAGAAGACTTATCATTTTGATCGGAAGTTACCAAGCACCTCATAAGTTGGGATAACACTTAATACACAAGGCCTCTGCAGGCACCTTCTCCAGCAGGTACAGGGGCAGAAAAGTCTTGATACGAAGTCATTATCATATCCTCAGCATGCGTCCCAGTAACATCTACACTCCCCACAGAGTAGAGGCAACCAAAGTTTTGATCTCTGCCTCCCCAAACAGGAGTTACTTTCCCCAGCCAAGCACTTTCGGAGAGCCGACGTTTATATTCCTCATCTGAATTTTATAATCGCAAGCGGTTCATAAAGTTTTCTCCCGAACAGAGTTTATTTCTCTGAATACAGAAGCTCAATCCCCGACAGAGTTTATCCCTTCAGCTATAGAATCTTCTCTCTCCAACGAAAATATTCCCCCGCAGAGTTATTCTCAAGCAGAGTCTTTCCTCGACAGAATATCCGTAAACAAGGGGCAAATCCCCTGCATAGTCATCTCTGGTTCACCATCTCTAGCGGAAGTAGAAGAACCACTTTTTCTACGACAGTCAGGAACTCAATTTCCATTACTCTCCAACAACAGTCAGGGATTTATTTTCCCAAACTCGAACGTGCCACAATAGCATTTCATGTTCATATATCATGACGTGCGCATACATATTGCATACGCATAATCTCATTTATTTTGAGAACATCATCATACAATGCATGTCATGGATCATATACGATTAATCATGTACCTTTTCAGGAAAGATGGTTATCATCAATAACTTCCAGCAAGTTCAAGATTAGCTCCTGAAACTAAACAGAGTAATTATCTGCACGATCAAATGCAACTTTACACGGGTTTGTCCCAAAGCAATCTTACACGGGTTTCTCATAAATGCAGCTTCACACGGGTTTATCCTGAAAAATCTTACACGGGTCCTTTCTCATACATTTCCGAATGAAGTTTTACACAAACTTATCACAAAGTAACCTTACCCTGGTTCCTTCTGAAGTTTTACACGAACTTATCACAAAGTAACCTTACCTAGGTTCCTCCTGAAGTTTTACACGAACTCATCCCCAAGTAACCTTACCCAGGTTCTTCCTGAAGTTTTACACGAACTTATCCCAAAGTAACTTTACCCAGGTTCCTCCTGAAGTTTTACACGAACTTATCCCAAAGTAACCTTACACAGGTCCCTTATGAAGTTTTACACGAATTTATCACAAAGTAACCTTACCCAGGTTCTTGTTGAAGTTTTACACAAACTTAGCCCAAAGTAACCTTACCCAGGTTCCTGCTGAAGTTTTACACGAACTTATCCTGAAGTAACCCTACCCAGGTTCCTCCTAAAGCCCTACACAAACTCATCACGAGCAACCTTACCCAGGTTCCTTTTGAAGTTTCACTCAGACTTATCCTGAAGTAACCTTACCTAGGTTCCTTCTCAGTTCAGATGCAATTTTACTCAAACTACTCAGAAAGCAACCTTACCCAGGTTCCTTCTCAGTTCAGATGCAGTTTTACCCAAACTCCTCACAAAGCAACCTTACCCAGGTTCCTTCTCAGTTCAGATGCAGTTTTACCCAAACTCCTCATAAAGCAACCTTACCCAAGTTCCTTCTCAGTTCAGATGCAGTTTTACCCACACTCCTCACAAATCAACCTTACCCAGGTTACTTCTCAGGTCATCTTCAACCTCCAGCCATCACGAATTGCAGGTCTCTCAAACTGTAAAAGCAGAAGCTCAGACCTATGCCATTCGCTCCGTCTCTTCAAGACAAAGACAACCATACCCTCGCGTCAAATTTATATAAACCGTATCTCAAGCAATTTGGAAAGAAAGTTTTGAAAAGGGATTTGAAAATTCATGGTCAAAACATGCTTCCGGTGAAATGTAAGTGTTGCGACTAGAACCAGGGCAACCAAAGCAACACAAATATATCAGAGTTTTGAAGAATTGATGAAGGAATCTACCTATTGAAGTTAAGTTGCAGAGCTCTGAAATTGGACTTCTATGGAGCAATATAGGGCACGATTCTTGAATGTAGTTATATGGTTAGCTTCAGGGAAGATCAAGGAAGGTGAATTGTTGGAAAAATTGGATTGAAAAAGGCTTGAGAATAGAATTCGAAGTAGCTGAATTATGGGTTGTGAAGCAAGTTTGGCAGGGTGATTCTGACTATCTAAGCTTGGGAAATTGAATGGGGGATGACCCTCTATTTATAGGGAAGCAAATGGGATCAAAAGGAATAGAAAATGATGCGTTTTGGGGGGAATTCATGTGGGTTTGCATCATGAAGAAAGTGTGACTCAAACTTGATCAAAACTCAGCCAAATCGTGCGTTTCATGATGCTAATCACTTCTGGAAAGTTGCTAAACATGATTAGAACCAAAAACGCATGGAAATCTTGTGATTAGAAGCCAAAACAAAGATTCCAAAATTCTGACTTTGTGCAAAATTCAGTTTCAAACTACCAAATTCAAATCCATGGTATTTTCACCTCAAGGGGTCTTAGGGCATAATTCTTGATGATTTGGAAAGATGAGGTTACAAGCTTTACAATGGAAAAAGAATGGAATAAAATGGATGCTTGAGCTGAAAGTTACATGGAGTCAAAGTTGAAGAAAAAGAGTTGACTTTCCATACTTAGAAATATTTCAAATTCTTCTTTAAAAATGGCCTAAAATATTTTGCATCCAAACATGGACTTCCACTTAGAATTTGCTCTTGACTAAAAAATATGGAATGAAGTAGATCTCTTGAATGACATTTTGCAATTTGAACCATTCAAAATCTCCAAAAATTGAGCAAGTTATGACTTGTTGAAGTTGTCCAAAAATCATGAAATGACCTATAATCTTTTGCATTCTTAAGGCAACTTCCATCCATTTTATTACTTTACACATAAAATAAGGAATGAAGCACATATCCTTAGGATCAAAAAGAAAAAAGAATAGGATCAAGGTGATAAAAAATGACCAAGTTATGACCATTTGAAGTCACACATGGAAAATTAGGGATTCATCTGGGTGACTTGTAAACTTTCTTCTTCACCAAGTTCCTTCCACATGGAAACTCCTTGGAACTTTTGAAGTGATTTGTTAGTAACTCTTTAAAGAGAAGGATGTTTTTGGAATCACTCAAATATACCAAAAGATGAGCAAGATATGCTCCTTTGAAGTCTAAAACCCTAACCTCTAGATCAAGAGAATGCTTTGAGGAACTTTGCCAAGTTTGAACAAACTTTTTGTGCCAATATTCTTCCTTTGTGAATAGAAAATTGTTGAGGATGATGATGAGGATTCATGTCCACCAAAACCACTTCCATACTAATTCTTCCAAAAAAACTTCAATGGTGAGGTTTGAATTTCTCAAGCTATGTTGACTAGGGCATGGAAATAAACTCATGAACCCATGATGCAACTTGCTAAACCTCGTTGCCTTTACCTACATTATTAACAAGTAAGACAAACCAATATTGCATTTTGTTAATTACAGAGAAAATCAAACAAAATATCCATGATCACAAAAGAAAACAAGTTAATGTGCTTGGTAACTCCTCAAAGAGCAAAGCTAAAGATAGGGAGAAGAACCAAAACCCTAATGTGATCTTGTTGTAATTGAAATAATATGGTATGATGAAGGAATATTAGGGGGAAAAATTGGGGTACAACACCTACTATCCAGGCTTTCATATCGAAGTAACCCTACTATCCAGGTTCCTTCTCACAACCCTACTATCCAGGCTTTCATATCGAAGTAACCCTACCATCCAGGTTCCTTCTCACAGTCCTACTATCCAGGCTTTCATATCGAAGTAACCCTACCATCCAAGTTCCTTCTCATAGCCATACTATCCAGGCTTTCATATCGAAGTAAACCTACTATCCAGGTTCCTTCTCATAGCCCTACTATCCAGGCTTTCATATCGAAGTAAACCTACTATCCAGGTTCCTTCTCATAGCCCTACTATCCAGGCTTTCATATCGAAGTAACCCTACTATCCAGGCTCCTTCTCACAACCATACTATCCAGGCTTTCATATCGAAGTAAACCTACTATCCAGGTTCCTTCTCACAACCCTACTATCCAGGCTTTCATATCGAAGCAACCCTACTATCCAGGTTCCTTCTCACAGCCCTACTATCCAAGATTTCATATCGAAGCAACCCTACTATCCAAGTTCCTTCTCACCGCCCTACTATCCAGGTTTTCACATCGAAGCAAACCTACTATCTAGGTTCCTTCTCATAAACCTTACTATCCAGGTTCCTCCTCTCTTATCCTCAAACAGCGGTCCACAACATTGTAAAATCGGGATCCGATCAAACATGATTGGTTTCGCATTTCCCCAGTAAATCGCGGTACAACATATACTCTGACCAGATACGTAGTACACTCCCGCTTCCTTAAGCCAGATTTATTCACCAGTAGAGTAACAGATAACTGAAGCTCCTAAAACTCTAGTTCTCCCAAGACAGGAAATCAACATCCCCTAGATGGCATCTTTAAGCCCATCTCTTACAATTCTCCATCACATCCAGGATGGAATATTAAGCCCATCTTCGACAATATTTAATCCTCGACCTCCAAATGTCATCTGTAAGCCCATTCCCGATATCACAAATCAAGTACTACTTCATGCGAGTGCAAATTTCTGGGCACTCTAGTGTTCAATCATCTTCCACCTTCAGATTACGAAAGGCAGACAACGAATCTACATCCTCAGGTTTAAGAAGATTGAACAGGGGAAGCTGTTGTACCCCAAAATTTACCCTCCCATTTTACTCAATACATGTCAATTGAGGTCCCCAAGTTGCTCAGGGAAGTCCAAGAGTTGACTAGACCAACACTCTCCTAAGGCAGTATACCTCAAATTAGGGTTTCATTTTTCATCAAGATGCTTGAGTCCAAAGGATCCAAAATGCTCACCATTGTCCTAATATGTTCTCAAGATCATCCATGTAAAGTTTCATGCCTTGCAGAAGAAGTTTGCTCAGTCAATTGCTCAAATGCCTGAAAATCAACTGTACTAGGTCAAAAGTTAACTGTGGCCAACATACAGTTAAACTTCAAGATTTTTAGTCAACATCAACATTTGGAATTTATATTCATCATTTGATCAAGGGTTGATCATGATTCCTTAAGGGATGTTCCAAATTCATCAAAACCCAAAAGTTGCTAAATTAGGGTTTTGTAAGAAAAGTCAACCCAACTTTGACCAAGCATAACTTCTACATAATTTATCAGAAAGTTTCCATCCAAACTCATTTTGAAGAGGATGCAATTCCCTACAATTAATCTTCATCCAACAAGTTCAAAATATGCACTAATCAAAAGATATGAATTTTGATATTATAGGTCATTTTGAAAAGTCAACAAAAACACCTTTTGGGTCAAAGCTTCATACATGAACATGGAAGACTCAATTGAGATGAGACCACAAGGGTTGCTTATGGGACACCCTAAGCTTTCTAAAAAGTCCAAGAACACATCTCTAGGGTTAAAATTGGAGGAGATATGCCTTGCCAAAATTGACCTTTTTGCGAAATTGTCAAAAGTCAAATGGGCTCAAAATTGCATTTTTTACCAAATGGGCCTAACTTTTTATGCTTGAACCTCACTTATAATTTAATCAACGACCCAAATATACAAACTCATGTTATTTTCTTCATTTTCAATTTATTTTGATTTTTTGTTAATTAAAATTTCAATTAAGTCAAATAATTGATGAATAATGGAAAAGATATGTTATGATCTGATTTTTGGACATGAGTTCAATCAAATAATGCAAGGATATCATGATCAATTCGAATCAAGGCTGATTGGTATAAGAAAGGGAAGATTTGGATCAAAATAGCAAGTTTACATAAGCTTGAAAATTAAATCAAATCTCTTATAATTGCAAAGATTTGATACAAATTTGTTGACCTAATTCAGTCTACTATAAGGGCATAACAATTCCAGATCAGGAGAACGAGGACGGGGACGTGCAAGCTGCCAGAAAAAAAACTGAAAATTTGAACAAAAAGTGTGAAATGGAATTCCATCTTAGAGCCACTCTCAAGGGGATTTGAGGCCAGCAATCCACTCCTAGACACTTTCTGGAGCTACTCCATTCATTTGCAGGCTTCCAAACGTCCAGAATGTCATCCTACAACTGTCACAGTTTGCACAAAATCTCAAAATTAATTCTAACAATTTACTCATCATAAACATGTCCTAAGCATATATTTGCGTTTATCATCATGTTTGCCATGTTTCGGGATTGTTTAATTGGAGTTTAAGTGCAGGTACGAGCGATTACCATTATTAGGGTTTTAAGGTCCACTTTGGGGCTTTTCAATACAGTGAAAATTGGACCATGAATGGGGTACCATGACACTCGTGAGGCCATGACGAGTTAATTGGTACCATTACAATTGATTTATTATGCTTGTATGGAATTTTTGAAATTTGTAGGGGCTGTAGTGATAACATACGTCCGTAGGTAAAAGTTCTTCACCTAAAACGACGGTTACAGTGAAGAAGATGATGCGTGGAAGCCCATGAATGGTTGATTTGAATTTTGCGTGCATTTTCTGAATCCATTGTTTGTTTTTCTTATTATGCTTTGTTTCTATTATATGAACAAAATAACATGGTAGCGCAGCTGGCAAAGCATCATTGGAGGAGAGCATAAGGACTTGGGTTCGATCCCAGGTCCCAACATTTGCTTTCTATTATTTTTTCTCATATGATCAGGTGTACCACATTCCCAGCACACCTCACTTTCTGAGGATCATCATCTTCTGGATCCATCTCCAGCCAGATCCAGCACACCTAATCTTTTGAGGATCATCATCTTCTAGATCCATCTCCAGCCAGATTCAGCATACCTCATATTCTGAGGATCATCACGCGCCTTCTGATCTCATCCTCATGATCCACCTCTAGCCAGATCCAGCACACCTCATCTTCTGAGGATCATCGCGTGCCCTCAGATCTCATCCTCTGGATCCATCTCCAGACAGATCCAACGCCAGCATACACAGGTCCACCATGAGTCCCCAGAAGATGGTCTCATTGGATCAGGCGCCAGACTCTGGGCCATCCTTCGGGGTTTCAGAAGTTCAGCATACACCTCTCAGATTTGCTAAAAGTAGGCCCATTTGGTTATTTCTATTATTTTTTCCTTTAATTTCTTTTCTTTAATTATTTTGTTTTTTTAATCAATACAAAAATTATTTTATTAAATTTACAAATAAATAAAAAATCACAAAAAAGACTTATTTTCTTAATAAGTATTATTTTTAATTAATTAGTTTAATTAATTTCGGGCAACTTTAATTTCTTTCATAATTAAAAGCAATTAGAAATAAGGTTTAATTAATTTGTGATTTAATTGTTTTCTCAAATAAAAATCCACAAAAATTTCTTTCTCTCAATTAGGGTTTTAAGTTATTAATTACCGTCCTCTTATTTAATTTGCCGCGCGCTTGTTAATTATTTTTCCATTATTTTGTAACTGTTCAGGGTTTGTAATAGTTAAATTAGGGGTTTATTTCTTGCTTTAAATCCCCGATTTTTGGTATTGTAATTAATCCCCCTCCCCGAAGCCTTGTAATAGCTAGGTTTTACTTCCTCGCACTTTTAATTTCCGCAATCTTTAACTGTTAGATGTATGGCTAATAGGATTGTATGGCAAGAATGCATGAAAAATTAAAACAGTTAGAAAACCCTAATGTGCAAAGATAACAATAACTGAAAAAAGCACACTTGCACATGCTCACTCTTAGGGTATAATCTCACTCCGGTTGCCTTCGGTAAATGGTCATGAAGCATAGGATGTTTTAGTGGCTATCCTCTATGTCCCAAAAGATAAAAAAATGACCCTTTCGACTGTTGCCTCGGAAAATATCTTTAGGACTCTAGGATGGTTACTAAAGTGTCCTAACATTGCTTTTGTGACCGTACGTCCCTTTCGAATGTCCCTTACAACTCCAACGGCGGTGCTACCTACTCCTTAATAGTGGGATAGCACCGTCTAAAGGAAATAGAACAAAAATGATCATCTTTCGAGTAGGTAGATGCTAGTAGGTCCTTGCTCAATAAATACTTTTCACATAAACACCTTTCAAAACAAATTCTCAAAACAACTTCGTCACATCCTTGAAGACTGATACAAGGGTTATCACGAAGTAAAATATTTTCAAAGCAAGCACACACACAGGCAATTTCAAAATGAGCAAGTACCTAAGAGCCCATGGAAAACCATGGATAGAAAGGGTGCTAACACCTTGCCTTTCTATAATCTACCCCCCGTACTCCGAAATATCTTGAAAAAAGGTTTTTTCTGTTCTTTTTCCTTTTCCAAGATTAGATGAAATAAAAGTCGGTGGCGACTCTTGCTTACCGCGACATTTTGCAAAAAAAAAACGCAAAACGCAAACCAGTATCAAACAGTCGGTTCTGCCACCGTATCACAACAACATATTAGAAATTACTGACCTCTTGCCATCTTTCATCATAATCATGACATCACCAATACCTTCAGCTACTAGGGTGTTGTTATTTGCGAATTTTACCATATTTTTCATTGAGGGCTTTATGTTGACAAACCAGTATTTCTTTCTAGACATATGCGATGAGCATCCTGAATCCAAGTACCATTGGTCCTTGAATCTATCTTCATCTCTTTTTATGATCATCAACATCATCTCTTCTTCTTCATGTTTTGAAAACTTTGCATCACTTTCTCGATTCTTTCGCTTTTCTCAACAATCACTCGAATAATGACCATACTTCTGACAATTGTAACATTGAATGCAACTCTTGTCAGGTTTTTGACCACCACCTCTTCCTCTATTTGCACTCGGGTGAGTTTGTAACCCTTCATTAATCTCTTTCAACCTCCATTAACATCAATTATCTCTATCCTCTGCACCTTCCTTCATCATCTGCATCGGTTCTTCAACATTATCAACCTTCACCGTTCTTCTTTGTCCTTTATTATCATCTCACCTTCAGTTTTAACTTCATGATTCATTTTCTCACATTCCATCACCTTCATCTTCTCTCTTTCTCTCTACGACTAAATTCATCCTCTTCACCATTCTTCATATCACCCTTCTCTGAACCACTCTCTCTCATACCCCACAGAACCTCCATCATCCTCATACCTTGGGTTTCTTGTAACACCCTTCTAAACCCAACGAAATGTTCATAATTATTTAAAATAATATTAGAGTAATACAACAAAAGGGCGTCACATTTTATTCATGAAATAATTATACGTGCTAGTCTTACTCCGTAACGTGGGTTTTCAAAATTATTCATGACATATGCATTATCAATGATTCACCTACTTGCAGCAAAATCATAGTTCAAACAAGTTTCATTAAAAACACTTCATAGTGCCCCATTATTCATGGTTCACAATTCAACATAATTTAAACTCCATGAAAACAATTTAAATGTCATAACAAAATAAGAACAAAATAGTTTTCAAAACAAATCACACTCCAAAGCTATTCTTCCAAGCCTTTAGGGACTACTCTTGATTACCTGCACGTTACCTACATAAAGGCAACATTCAAGCAGAAAGGGTGAGTTTATAACAATCATTATATAAGATGTAAGTAATAGCCATAGAAGAATAAGCCTAAAGTATCACCATAATTGATTCAACAAATTCATCTTCCAAGCTCAATCAACATAATACAACATCATCAATTAAGAGCCATGCCGTGATACGGTGGGAGAACTGACTTGAGGTTTTGCGTTTGTTTTCGAAAATGTTTCGATTGAGCAAGAGTCGCCACCGACTTTTTATTTTATCCTAAGGAAAGGTTAAAAAGCACAGCAAAAAACCTTTGAGATGTTTTCTTGGGTTCGGGGAGTAGATTATAGAAAGGGAAGGTATTGGCACCCTTTCTATCCATGGTTATCCATGGGCTCTTAGTTACTTGCTTAGATCACTTGTCTTGCATTTTCAATTGTTTGAAATGGTGCTTTCAATTGTTTGAAATGGTGCTTTGTGTGTGGGTTTGAAAATGTTTTGAAAAAAGGCCATTGTGGTGGCTACCTTTGTAATGATCCATGTTTGAATGTATACAAAGGTGTACTTATCTTTTGAAAAGTTTTCAATGTTTTTTGATAGTTGTTTTGAAAGTGTGTTGTGAGGTGTGTTTTGAAAAGTAGGCAAGTGTGTTTTGCAAGTTGATCAAGTAACTAAGAGTTGTCTACCCCTAAATTTCTCAAAGGTCTTTCCTATGTTTTAACCCTTTTAACAGTTTTGTTCCACCATTGTATTTGGTGGACAATCTTGTGTTAGGATGTTAACGGGATGGGCACGGGTCATCGTTTGGACCATGAATGCAATAGTGCCAAGTGTCTTTGGCAATTTTTCATTTAAGGGACTTGATAATTTTTAGGCAACTTTCGAAAGCGTCATCGAGGAACTATGATCATTTGAATTGTTTTATTTTGCCAAAGAAACTCAACATGCAACATGGCCCATTATTGAAGGCAACAAGTGGAGTAACCCTAAGGGGTGCAAGTGTGATTGGTGTTGTCCATTTTCATGCTTTTTTTGTCTTTTGTTTAGTCAAGCTATTTGTTATTTGATTTTTGCATACAAAACCCTAAGTCTATCATGGAATATTTAGAAAGCTTTAAAGTACGGAATTTAAAATCCTAAATTATTACAACATAATTATGGGATGGGGGGTACAAATGTTCAAATGGGGATATTTAGCAAGAAATTTAAATGTAAACTATTACAATCCAAATTGAATATACAAGTTATTTAATTGTACAATAATTAAATAAAATACAATAAATATGCAAGATGCAAAAAATGATTTTTATATGTATGTAAAAGTATTTTTCATGTGACAAATAAACAAAAATAAAAAGGTTAATTTTTTGGGTATTTTCATGGTTTAGGGCAAAACCCTATGTTTGCTAAATAAAAAGTATTTATTATTTATTATATACAATATTTATTAATTATATATAAAAAATAAATAAAAAGGAAGTATATTGTAAAAAAGTGATTTTTGAGGTTAAATATTAATAAAAGAAAAAATGTATTATTTTTATGTTTTTATCCTAAATATTCTAATAAATATATAAGTATTTATATTATGTATTAAATATATTAAATATATACAAAAATAAAAGTATTTATTATTTACAAAAAAAAAGGTATATTTTTTAGAAAATGTTTTCAAAATGTAAATAAAAAAATAATAACTAAAAAAAATATATTGTATTATTATTTTTAATGTTTTAAACAAATAGTATTATATTTATTTATATATGTAACTAAATGAAACAAATAAATATCAAATAAAATGCAAAAAATGTGAGAAAAATATTTTTAGTGTTTTTTCATGCTTGAATAAAAATATAAAATCAGAATCAAAAAGAAAAAAATCAAAAATGACAAATATATCACACAATGGGCCAGGGGGGTGTAGGTGAAAAAATGTGGTGTAAACAGAAAAAATGAATCAGGCCCAGCCCAAAGGACTTTGTCTTCAACCTCCAGCCATTTTCAAACAAAAACGCGCGCCTTCTTGTTCATCACACTAACTTCTGATTCTTTGATCCTTTGACAAATCTTAAAACATGAAACTTGTAGAGCTTGAAGCCACAATTTCAAATATATAAAAAAGTTGTTCTAACTCTCAGAAATGAGAGAGAATTTCTCCTCCCCCAATTCCTGACCTAACTTTTTTTCAATGTTCAGGTTCAAAATTCTCTTAGTACACACAACATAAATGAAAAGTAATGACATGGGTAGCTTCAGGGCCATGAATAGAACATACTTTCTTCACAAACCTAAGCCTAGATATGCTTGGATAGAGAGATATAAGTTCAAACTTTTACCTGTTCAGCTTGAATCGTGTGCAACAATGGAGGCACTTTCAATGGAATTTGAAGATTTGTACAGCTTGCCTGAGGTCCAGGGATGCTTCCTCTATGCTTGGCTTGCTTTGAATCTTACTGAATCGAGCTATAGAAGTCAACCTGCAAGAGAGAAAAGTGAAAATGGCAAACTTGGTTAGAGGTGTTACAGTCTGTTTCCAAGGCTTGGGATAGTTTCTATGGATGTTATGGAGTGTGTATGAAGTGGTTTTGGCCAAGGCGCACGAATGGATTGAGCTGACCAAATCAAAATGCAGAATGCCCTATTTTGTGCAGCAAAATGGTGATTTTCTGTATGAGGAGGGATCAAGGGTACTTTGGTCGTGTTTTAGGTCTGTTAGGGAGTATGCAATGTGTGTAGAAGTTTGTTTTAGTTGGTTCTTGCAGGAATGTAAGTTGTGGTTCAATATGCAAGTTTTCTTCTTGGATAAGTAAAGATAGTCAAGTTGGGTTATAGGCCAAGGCAGGTCCCTCAAGCATGCTGCACAAATCACCCTTGATCAGTGGAATTGGTTCATGAACTTGTGCCCAAAAGATCTTGCTTGTACCTCTTTGATTTGTGTTTTGACATAAAGTGCACCTTTTCAAAAATGGCTAAGTTACTTTTTCTAATTATGGATTAATTTTGTGTGTAATGACCAAATGAACAAAATAACATCTTGGCACATTGGTTTGGCATTTAATTATTGAGTGTGAGAAGGGTTAGAGGCCTGTAATCTAGTTTGAACCATGCTGAGTTTGAAAATGCAAAGTGTATGAACATGCCTTGGTCAAGAACAAAAGTGGATTTTGCCCAACTTTGCAAATTCGATTCTCCCTAACCACAAGGGTGTTTGAGAAGTTCTTGGACAATTTGGAAATCTTGGAATGTGTACTACAATCCATCTTTGTAATGCAAGTTGAAATTACAAGTGGAAGAATGTGAAAAGTGGCCATGAAGTTGGGCAAAAATCCTGCCTAAAATAGGTCAAAAAATTTCTAAGTTAAGAATGTTTTGCACCCCTATTCCAAAAATCATAACTTGAGCTACAAGCTTCGTTTGAGGAAACTTTGTGAATCAAAGTTGTATATTTTGAAATGGACTACAACTTTCATGTTTTGAGTTTTGTTTGAATCCAAATACATCTTGATGAAAAATGGGACAAAGTTAGGAAAAAATAAGAAAGTTTCATAACTTAGAAAAATTCTAAGTTATGAAATTTTCTCATTCTAAACCCTAATTTGCAAATTTGGATTTCTTGATGAACAAGTTTAATAATTTTACATGTCTTGATGGAAAATGAATCTTGGCACTTGATTTTGACCAAAAAGTCAAAGTTTGACTTTTCAGTATACAGTCAAATTTTGATCAGTTGATTGGAAAATTCATCTGTCAATCTTGTGCATTTGGGATCTTTTGAACTTGTTGAATGTGTCAAGACCATGTCATTGAGTCCTTGAGTCCATATGTGAGCTTGAATTGCCATTGGTTAGGTCAAACAGTCAAAATTTGCCTTTGTGCAGTTAAAACCCTAAAAATGACCATTTTGCCCTTTTGGTGATCTGATCAAATTTCTTGTGGAATTGTGATCCAAACTTGATCAAATGGTCCATATGAGTTCATAATGTTGATGTGGGTCAAAAATCATGAGGTTTGACTATAAATTGACCATAGTTGACTTTTTCCCCAATACAACTGATTTCTAGGTCAACTGTCCAATTGACTGGGCAAAGATTGGAATCAAGGCTTGAAACTTGGTATGGATAAACTTGTGAGTCCAACATGAAGCATGAAAGTCATTTTTGGCCTTTTAGGTCAAAACACCTTTGTGCAAACTCAAACCCTAATTTGGGTCAACAGTGCAAGAAGGAGTTTTGAGCAGAGCAAATCCTAACTTGATCTTGTGCTCCAAGGGTCTTGTGTTGAGAAAAATATTGATGAAATGGGAGGGCAAATTTTGGGGTACAACAGTTGCCCCTGTTCAATCTTCTTAGACCTGAGGATGTAGATTGGCTTGCGTGCCTTTCGTGATCCGAAGGTGGAAGATGATTAAACACTAAAGTGCCCAGAAATTTGCACTCGCATAATGGAGTATCAGCAATGTGATGTCGGGAATGGGCTTATAGATGCCATTTGGAGAGATGGTGGATAGTGGTGGAGATGGGCTTAAAGATGCCATCGGGGGTGTCGATCGCGTAAGAGATTCCTTAGCGAGAACTTGCGTACCTGAGAAAGAAAGATGGTTTCCTGGCTTGCTACAGGTGTTGATCTTCAGTCTCTTCTTGCAGATATGCCACGACTAGATACAGGTATCGAACGCTCACAGATATGCCCTGGCTAGGTACAAGAATCGAATCCGGAACTTCAGAAGGTTGCTTACAGACGTGCCCTGGCTGGATACAGGTATCGAATCTCTAAACTCTTCATGTAGATGTGCCCTGGCTGGATACAGGTATCGAATCTACGATCAATCGCTCACAGATATGCCCTGGCTAGATACAGGAATCGAATCTGGAATTAGTCGTCTACAGATATGCCCTGGCTGGATACAGGTGTCGAATCTGGAATTTATCGTTTACAGATATGCCCTGGCTGGATACAGGTATCGAATCTGGAATTAGTCGTCTACAGATATACCCTGGCTGGATACAGGTATCGAATCTGGAATTTGTCGTCTATAGATATGCCCTGGCTGGATACAGGAATCGAATCTGGAATTGGTCGTCTACAGATATGCCCTGGCTGGATACAGGTATCGAATATGGAAATTGTCGTCTACAGATATGCCCTGGCTGGATACAGGTATCAAATCTACAATCAAATCACTCACAGATATGCCCTGGCTAGATACAGGTATCGAATATGGAATTACGATAGTTGATAGTAATCATCTTTGGATTGACCTTTTCCTGAAAAGGCAAAACAATAGCTGTATGCAATGTCATGATGTATGAGATGCATGATGTCATGATGTTCTAAAAAAAAATGAGATCGTGTGATATGATGCGTATATGCATGCGCCATGGTGTATGATGATGTGATGAATGTATTTTTGTCTAGGAAAATAAATCCTTGACGACTGCCGGGAGTTTGTGGAATCCTGGGCTGATGTTGAAGAGTTGAGTTCTTCGTTTCCGCTGGGGATGATGGTTGCAAGAATAAACCGGTATGAGAAGATGACTCCGTTGGGGAATAAACTTGTTGGAGAGATTACTCTGCGGGGAATTACTCTGTGGGAAGAGATACTTCACTGAGGTTTTGATGAGAGCTCCTCTGGGGATTCCACTGATAAGTTATGTTGGGGAATTTGATGAACTCCGCTGGGGAATAGGAAGAACTTCGCCGAGGACGATCTTTCCGTGGTAATTAGCTGAGGATAACCTAGTTATACCCTGGTGGGAAATAACCTTTGAATGAAACCGGGGAGATGCGTATTTACTCTACAGGGGATAAGCTTCCAGAATCTACTGGGGATAAGCTTCAGAATCTACTGAGGAGGATGACTCAACTTTCCTGGGGAAACTTTTCAGACTGTACTGGGGAAGTGGCTCCATTGGGGTGTCCGTATTCTGCCAGGGAACAATCTTATATTAAGACTGCCGGGGATGCTTGCTGAGGAATGTCTATACTCCGCTGGGGAATGTCGAGATCTTCTGGGGATACCCAACTTCCTTAAGGCTGACAATAGACTAACTCTGCTTGGGGAGAGTATCGCTGACTTGCTGGAGATACCGTGCCTTTTCAGGGATGATGGGGGACCAACTCTGCCTGGGGAGAGTATTGCTGAATCTTGTCTTACTCAACGGGGAGTGAAGGTATCCTGGCTACGTTCTTCCGCCGAACCTACCTTAGTACCTTGGTGGACAGAGCAACTAGATCGCTTAGACAATTCTTTATTTCCCCTGTTTCTGATGTCATCTGTAATTAGTCCTTTGTTTCGCATGCAAATATTCATGATTAGCAATTAATGTCAAATGCATATATCAAAAATGAACATTGGACGTTCTTTGCAAAACAAAACAGAAAAAGGAAAAACGATGGGTAATTTGTCTGAAAAATTGAACTTGTATTAATTTTGAAATTTGCCTGTAAACAGGCGTTTTATGTACAGGAGGCTGACGTCCTAGTAAGAGAACTCCGCCAAGCAAAATAGAGTTTATACAATTTTGTGAAAAGGAAACAAAATAGTTATGTGAAAAATAATCCCACTGGGTTCCAACTCTGCTATCCCCTTTATATCTTCAAACGTCTCATCACTTTGCTGCTTAGTTGAAGATGACGCTGATTGATTGATGACGTCTGAAACCGATAGTTGATGCCGAATTCTGGATGCAAGGTGATCCAATGAGACATAGTATTACGCTTTATCCCTAACTTTTGCTTGGACCGCCCTTTCAGGTTTTCAGTCCACCGGGATACCCATTTTTGCCCAAGCCGCCTTTTCAGGTTTTCGACTTGCCGGGTGTACAGATTTTTTCATTTCATCCCTTATTTTTGCCCGAACCCTTTTGGTTCGCCGGGAAGCCCTTATTTTTGCCTAGGTGTGTCAACCTAGCGGGTCTTTAATTCATGCGTAGTATCTTTTTACTATGTCTGCATTGGCGGGGTGAGGAAGGTCGTCACCATCCATGGTGGTTAGAATCATAGCTCCTCCTGAGAAGATATGTTTAACCACAAATGGCCCTTCGTACGTAGGGGTCCATTTGCCCCTGGGATCACTTTGAGGAAGAATGATGCGCTTGATTACCAGGTCTCCGACTTGATACTCTTGTGGTCTGACTTTCTTGTTAAATGCCCTGATCATCCGTTTTTGGTACGTTTGACCATGACAAATAGCGGTGAGTCTTTTTTCGTCAATTAGGTTTAATTGATCAAGCCGAGTCTGGATCCAGTCATCCTCGCTCAAACCTGCATCCTTCATTATCCAGAGAGAGGGTATCTGGACTTCAATAGGCAAGACTGCCTCCATGCCATAGACCAAGGAAAAGGGAGTTGCCCCTGTTGACGTCCGTGCTGAGGTACGGTACCCATGAAGAGAAAACGATAACATTTCGTGCCAATCTTTGTAGGTCACTGTCATCTTCTGCACAATCTTCTTGATGTTCTTATTCGCTGCTTCTACAGCCCCGTTCATCTTCGGTCAGTAAGGAGAAGAGTTGTGGTGCTGTATCTTGAATTGCTCGCAGAGCTCAGTGATCATCTTGTTGTTAAGATTGGTACCATTGTCCGTAATGATCCTTTCCGGGATGCCGTATCGAAAGATTAAGTTGTGCCGAATGAAACGTGCCACGGCATTCTTGGTTACGGTAGCATAGGAAGCTGCTTCAACCCACTTTGTGAAGTAATCAATCGCTACTAAGATGAAGCGATGCCCATTGGATGCCGTAGGTCTGATTTCTCCGATCATATCAATGCCCCATATTGAAAAGGGCCAGGGTGCTGTCAAAACGTTCAGAGGAACCGGAGGAATGTGCAACTTATCAGCATAGATCTGGCATTTGTGACATGTTCGAGAATGCTGATAACAGTCAGCTTCCATTGTGGACCAGAAATATCCTGCCCGAAGGATTTTCTTTGCCATGGTATGTCCACTAGAATGTGTTCTGAAGGTACCTTCATGTAGCTCTGCCATGATCCTTTCTGCTTCAGTCTTATCCACACAACGCAGTAAGGTTGAATCATGGTTTCGCTTGTAGAGAATGCCGTTACTGAGGAAGAACTTTGCCGTGAACCTTCTCAGAAACCTTTTGTCATTAACAGATGCACCTTCGGGGTATTCTTGAGCTTCAAGGTACCTCTTCACTTCATGATACCAGGGTTTTTCTGTTACCTCTTTGGTCTCGAGATCGCAGCAATGTGCAGGTTCATCCAATTTCTAGATAATGATCCGGGGCGCCTCGTTGTCCCACTTGACTTTGAACATAGAAGACATCGTAGCCAACACGTCCGCTAACTGATTCTCCTCTCTTGGGAAGTGTTCAAAAGTTATCTCCTCGAAATGGGGAATCAACGTCAACACATACTCTTTGTAAGGAATAAGATTTGGGTGTTTCGTATCCGACTCGCCTTTGATCTGATTGATCACGAGAGAGGAATCTCCGAAGACACTCAGAAGCTTGATCCTTAAGTAAATTGCAGCTTGAAGACCCATGATACATGCCTTATACTCTGCCATGTTGTTGGTGCAGTTGAAACATAGCCGGGCGGTGAGTGGAGTATGAGTGCCTTTAGGGGATATGATCACAGCGCCGATACCATTACCCAAAGCGTTCAAGGCTCCGTCAAAGTGCATAGACCATCGGGATCCTTCCTCAGGTCCTTCATCCGGTCCAGGTACTTCACAATCAGTCACTACCATGATATCCTCGTCTGGAAATTCAAAGTTCATCGACTGGTAATCGTCCACTGCCTGGTGTGCCAAATGGTCTGCCAATACACTTCCCTTGATTGCTTTTTGAATCGTGTATTGGATGTCATATTCCGTCAAGATCATCTGCCATCTTGCTATTCTTCCGGACAAGGCTGGCTTTTCGAAGATGTACTTTATTGGATCCATTTTTGAAATCAACAGAGTAGTGTGAGTCAACATATACTGTCTCAGCCGGCGAGCAGCCCATACCAAAGCGCAGCAAGTTTTCTCGAGCAGTGAGTATCGGGTCTCACAGTCGGTAAACTTTTTTCTAAGGTAATAAATGGCGTGTTCTTTTCGGCCAGACTCGTCATGCTGCCCCAACACACACCCCATTGAGTTGTTCAGTACAGTCAAGTATAAAATTAGAGGTCTCCCTTCAACCGGTGGCATAAGAATGGGTGGTTCTTGGAGATACTCTTTGATTCTTTCGAAAGCAGCCTGACATTCATCGTTCCAACGTACTACTTGATCTTTCTTCAGCAGCTTGAAGATTGGTTCACAGGTAGCAGTTAGATGCGAGATGAATCGGGAAATGTAGTTCAACCGTCCTAGAAAGCCTCTGACTTCTTTCTATGTCTTGGGAGTTGGCATCTCTTGTATGGCTTTCACCTTGGCAGGGTCCACTTGAATACCTTTGTCGCTCACGATGAAACCTAGTAGTTTTCCAGATCTCACTCCGAAGGTGCATTTGTTTGGGTTCAACCTCAGCTTGTACAACTTCAGACGGTCAAACAGCTTCTGTAGATGGTCAAGGTGTTCCTCCTCAGTTTGGGACCTTGCAATCATATCGTCGACATATACTTCTATCTCATGATGGATCATATCATGAAACAGAGCAACCATGGCACGTTGGTAGGTTGCCCCAGCATTTTTCAATCCAAAAGGCATGACCTTGTAGCAAAAGGTGCCCCATTGAGTAACAAAAGTGGTCTTCTCCATGTCTTCAGGAGCCATCTTGATCTGATTATAACCGGAGAAGCCGTCCATGAAGGAGAATACTTTATGCTGAGCAGTGTTGTCAACCAGAACGTCGATATGAGGCAGAGGGAAATCATCCTTGGGGCTCTCCCTATTCAAATCCCTGTAGTCAACACACATTCGGACCTTACCATCCTTCTTCGGCACTGGAACCACGTTGGCAACCCACTGAGGGTAAGAAGTCACTGCTAGAAACCCGGCATCAAATTGCTTCATAACTTCAGCTTTGATTTTCTCGGACATTTCTGGACGCATACGGCGGACCTTCTATTTTACCGGAGGGCATTCTTCCTTGGTAGGCAGGTGATGAACCACAATGTCGGTATCCAACCCAGGCATGTCTTCGTAAGACCAGGCAAATATTTCCACATAGTCATGCAGCATCTGAATCAACCGTTGTTTCACACTGAGCTCTAGATTGGCACCAATCTTGACTTCCTTTCTGTCTGTCTCAGTACCCAGATTTACCATTTCCACTGGCTCTTCATGTGGCTGAATGTCCCTCTCTTCCTGGAGTAGCAGTCTTGCAAGTTCACCAGGCACTTCGCAATCATCTTCACCTTCGTCTTCGGCTAAGTTGATCGGATTTTCGAAGTCATAACTGGTAGTAGCAGAGTCGTTACCAGTGGGATCCAGAGTGGATTGGAACCTGTATAAGTGAGTGTGTGTAAATATAGCTGTTTTGCAATATATAATAAAGAAAGAAAAGGAGCGCAAGATTTTGAAATGCAACAAACGTCCAATGTTTTTATTGATGATATATGAAAATGACACACAAAAGCCCTCACAAATGAAGCCACGGTGCCCCGAGTAAGACACCGAGCCATAAAAGTTTCAAAATATTGTCTGTTACAAATTCAAAACAAAATAGTTCATTACTGAGTGACAAAAGTAATAGGTGTGAAGTCTTTGGCAGTCCAGTTGCTTGGTCCACCGTCGATTGTTGGGTAGATCCAGCTGTCGAATTCAGATTCCTCCATGTCGTCTTCAATAGCATTTACTCCCGGGTTGGTGATGAACACATGAGGTTTTCCAATTCTTGCCTTACGAACAACCCTCTGAGCTTCTACAGTGAAGCCCAGACCAAACTTGTCAGTCTTTGGAGTGAAATCAGGAAGTCGGCCCCAGTTTGCGCACTCACCTTTCTCAATCACAGCCCGGGCATCCTTTAAGGAAGCCATCTTCAAAGGAGAGTCTTCTTTAGTCACAGTCTCTGCTGACGCCAGTGTCTGAGGAACTTCTTCAAAGTGCTGGAATGGAGTCTCAATGAATTCCCCATCCATTTCTATGTATCGGAACGAGTTGAGGTGGCTGACCATATATTCTTCCTCCCCCTGCACTGTAACAATCTTCCCTCTGACCAGGTATTTAAGCTTCTGATGTAGTGTGGAGGTCACAGCTCCAGCCTTGTGGATCCAAGGGCGACCCAACAAACAGGAATAGGATGGTCAGATATCCATCACATAGAAAGTAGAATCAAAAACTTGAGAACCAACCCTGATTGGAATGTCAACTTCCCCATGTACCATCCTTTTCGAACCGTCGAAGGCCCGAACAACAATGTTACTAGGCTTGAGCTCTAAACCCTCACAATCCAACCTGTCTAGGGCCTTCTTGGGTAATACGTTCAATGAAGAACCGGTGTCTACCAGCACATGGGCAAGAGTAATGACCCTGCATTCAGTGGAGACATGCAGGGCGTCGTTATGGTTCTTTCCCTTGGCAGTCAGATCGGCGTCAAAGAAGCCCAAACCATTATCAGCAGTCAAGTTGGCCACACAATAGGTAAATTGATCAGCAGACGTTTCTTGTGGCACATGGGCCGTCTTCAGGAAGGAAATCAGGGCCTTGGCATGGGCCTCTGAACATAACAATAGTGATAACATAGAAATCTTTGATGGGGTGTGCCCTAGCTGCTCAACTACGTTGAAATCACTCTTCTTGATAATCTTGAGAATCTCTTCCATCTCTTGCTTGGAAGCTTCAACAGTGGTTGTCTTCGGTGCCTCCGTCCGGGAAGGCATATCAGTAGCAATCCCTTTGCCCCGAGCGTCAGATGACTCGGCAGCAGGGCTAGAGACAGGAACTTGATCAGGAAGGGAAGCAGGCACACTTGCAGGTGTGATGACAAGAGGTCTCTGAATAGCTGGTGGCGCAATATCTGGTGAAAACAGCCTACCACTGCGAGTAACTTTGGCAGGCCCGGTGATGTTACTGACGCCGATACTAGTATCAAACTCCTGCTTTACTCCAAGAACATAAACATCTGCCCCATAGTGCCATGGGACAGCTTTGTCGGATGTATAAGGGAGAGGCCCCGGAACAGTGATGATGATAGGAGCAATCTTCTGAGTGGACATGATTTTGACAGGCTTCTTTGAAGGAGCCTTAGGAGGGTTGTTGAAAATAGTAACAATAGACACTTCTTCAGCAGGGACAGCAGGAACAACAATCTTCTCGAACAAGATCTCTTTGCTATCCATCAGGTTTTGGATGCCTGATTTCAGCAAAGGACAACCAGCAGGTGAAACAGAACATAGAAGTCAACCTTTGCTACATCCCGGAAATAAACCGGCTAGCAACAGGTTCCTTTTGACAGTCAACAACGGAGTAACAATCTCATCCACAGAGGCTACATACGGGTCTTCTTCCACAACATTCACTCCATGCTGGGGCATGGGAGCAGTCACAACATTGGGCCTTTCGGGCGCCTCAAACTGTATTTCTTTGGCATCAATAAGGTCCTGCACCTTATTCCTCAGAGCCCAACAATCATCCGTAGTATGCCCCGGGCTATCAGAGTGATAAGCGCAAAGGGCTTTGGGGTTGTACTTTGGAGAAGCTGTGTTCACTACCTTCGGAGCTTCCTTGACAGTTACCAGATTGGTCAACAGTAGTTGCGGTAATATCTGAGACAGGGTCATGCTGAGTCGAGTGTACTGCCTTTTGGGTCTCTCACCCCTTGGTTGGTTATACTGCTGAGGAGCAGCAATAGGTTTTGAAATTACCAAGGCGTTGACAGCTTGGCGGCGTTCCGGTTTAATTTGTCTTCTGGGACCATAAACAACACTGGCTTCCTTCTTGAAGGGATTCTTTTCAGTACTCGAGGAGGCACATTTCTGTATCTTCCCCGACTTGATACCAGCTTCTATCCTCTCACCGGTTAAGATCAGGTCTGTGAACCCAGCAGAAGAATTACCAATCAGGTGGTTGAAGAATGGACCGAACAGGGTCCCTAAGAACATGTCGACAAGTTCACGGTCAGTCAGCGGTGGCTGCACCCTGCCAGCCAGGTCTCTCCACTTTTGTGCATACTCCTTGAATCCTTTGCCCGTCCCCAGTGACATACCCTGGAGTTGGGTACGCATGGGGGTGAGGTCGGAATTGTACTGATACTGCTTATAAAATGCAGTAGCCAAGTCTTCCCAGTTTCGAATACTGGCTCCATCCAGTTGATAGAATCATTCGAGTTGAGCCCCTGAAAGGATATCCTGGAAGAAATGGATCCATAGGTTCTTGTCTGCAGTGTAAGGTTGGATCTTCCTTACATATGATCTGAGATGCATCTTCGGGCAGGACAGCCTGTCATATCTTGCAAAAATTGGCACTTTAAACTTCGGGGGGATCACAATTCCAGCAACTAATCCCAAATCTTCGAAATCTAAGCCGGGAACTCTCTGCAGCTCCATAGCTGCCAACCTATCTTCCAAGCTCTTGTACTTGTCGTCGACGGGCGGGTATTGTTGCTCTGAGTAGTCTTCGTCCTCTTCAGCCTCTTCTTCTTCAGCTTCGGATTCAGAAGGTACCGCAACCCCTTTTCCTTTACTGGTTCCTTCTTCAGACGTAGGGGGAAATTCAAGAACTCTTCTGGCTTCACCCTCAAACCTTCTTCCTAGGGTAGCCACCCCGACTCTTTTCTTATTCTTTTTCACTTGCTCTTTGTTCCCAAGCAGGGCTTTTAGATCCTCCTGAACCTTTGCCAAGGTCATCAGGAGATGTTGAAACTGTGAGTTTTGAGACTGCAAGTCCTTGACCGTCTGTTCGAGATCCATCTTGCTGAAATAAACAGCAGAAAGATAAGGAAACCTGGTGTGGAGACCTGCTTATGCGCATGATGAATGATATGCTTATTTATGCAATGCATTAAAGGATTTAGAAAATTCAAAATTGTTGCAAACAAAAAGAACACACGTCATATTAATAAGAAGAAATTTTGTCAGTACATAAATGCCCCATGGGCCAAATATTACAAAAAACTTCTCAAGGTAAAAAGACGTTGCGCATCCTCTTTGGTGCGATGTAGGTGTTGAGGGTATCTTCCTCATGGAGTCGGCGGGTAAGCTCCAAAACCTTCTTCTCACTGGCGTAGAAGCTGGCTTCAAAAGTGTTCCTTTCCTCCTTGAGTTGGATCCAACTCTTCTGCATCTCCTCCCATGATGTTGGCATGTCAGGATATAGGATGGTGTAGGGAACCTCTCCTTCCTTAACGGGCTCTTTAATCACAGGGAGAACATGAGGGTAAGGCATCATTAGACTCTGGGCTCGGGTTCGTACCCATTTGAGATAAGGCTCAAGAGGGATGGAGTTCTTGTGCCCCAGTGTCTTGCTGTCTACCTTGTTAGGCATCCTCTAAGCTCTGATGAATCTTTGGCGAAGTCCTTGCGCATCGTTGTCGAAGTCAAAAACTAGGTCAGGAATCAGCATGTCATGAGGGCCATCCCTCCGTGCATATCCAAATTGTCTCAAAGCTAGACAAGGGTTGTAGGTAATGCCTCCTCTAATGCCAAGCAATGGAACATTAGGGAACTCTCCAGAACGATCGATGATGATGACATTTTCTATGGACCGAGAACACCAATGTACATCAGAGTGAGTGAGGGTCATCAACCGTTGTGACCACCTTAAGCCTTGGTCATTCTTCAAGACAAATTGTGGAAGGTGCGAAATAAACCACCTTGCAAGGAGAGGAGTACAACACATAAGAACACCCCTATTTCTCATTGTTCGTGTGTAAAATGAGTGAAGAATGTCCCCAAGCAATGTTGGTATTGGATTCCGGGATAAGAAGATCTTAACGGCGTTGACATCTATAAGCTGGTCAGGGTTTGGGAACAGGACCAACCCATAAATGAGGAGTGCCACAATTTCTTCAAAGGCTTGTAGATCCAATGAATTCCAACACTCTTGTGCTTTCTCAAACAAGATATTTGCCAAGAAGCCTTTGACACCGCTTCTAGTTTCCCAGTGCCCCTTGATGTCAGATGGTTGCAAGTGTAGTGCTTGAGCAACATCTTCAGGCTTTGGTTCTTTTTCCGTACCGTTGTAGGGTAGTTGATTAAGAATAGGAATTCTCAGGAGTTGAGAAAATTCCTCCAAAGTGGGCACCAATTGGTAGTCGGGGAATGTGAAACAGTGGTGAAGGGGGTTAAAGAACTGGAACAACACCTTTACCATGTCCTCTTCAATGTTGGTGTTGACTAGGCTGAGCAGTCTACCATGTCTTTCACTGAAGGGAGAGCTTTCTGGAATTCTGGATGTGAGCTCCTTGAGTTGAGGAGGGATTCTCACAAGGTTGACTTGGATAGTTTTCTTGCGAAGAATTTCCATGACCTACAAAACAAGAACAAAGATGAAGATCTAAACCCTTGAAATGGTTAGTGGATGCATATGATGCTTTATGATGTTCATGATGTATGCACAAAACACATGTACAAGCAATTCACACAAAACCCTAGTTTCAGGCTTGCATGGGGTTTCATAGGTAAGTACCCTCTTGAGTGTAGTTGGCTTAAAAACCTGTCCTATAAATAGTAACTGGGTTCTAAGGAGCTCAATATCACTGGATTATTTTCCATGTTCATTGTTTTGGTTTAGCCACTTAACTAGCAACCAAAATATTCCAAGAAAACAACCCTCAATGAGTGTAGTATCGAGTATCTACCAACTTCGGACTGCACCAAAGTCGGTCATCTCACTACCCCTAATAAAAGGCCAAGATGGTCAAGTAAGGTTCTAGGTCATTAGTGCTTAGTGACATCACTCAGCGGCCCCGTACTCTCCTTGATTGAACTCAAGGGTTACCGGTACTCACAAATATGTCGCACTAATATGGCTATTGCTTCAACCGTGTCGGTATACCCCACACAGTTTCCACAACATATTGCTATCTATGAATGTTTCCCCAAATCTGGGTGTAGGATTTCAAGCCCAAACAAGAGAACCAAAATATAAAGCAATGAAAGCAAACAATTAGTCATGCAAGAGGGTGATCTAAACCCTAAGGTTACTCCACTTAAAAAAGGTCCTCAACAGAGTCGCTAGTTCTGTGATACGGTGGGAGAACTGACTTGAGGTTTTGCGTTTGTTTTTGCAAATGTTTCGGTTGAGCAAGAGTCGCCACCGACTTTTTATTTTATCCTAAGGAAAGGTTAAAAAGCACAGCAAAAAACCTTTGAGATGTTTTCTTGGGTTCGGGGAGTAGATTATAGAAAGGGAAGGTATTAGCACCCTTTCTATCCATGGTTATCCATGGGCTCTTAGTTACTTGCTTAGATCACTTGTCTTGCATTTTCAATTGTTTGAAATGGTGCTTTGTGTGTGGGTTTGAAAATGTTTTGAAAAGAGGCCATTGTGGTGGCTACCTTTGTAATGATCCATGTTTGAATGTATACAAAGGTGTACTTATCTTTTGAAAAGTTTTCAATGTTTTTTGAAAGTTGTTTTGAAAGTGTGTTGTGAGGTGTGTTTTGAAAAGTAGGCAAGTGTGTTTTGCAAGTTGATCAAGTAACTAAGAGTTGTCTACCCCTAAATTTCTCAAAGGTCTTTCCTATGTTTTAACCCTTTTAACAGTTTTGTTCCACCATTGTATTTGGTGGACAATCTTGTGTTAGGATGTTAACGGGATGGGCGCGAGTCATCGTTTGGACCATGAATGCAATAGTGCCAAGTGTCTTTGGCAATTTTTCCTTTAAGGGACTTGATCATTTTTAGGCAACTTTCGAAAGCGTCATCGAGGGACTATGATCATTTGAATTGTTTTGTTTTGCCAAAGAAACTCAACATGCAACATGGCCCATTATTGAAGGCAACAAGTGGAGTAACCCTAAGGGGTGCAAGTGTGATTGGTGTTGTCCATTTTCATGCTTTTTTTTGTCTTTTGTTTAGTCAAACTATTTGTTATTTGATTTTTGCATACAAAACCCTAAGTCTATCATGACATATTTAGAAAGCTTTAAAGTGCGAAATTTAAAATCCTAAATTATTACAACGTAATTATGGGATGGGGGGTACAAATGTTCAAATGAGGATATTTAGCAAGAAATTTAAATCTAAACTATTACAATCCAAATTGAATATACAAGTTATTTAATTGTATAATAATTAAATAAAATACAATAAATATGCAAGATGCAAAAAATGATTTTTATATGTATGTAAAAGTATTTTTCATGTGACAAATAAACAAAAATAAAAAGGTTAATTTTTTGGGTATTTTCATGGTTTAGGGCAAAACCCTAATTTTGCTAAATAAAAAGTATTTATTATTTATTATATACAATATTTATTAATTATATACAAAAAATAAATAAAAAGGAAGTATATTATAAAAAAGTGATTTTTGAGGTTAAATATTAATAAAAGAAAAAATGTATTATTTTTATGTTTTTATCCTAAATATTCTAATAAATATATAAGTATTTATATTATGTATTAAATATATTAAATATATACAAAAATAAAAATATTTATTATTTACAAAAAAAAGGTATATTTTTTAGAAAATGTTTTCAAAATGTAAATAAAAAAATAATAACTAAAAAAAAATATATTGTATTATTATTTTTAATGTTTTAAACAAATAGTATTATATTTATTTATATATGTAACTAAATGAAACAAATAAATATCAAATAAAATGCAAAAAATGTGAGAAAAATATTTTTAGTGTTTTTTCATGCTTGAATAAAAATATAAAATCAGAATCAAAAAGAAAAAATCAAAAATGACAAATATATCACACAATGGGCCAGGGGGGTGTAGGTGAAAAAATGTGGTGTAAACAGAAAAAATGAATCAGGCCCAGCCCAAAGGAATTTGTCTTCAACCTCCAGCCATTTTCAAACAAAAACGCGCGCCTTCTTGTTCATCACACTAACTTCTGATTCTTTGATCCTTTGACAAATCTTAAAACATGAAACTTGTAGAGCTTGAAGCCACAATTTCAAATATATAAAAAAGTTGTTCTAACTTTCAGAAATGAGAGAGAATTTCTCCTCCCCCAATTCCTGACCTAACTTTTTTTCAATGTTCAGGTTCAAAATTCTCTTAGTACACACAACATAAATGAAAAGTAATGACATGGGTAGCTTCAGGGCCATGAATAGAACATACTTTCTTCACAAACCTAAGCCTAGATATACTTGCATAGAGAGATATAAGTTCAAACTTTTACCTGTTCAGCTTGAATCGTGTGCAACAATGGAGGCACTTTCAATGGAATTTGAAGATTTGTACAGCTTGCCTGAGGTCCAGGGATGCTTCCTCTATGCTTGGCTTGCTTTGAATCTTACTGAATCGAGCTATAGAAGTCAACCTGCAAGAGAGAAAAGTGAAAATGGAAAACTTGGTTAGAGGTGTTACAGTCTGTTTCCAAGGCTTGGGATAGTTTGTATGGATGTTATGGAGTGTGTATGAAGTGGTTTTGGCCAAGGCGCACGAATGGATTGAGCTGACCAAATCAAAATGCAGAATGCCCTGTTTTGTGCAGCAAAATGGTGATTTTATGTATGAGGAGGGATCAAGGGTACTTTGGTCGTGTTTTAGGTATGTTAGGGAGTATGCAATGTATGGAGAAAGTTTGTTAGTTGGTTCTTGCAGGAGTGTAAGTTGTGGTTCAATATGCAAGTTTTCTTCTTGGATAAGTAAAGATAGTCAAGTTGGGTTATAGGCCAAGGGAGGTCCCTCAAGCATGCTGCACAAATCACCCTTGATCAGTGGAATTGGTTCATGAACTTGTGCCCAAAAGATCTGGCTTGTACCTCTTTGATTTGTGTTTTGACATAAAGTGCACCTTTTCAAAAATGACTAAGTTACTTTTTCTAATTATGGATTAATTTTGTGTGTAATGACCAAATGAACAAAATAACATCTTGGCACATTGGTTTGGCATTTAATTATTGAGTGTGAGAAGGGTTAGAGGCCTGTAATCTAGTTTGAACCATGCTGAGTTTGAAAATGCAAAGTGTATGAACATGCCTTGGTCAAGAACAAAAGTGGATTTTGCCCAACTTTGCAAATTCGATTCTCCCTAACCACAAGGGTGTTTTAGAAGTTCTTGGACAATTTGGAAAGCTTGGAATGTGTACTATAATCCATCTTAGTAATGCAAGTTGAAATTCCAAGTGGAAGCATGTGAAAAGTGGCCATGAAGTTGGGCAAAAATCCTGCCTAAAATAGGTCAAAAAATTTCTAAGTTAAGAATGTTTTGCACCCCTATTCCAAAAATCATAACTTGAGCTACAAGCTTCTTTTGAGGAAACTTTGTGAATAAAAGTTGTAGATTTTTCAATGTACTATAACTTTCATGTTTTGAGTTTTGTTTGAATCCAAATACATCTTGATGAAAAAATGGGACAAAGTTAGGAAAAAATAAGGAAGTTTCATAACTTAGAAAAATTCTAAGTTATGAAATTTTCTCATTCTAAACCCTAATTTGCAAATTTGGATTTCTTGATGAACAAGTTTCATAATTTGACATGTCTTGATGGAAAATGAATCTTGGCACTTGATTTTGACCAAAAAGTCAAAGTTTGACTTTTCAGTATACAGTCAAATTTTGATAAGTTGACTGGAAAATTCATCTGTCAATCTTGTGCATTTGGGATCTTTTGAACTTTTTGAATGTGTCAAGACCATTTCATTGAGTCCTTGAGTCCATATGTGAGCTTGAATTGCCATTGGCTAGGTCAAACAGTCAAAAATTGCCTTTGTGCAGTCAAAACCCTGAAAATGACCATTTTGCCCTTTTGGTGATCTGATCAAATTTCTTGTGGAATTGTGATTCAAACTTGATCAAATGGTCCATATGAGTTCATAATGTTGATGTGGGTCAAAAATCATGAGGTTTGACTGTCAATTGACCACAGTTGACTTTTTCCCCAATACAGCTGATTTCTAGGTCAACTGTCCAATTGACTGGGCAAAGATTGGAATCAAGGCTTGAAACTTGGTATGGATAAACTTGTGAGTCCAACATGATGTATGAAAGTCATTTTGGGCCTTTTAGGTCAAAACACCTTTGTGCAAACTCAAACCCTAATTTGGGTCAACAGTGCAAGGAGGAGTTTTGAGCAGAGCAAATCCTAAGTTGATCTTGAGCTCCAAGGGTCTTGTGGTGAGAAAAATATTGATGAAATGGGAGGGAAAATTTTGGGGTACAACAGATGCAATGCCACATAAGATGTGGTGCAAGGACATAGACTCATGCATGTGGTACCAATTCTTCTTGATGGACACTGGGCCATCACCCTCCAAAGACCCCAATCATAGGATCGATTCCCACTTGGAACCAGAGCAAATCACAGACACCCCAAATCCACACAATGTTATTGAGACCAAAAAATGGACCAACATCCTAAATCATCACAATGGACCAAAGCTGTCTAATGAATGCATGATGCGCAACAACATATAAAAATGACCAAAACATATCATCATTCATGTATTGATCAACATCATACATAAACATCATCATGTATACTCATATAATCATCATACATATTCATATAATCAAAACATCATCATAGTAACAACATATCATCATGATCAAACATATAGTCATTGCGATTCGATGCGGGGAACCTATTCTTATTCCAGCTTAGGTTTTATAAAAATATTACTAAGTCTACATTTTATTTCACCTAACTATAGTATACTATGTTAGCTATGCGCAACTTCGTACTGCATTTCATTATGAGCTCTAGAACTAAAGTTATGCTCGTTTCAAGATTTCAATCCAAAATTCCAGCTCTGCCTCCCATCGCCCAACGAAACCTCATCATCGCATGATGACCCTTAAACGAGACCAGCACCCCATTTGCCTCCTTTAATCACCTCTTCAATCTCCCGACGAGGCATCGTCGCCCAGCGATACAAGAATCGTCGCCCAAAGATTCCCTGCAAATAAGGTTTTCCACTTTGCAATTTGATCACTGTTTCAGGTCACTTTTTCCTACGATTTAGTAATGTAACAGGTCCAAAAATGATATCTAATCACGGGGAATCATCACCTAAAAACAACTTGTTATACTACATTGATCATACAAACAATTATGGGTCATCAATCATTATAATTCCATCAATTCTTAACCCAACAACATCAGATCACCATTGTCAATACCAAGGGGAAAATCCTACAACTATCTACCAGTTAGATCAAACATAATAATCAGATAAAAACCTATTACCTTATTGTTTCGAGTGATTGATTCTGTTCTTCGTGCCTCTTATGGTGATTATCCAACCCTCTATGCCTTAGCTTCACTTTTCTCCACAACGTCAGTTCTCTTTCTCTACTTTTCAGGATCGATTGTGAGAATATGATTACCTAAGGAAAATAGAGTTGAATACGACTCTCTCATCTGATCCTCACACTCCCAAGTCAAACTTTCACCGGCTGGTCCACCCCATAACACCTTCACTAAGGCAATATCCTTACCTCACAATTGCTTCACTTCATGACCTTCTATTCTCAATGGTAATGCTTCAACAGTCAAGTTATCTCTCACATGTACATCATCCATCTGAATCACGTGTGAATAATCCGGAATGTACCTTCACAATTGAGATACATGAAACACATCACAAAGATTCACAAGTGACTGCGGTAAAGTAATCTGATAGGTTACCTCACCTATATTCTCAGATATTTGATATGGACCAACGGAACATGGCGTAAGCTTCCTTGATTTCATAGATTTATTAACACCTATTAGCAGAGTAACTCTCAAAAACACATGATCATCTTCCGGAAACTCCAAAGCTTCCCTTCTCTTATCATGATAGCTTTTCTGACGACTATGAGAAGCCTTCATCCTCTCTTAGATCATCTTAATCTTCTTAGTTGTCTCTCGCACAATCTCAGGTCCGAGTATAACACTGTTGCCCGACTCATACCAATACAATGGAGTTCTACAACTCCTACCATAAAATGATTCGTACGGTGCCATTTTAATACTCGAATGGAAACAACTATTGTATGTAAATTCAATCAATGGCAAGTTACTATCCCAAGATCCTCCTTGTTCTAGCACACAAGCCTTCAACAAATCCTCCAAAGACTGGATAATCCTCTTAGTTTGACATTCTGTCTACGGATGATATGCGAAACTCAACTTCAACTTGGTACCAGAAGCGTTCTGCAAACCTGTCCATAATTTCGATGTAAACCTTGGGTCTCTATCCGACACGATACTCGAAGATATCCCGTGCAACTTCACAATCTCTTTAACATACATCTTAGCCAGCTTTTCTATAGAATGATTGATATTCATCAGCAAGAAATGAGCTGACTTAATCAACCTATCAACTATTACCCAAATTGAATCATCACCTTTAACAGTCTTCAATAACACCAACACGAAATCCATAGAAACACTATCCCATTTCCACTCTAGAATACTCAAAGGTTGCATGAGACCTGTAGGCTTCTGATGTTCAATCTTCACCTTCTAACAAGTCAAGAAAGCATACACAAACTTAGCAATTTCTTTCTTCATACCTGGCCACCAAAACATTTTCTTCAAATCCTGATACATTTTCGTAGCACCTTGATGAATACTCAAATCGCTTCGATGCCCTTCCTCAAAAATGCTATTCTTAAGTTCTGGAATATCAGGGACACATACCCTATTGCCAAGTCTCATCACACCACTTTCATCCACTCGGAATTAACCTTCATTTCCTTGGTTAATCAACGTTAGTTTATCCACCAAACTAAAATCAAATTTATGACCTTCTCGGATCTCTTCAAGAATCCCACTAGCCAGTTTCAACATTCCCATCTTCACACTAATCAGTCTCTTTGCATACCAAGCTCATATCTCTAGACAATTTGATCATCTCTAACTCTCGAACCATAAGAATTGGCATATGCAAAAATTTCCTACTCAAAGCATCGACTTCTACATTTGCTTTACCAGGATGGTAACTCAAATCAAAATCATAATCCTTTAGAAACTCGAGCCATCTTATTTGCCTGATGTTCAACTCCTTCTGATCAAACAAGTATTTTAAACTCTTATGATCATTGAACACTTCAAATTTAGAGCCAAGAATTATATGTCTCCAAAATTTCAACACAAACACCACATCCGCCAATTCTAAGTCGTGCGTAGGATAATCCCTCTCATAATATTTTAATTTTATAGAAGCATAAGCAACAACTTGTCCATTTGACATTAGCACACCACCAAGACCCATCTTAGAAGCATCACAATAAACAACAAGGATTCCTTTGGAGTTGGAAAAATCAACATCGGAGCAGTCGTCAATCTCTTTTTCAGCTCTACTAAACTTTCTTCACATGTAACATCCCACTCATAAGATTGACCCTTTCGAGTCAATTGAGTCAATGGTAATGCCAATTTATAAAATCCCTCAATGAGTCTTCGGTAGTAACCTGCTAAACCAAGAAAGCTTTGAATCTCAGTTGAAGACTTCAGAGTCTCCCACTGTAACACTGCATCAACTTTAGAAGGATCTACCGCAATTCCACCACTAGAAATCACATGGCCAAGGAAACTCACTTCCTTCAACCAAAATTCACACTTTGACAGTTTCACATATAATTCCTTCTCTTTCAATATTTGTAACATAATTCGCAAATGCTCAGCATGTACTTCTTCTGACTTTTAATAAATCAAAATGTCATCGATAAATAACACCATAAACTTATCCAAGTACTTATGAAAGATACGGTTCATGTATTCCATGAAAACACCTGGTGCATTTGACACACCAAACAACATCACAATATATTCATAGTGACCATACCTTGTTCTGAAAGCTGTCTTCGGAATATCATTTGGCTTGACTTGAATCTGATGATAACCCGACCTTAAATCGATCTTGCTAAAGAGACTCGCGCCCACCAACTGATCAATCAAATCATCAATCCTCAGAAATGGATACTTATTCTTAATAGTTACTTTATTCATATGTTTGTAGTCCATCCATAAACTCATACTATTGTCTTTCTTTTTAACCAACAACACTGAAGCACCCCACGGAGAGACGCTCAGACGAACAAACTTCTTCTCTAACAATTCTCCTAATTGTTTCTTCATTTCATCAAAATCTAAAGCTAACATCCTATAAGGAGCCATCGACACTGGACTTTCACTGGATATTAAGTCTACATCAAATTCAACTTCTTGCTCTGGAGGCAATTCACCAATGTCATTCGGAAATACTTTTGGAAATTCAAAAACAACAGGTAACTCCACACTTGCAGTTTCACGATCAACATGTAACGACACAAACATCACAAAAATCAAAGCTTCATCTTCCAAAAGCTCATCTACTTGCTTAGCAGACAAAAAGATCAGCTCTCCACTATCACCAAACTTGGGGAATCTTACCGTCTTATTATAACAATTGATATGAACATAATTGAATTCCAACCAGTTATTCCAAGAATAACATCAATTTGGTGTAAGGGTAGACACACCAAATCCATCATAAAATTCTTGCCATAGATAGATAAAGGACACTTCAAACAAACTAGAGTAGTAGTAACAAAACCTTTAGTCAGAAGCTCCACTACCATTCCCTCATTCATATCAGACAATTTTAATCCCAACATAATAGCACAGTCAAGCGAAATAAATGAATGAGTTGCACCAGTATCTATAATAGCAATTAACTCAGTATTGTTAATAAAACAAGTACCTCTAATTAGATTGTCTTTCTTGTCAACCTTATCACCATTCAAAGTAAACACTCTACCATTAGTCAGAGCAGTTACATCTTTCTTTGGTTTTTGACACTGGGTACTGATGTGACCCTACTCACCACAATTGAAACAAGTCGGGCCTTCATTCTGCACTCAGTATTATGATGACCAACCTTTCCACACTTGTAAAATCTTATCACTTTATTGCTACAAGAATTAGCATGATGGGCTGCTTCGCCACATCGGTAACACTTCATAGAAACGGGAGCTCCTCCCCACTTGGCTTCTTCTCATCATAAGCTCTCTACTTCCCTTTATCAGCTGGAGCTGCATACAGCTTACCATGATCATGATTCTTCCCTTTCTCATTATAATTCTTGTAATAAGAAGTTCTGTCCCTACTATCTTGATAAAAAAATCATGCACTTATTCACCATCTCAGGAAACTAACGAATCTACAGATACCCAATACCCTGATTGATCTCTAGACACATTCCATTCTTAAACTTAATGCACTTCAGCACCTTAGCTATTGGAATATTATAGTGCGGATAGAATTTCACTAGCTCCTCAAATCTAGCCGCATACTCAACAACTGTCGAATTTCTTTGCCTCAGCTCAAGGCGATTTCCTTCTTACCACACACATCTTTCGGAAAGTGTGTATCCAGAAAAGCAGCTTTGAAAACAACCCAAGTAATCTCTGTGCCCATAATCTCCATCCTCTGGCATGCATTATTCCACCAGTATTCAACTTCTTCCTCTAGAATGTGAGTACTGAACTACACCTTTTGGTCTTCCATACAGACCACCACTCGAAAAGTCTTTTCAATAATCTTTAGCCATGCCTGCGCACCATCAGAATCATGCCCGCCCTTGTAGATCATTGGGTTATTCCTCTGGAATCTTCCCAAAGCATGAGCCTCATCATCATTCCCTCCATTCTGGTTCTGCTGTCAGTGCTAGTTTTGCATTGCCTAAGCCATGGCTTCCAAAGCATTAGCAATCACATTATCATTTCTTCCCCATCCATAACTCTTCGCATAGACAACCAACATTAGAAACATCAACACATCGATAATATTCAGATACTAATCGATTAACAAGGAATATACATCATATAAATCCTGGACGGATGAATCGACCTGCTCTGATACCACTAATGTATCACCCTTCTAAACCCAACGGAATATTCATAATTATTTGAAATAATATCATAGTAATACAATAAAAGGGCGTCACATTTTATTCGTGAAATAATCATACGTGCTAGTCTTACTCCGTAACGAATTTTCAAAATTATTCATGACATATGCAATATCAATGTTTCACCTACTTGCAGTCGAATCATAGTTCAAACAAGTTTCATTAAAAGCACTTTATAGTGCCCCATGATTCATGGTTCACAATTCAACATAATTTAAACGCCATAGAAACAATTTAAATGTCATAACAAAACAAGAACAAAATAGTTTTCAAAACAAAGCATTCTCGTACCCGATGTTACGTATCAGAGAAAGACCTTCTAGACTCAATGGAAATAAATCATGCTCCAAAGCTATTATTTCAAGCCTTTAGGGACTACTCTTGATTACCTTCATGTTACCCATGTAGAGGCAACATTCAAGCAGAAACGGTGAGTTTACCATAATCATTATATAAGGTGTAAGTAATATACATATAAGATGTAGTGCAAGAAATAAACTCATGCATGTGGTACCAATTCTTCTTGATGGACACTGGGCCGACACCCTCCAAAGACCCCAATCATAGGATCGATTCCCACTTAGAACTAGAGCAAATCACAGACACCCCAAATCCATAAAATGGGATTGAGACCAAATCACTGGACCAATGTCCTAAATCATCATTACGGACCAAAGCTGTCCAACGAATGCATATTGCGGAACAACATATAAAAATGACCACAACGCATCATCATTCACGTATTGATAAACATCATACATAAACATCATCATGTATACTCATATAAGCATCATACATATTAATATAATCAAAACATCATCATAGTAACAACATATCATGATGATCAAACACATAGTCATTGCGATTTGACGATGGAACCTATTCTTATACTAGCTTAGGTCTTAAAAATATTCCCAAGTCTCCATTTTATTTCACCTAATTATAGTATACTACATTATCTATGAACAACTTAGAACTAAAGTTATGCTCGTTTCAAGATTTCAATCCAACATTCCAACTCTGCCTCCCATCGCCCAGCGAAACCTTACCATTACATGAAGACCCTTACCCGAGACCAGAACCCAATTTCCTTCTTTTATCACCTCTTTAATTTCCCAGCGAGGCATTCTCGCCCAACGATACAAGAACCATCGCTCGACGATTCCCTGCGAATATGGTTTTCCTGTTTGCGATTCTGCATTGTTTTAGGTCATTTTTTCTTACAATTTAGTCATGTAACAGGTCCAAAAATGCTATCTAATCATGGAGAATCATCACGTAACAATAAATTTTTATACTACATCGATCATACAACAATTACGAGTCATCAATCATCATAATTCCATCAATTCTTAACCCAACAACATCAGATCACCATTGTCAATACCAAGGGCAAAATACTACAACTATATACCACTTAGATCAAATATAATAATCGTATAAAAACCCCTTACCTTATTATTTCGAGTGATTGATTCTGTTCTTCGTGCCTCTTACGGTGATTCTCCAACCCTTTGTGCCATAACTTCACTTTTCTCCACAGTATCAGTTCTCTTTCTCCACTTTTCACAATCGATTGTGAGAATACGATTACCGTGTCCTCTGTTATCACAAGGACCCCTAACTTCTTCCTCAATTTCCCTCACTTAGTCAATGTCTATTTACCATCACGTCCTCATTCTTCCTACTAATTACCAACATACCACTCTAACTAAAATAACTCTATTTAAATAATTATTACCATTATTCTATTCTAGATAATAATCCAAATAATTACTAAATAATCATCTAATTATTCCAATGCATCTAATCCTTTCATTCACATCACATGTTCCACATCATAAGAAACCACATGACAACACATCACACATATAATCATATAAAACTTCAATTATTCGTAAATACTCCTAATAATTCATTAAATAAATAACTTCTAAAAGTTGGGGTGTTACATTTCTCCACACCATCACTGATCCAACAACAAATCTCTGCAAATTCCTCAATCTCACAACCCTTAACAGGAACATTCAACAACCATAGAACAAACCCATCAAATGGAAGCAGAACAAGAAATGAAGAGTAGAAGAAGAAGAACGTAAAAGATAAAAAAGAATGCGGAAAACAGAAATAAAAAAGAACGAAGGAAACAAGATGTATTTCCTGAAGAAGCACCTCTAGTTTTCACTTATTATCACTTCCATTAAAGAATCACTGATATTTCTCCGGTAGGTACGTCACTGTCTTCCTCTTTTTGCACTTGTTTCTTGCTTTCATAGTGTAGATTTAATCTTTGTGGATCAACGACTACATTGTTCATTCGCGGTTGGAGCACATTCGGGGGGAGATGTGGATGAGGCACCAAGACAAGGATCGACGAAGAGATGAGGCGCGTGTTTCAGTGAGGAGAAATTGGAACAAAGAGGATGTCGAAACGAAATTGATCTGAGATGAGAACAAAAGAGGAAACAGAGAGGATGGACATGAATGACGACATGGTTACAAAAGAGGGAGAGGAGAAATCACGATTTTGAGATAAGGTGAACCGTCACACAATTGTGAACCCTAACTGAGCCTCCTAAATGCACCATTTTCTATTTTTTGTTTTTTGTTTCATTTTTTTAATCCGATATTAATAAAAAATAGTAATAATAATAATCTGAATAATAATAATGATAAATCTGATTATTGGATTAAGATGGACCGGTGCTTGGGTCTAGCATTTGCTATCGTATAACCCCACCATGGCCCGTGTACCATTGTTTTTCAGCTGAGCTAGCATTGTAACAAAAATACTCCCCGCGGGCCTCTGGTTGGTATGTGTAGACCTTCTAGTGGTCCATACCTCCAATTTTGGCTTTACCTCCAATTTTAGATTTCTTTAAGATTTATTTTAATTTTTCTTTTCATTGTTTTGTTGATAAAAATACATAATAAAAACATTAAAAAAATATTAGACTTTAGGAATTAATTAGGAGATTTCTTTTCCCTTTTTTAAAACTTTTTTTTGTCAATTTTAGTCAATAGTTTTATTCATTTTCATGACACGTGCTAGTTTACGATTGTTGGTATTATTTTAATATGGATTGTATGCAATATTTTGATACTTGTTGCTTGATGTTTATAGTTGCTTGTATGTTCTTAACAAGATCCCTTTGGTGATTTTGGTTCAATTTTATTCTTTAATTAAATTGAACTAAAATTAGACTTTAGGCTTTTAAATACAAGCATGCTAACATTAGGTAGAATTACTATGATCCCGACTTTAGGACCATGATGCATGACAACATTAAGAATAGTTTCCCTTAGTAATTTTCTCTTTCTTTTGCATTGCATAATAAAACTAAAATCATTTTATTAAGAAAATTTAAAACACCCTAAAAATATGATGCGTACAAATATGTCATGAGTCTTAAGCATGTGGAGTAATTTGGATACGAGGCGTATAACTTGATGTAACACGGTGGGAGAACTAAATTTTTTGGTTTTTATCCAAATGTATGGATAGAAAGAGTCGCCATCGACTTTTCTTTTATACAACAATTAGGAAAGGTGAAAAGAACAGGAAAGACCTTTGATAGATTTTGAGTTCGGGGGGGTAAGTTATGAAAAGGAAAGGTGTTAGCACCCTTTTCATCCATAGTTATCTACGGGCTCTTAATTGCTTAGCTTAATTTTAAAACTTGCTTTGTGTGTGTGATTTATTTGAAAATATTTTTAAAAGCCAATATAAGTCTGACCTTGTAATGATTCTTGTATCAGTCCTTAAGAATGCGTAAAAAGTGTTTGAAAATATTTGTTTAAATGTGTGATGTGTAAAAATGTATTTTATAAAAGATTGTGAGCAAGCGATTAAGAGTTCCTTACCCATTAAAGGTTGTTCTTATTCTTTTCCTTCTCCTTTAGATTTGGTGCTATCCATACCGTTAGTTGGTAGGTAGCTTTATCTATTGTATGTGAAGGAACATACGTAGGGTCATTGTATGGTCATCAAAGGAAACATGTAAGGATACTTTAGAAATTGTATCGAAGAGACAATCATCATTTTGCTCGTAGGGCCATCAAAGGGATTAGATCATTTTGTAGGAAACTCAAAGGGTCATCGAGGGATTATGATCTTTATTCAAAAGGGACCATGATGATAATGTTAAATCGGGGGTTCTTTTGCTAAAGTATCCCCACTTTCGAGGGACATGACCAATATTTTGTAAGGCAATAAGAGAGGATACCCTAGAGGTGCATGTGTGAAGAGTATATTGATTTCAGTTATTTAGTCTTGAGAATTTAGGGTTTTCTACGTTTTTTTTTAGTCTTGCAATATAAACCCTAATTACTAACACTTAAATATGTACAGAGAAATAAAGTGCGGAATGTAAAGTCCTAAGCTATTACATGGCTTTGGGAGAGATACATAAGTATACAAATTGTGAGAAAGTAAACCTACGCTATTACATCCTCAGAGCACATACATGATTAAGAAAATGCGAGAAGAGAAATCTATATTATTATAATCGGTAGTGCGACCTATACATTTTATATGAAAATTAAATAGCAAGAAGAAAGAAAATAGAAAAAGAATGTTAAAATGTTTTTGTGTAGAAAATAATTTAAGTGATAATAATTAATTAAAACCTAATTGTTTCTAATTAATTTTTAATATTAAAAGGTTAATTAATTAATTAATTAATTAATTAATTAATTAATAAAAATACATCAAGATTTTAATTACTAGTTAAAAAATCGTAATCCTAATTTGTTAAAGTATTAAAAAAAAATTAGGTTAATTAATTGTTAATTACAAAGGAAATTAAGAAAATATGGTGAAAATAAATTAGGGTTAGTAAGAAATAAAAAACAATTGCCTAGGGTGGATGTTAGTTTGGCGTGAAAACACTTGTATCATGATATTCGATGAAAATAACTCAAACTACCCTAGCAATGGCAGATCCTTATTCTTGCGTCAAAGCTTGCAAACAATGATTCTAAACAAGTCTAAACATCATTATAAACAAGTATATATGCATAGAATTAATCAACAACGCATGAATTATGAGTTTGAATTTCAAGTATTACCCAACCAGCGTGACTTGATGTGGTTGTTGTAGACGTGGATTTGCTTCAAGGATGCTTAGGATGAACTCCTTGGATCTTCAAGGACACAACATAATGCTTAGAATGGATTGCAAGAGGCTGGAGACAAGATTTTTAAGTTGCCCTAGTTTTGACAAAATTTGTGATTTTTGAGAGGATGTTCTTGAGGCAATTTTCGTTTCCCTCTTGGACCGAAGATAACATGTATTTATAGTGTAATATTTAGGTAAACAAAAGTGAATCAAATATTTTGTATTTCATGATCAAATATTTCATGATTTGAATTTCATGATCAAATATTGATGAAATTACAAAAGATTTAAATTTCATGAACAAATATTTGATTGAAGTTTTGCATGAAATCTTTCTTTTTTAGGCCAATCTTATACCAATCACATTTTTGCTAGCTGAACATGAGATTTTTAGACTTATGATTTGATTCAAAAATAGATCTACATGCCTTATATCATTTATTTGATATTTTATTTTATTTATTTTGCTTTTAATTGAATAAAATCAAAATAAAAAGAAACAAAAACCAAAAATACAAATGAATGGATTTAGGAGTCTATTATGAGGTCAGGAACACGTTTGGACTTTAAAAGATAGACCCATTAGCCCAAAAATTCAAATTTGCTCAATTTGGACTTCATGCATTTTCTCATAATTGCCCAACTTGCACCAGTTATAACTCACTCAATTTTTATCATATGATGGTGATATATGAAGTTTTGGAAAGCTCAAGATGCCCCCTACAACTTTTATGTTGGTCATTTTTCATTTGAAGCTTTTATATTGATGTAAATGCTTTGACAAAAAGTGTCTTTTTGTTGACTTTTAAAGTGGCTTGTAATGTTTTGGCCCATATCTCTCAAATGAAGCATTTTTTGGCCTTGAGCTAAAACAAACTAAGTTTTAGAGAATTGAGGTTCCTTCAAAATAGGCCTTGGTTGAGGTATTTGTGATGAGGTATGTGAAAGTTATGCTTGGTCAAAGTTCAGTTGACTTCTCCGTAAGAAAACCCTAATTTAGTAACTTTTGAATTTTGATGAATCTTGAGTTTTCTTGAGGAATCATGATCAACCCTTTACCAAATGATGAATGTGACCTCAAAATATTGATGTTGACCAAAAATCTTGAAGTTTGACTGTAAAGTAGTTAAAGTTGACTTTTTGTCTAATACAATTGATTTTCAATCATCTGGCTAATTGACTGAGCAAACTTGTACTACAAGGCTTGAAATTTGGTATGAGGATTCTTTGAATAATATGAGAAACCATGAAGTCCACTTGAGGCATTATAAGTCTAATTTTACTTTAGAAGAACAAAACCCTATTTGTAGGTTAATGCTTAGGAAGAGAGTTTGTTTGATCAATCTTTGAGTAGTCTTGAGCAATTGAAAACCCTAGGAGCATGATGAGGTATCTTGAATCAATTTGTCTTGAAAAATGGGAGGGAAAATTTTGGGGTACAACAGCTGCCCCTGATCAATATTCTTAAACTTGAGGAATTAGATTGGCATGCTCGCCATTCGTGATCTGAAGGTGGCAGAAGATTGAACACTTAAGTGCCGAGAAATTTGCACTCACATGTGCCCGAAGTAACACTGTTGGTTGATTATTTCGGGAATAGGCTTAAAGACGCCATTTGGAGAGGTGATGAGATACCTTCGAAGACGGTCTTAAAGATTCCATCCTAAGTAACGGTTGATAAAAGTACCAGAATAAGTCTACGCTCGACTTGATCTGATGGAAATGCTTTTCAGAATTAATCTCTGAAGGAAATGCTTTTCAGAATGAAGATCTGAAGGAAATGCTTTTCAGAAAGAAGCTCTGAAGGAAATGCTTTTCAGAAAGAAGCTCTGAAGGAAATGATTTTCAGAATGAAGCCCTGAAGGTAATGCTTTTCAAAATGAAGATCTGAAGGAAATGCTTTTCAGAATGAAGATCTGAAGGAAATGCTTTTCAGAATGAAGACCTGAAGGAAATGCTTTTCAAAATGAAGATCTGAAGGAAATGCTTTTCTGAATGAAGCTTTGAAATAAATGCTTTTCAGAATGAAGATCTGAAGGAAATTCTTTTCAAAATGAAGATTTGAAGGAAATGCTTTTCAGAATGAAGATCTAAAGGAAATGCTTTTCCGAATGAAGATCTGAAGGAAATGCTTTTCAGAATGAAGATCTGAAGGAAATGCTTTTCAGAATGAAGATCTGGAGGAAATTCTTCTCAAAATGAAGCTTTGAAGGACGTCATTTGGTCATGTACATAGTCACCCCATATTTTTTCAGGATTTGATCTACAACTTGCCTATAAATTGCTGATAGTATTCATCTATTTGTGAACTTAAACTGAAAAGACAAAGTTAGTTTTATGCATTTCCATGATGTATGTAATGCATTGCGTAATGATATTCTCAAAATAAATGAGAGTACTATATGTGTTTCATATGCTTATGTTATGATATTTTGTAAATGATGTATGGATGCAACATGTCATTGGAGCGTATTGGTAGCTTTGTATAACATCTCTGGCTGGGGAAAATAAATCCCTAACTGTTGCTGGGGATGAAGACAATAGTTATTCAATTTTTGTTTATAACATCTTCACTGGGTATTTCTACTTTCTGTTTGAGAACACCCCGTTAGGGATGTTTGACTTTTGCTTGGTGATAGAAGCATTCAAGAAGAGTCAATCGTTCGTCATTCTTTTTAGAGATGGATTCTTATGTATCCTGACTGGTGATAAAAGAGATGGATACTCCTCTGATGCAATATTTGACCTGGTTTCAAATATGAGTATTAGAGATTCTAGGGAGGACAACATTGAATGTTATCTGGCCGGAGAAGAGAATCTTGTCAGGGAATTGCAATATTGGAGAAATAAACTCCATTGGAGAAACAAACCCTGTACATTGAATTGAGGAAATAATTTATGATTAGAAATTTATAGACTTTGTTGAGGAAGTTTTCACTGTATATTGGGGAAATGGTCAAACTTCCTTATCATGTAGGGGACCTATTGGGGAAGATGATCATGTCAACCTATTCATAAAAATGGAGGTAAACTGCTGGAAGATGCCCCAATTTCTGCCTGAGGACATAATAGATTTTCCAGGGAATATGTCTTTGTTAGGGATGAGCTTGTGAAGATAGCTCCGTAGAGATAGTTCCATGGAGATTGCTCTGTGGGAATTTCTGGATAACTTTGAACATTATCCCAACTCCTAAAGTCTTTAGCAAATGCTGATCAAAATGATAAATCTTATACTAATAAATGTGACATAGTCATACGCTTTAATTCCTAACTTTTTCATAGACCTCCTTTTCAGATTTTCAGTCCACCGAGATACCCTTTCTTGCCCAAGCTGCCTTTTCAGGTTTTCGACTTGTCGGGTGTACAATTTCATTTATATGTCCATAATTTTTTCCCGAACTCTTTTAGTTCATCGGGATGCCCTTATTTTTTCCTAGGCCAATCAACCTAGTGGGTCTCTTTTTCATTCGTAATATTTTTGACTATGTTCGTGTTCACAAGGTGCAGAGAAATTTCACTGTCCATGGTAGTAAGTGTTGTAGCACTGCCAGAAAATACTTTCTTGATCATACGTTTCCCTTCGTATGTGGGAGTCCATTTGCTCATAGGATTAGTATGGTGCACTATATGTTTGAAGTTATTGATCAATCACTGATTGCTAACTTTATGATAGTCTTGATCTTACTCAGTATTTTTCTAAGAACTGTCACGACAGAATGACACCATCTGATACTACTGACATAGACAAGCAATTTGGTGATACCAAGGATAGTGGCTTTTGCTGAAATTCATGATCAATGTAACATCCCCCAAGTGATTTAGATGGAGATCTGCCTATGGATATTCAACACTTTTGAGAGATTCTTTGAATCTTGACTTGACTACCACAAATGAGTTAGACAGTAACATGTCATGCCCCTTAACTTATAACCAATTCGGTATACAAAAGGCCTGTTACTGGAGGTGTCTTTCTCGTTGACACATCATCTGAAGTAATTCTATCCATTGATAGAATTTTCATTCATTGAATATTTGTCAAGCGAATTTCTTCATAGTCAAACACTTAGTCACATGCAAACAATGGTATTAAAATGCAAAGCTTATGTCTGTCTTGATGTTTAAAAAAACACTTTTTATTAAAACAAAATTTGTAAGAATATGATATCAACTCAGGACTTATAGTAAGCGTTATAAGAGTCAGGGTACCTTTTTTGTAACAATATGTTTTCGAACTAACCCATGCTTCAGTTAGGACTTTTAAGGATTGTTTGTGGTCTGGTTCACGATTTTAGAAACAAAGTATAAATTCTCAATGTTTGTTTGTACCCAACTCATTCTCCGTGATGTTCTTCATTCCTATACTTAGTTAATTATGCATTCAGGTTTCAATTATAGAACTAATATTTTGGTGATGGTTTCGAAACCGGAAGTTTATTTGTGAAGGTAGTCATCTTTCTTGTAACATTTTTCTTTTGTTGAGGATTTATAGCGACCTCTTTTTGACTTTATTATCCCTGGATTTTTTTTTGAACTGCTTCGTTTGAGATTACAGTCAGCGGGATGCCCCAATTTTTTCCTAAGTCTCCTTCATAGGTTTTGACTTAGAGAGCTTCTCTTTTTGAAAGATAATAACTGCCTGATTTAATGATTAAGGGGAACCATAATCGGTTTTCGATTTAGAAGAGTATCTTCGATAATACTTGTCGTGTACGAAGGTAAAGCTTGTGAATGCATAAATGATTTGACTGAGAAACTACCCTATCCCAGGTTATGTTTAAGGGTTTTAATTTGCACGAAAAAGAAAACTCGTACTTCTTAGGCTCAAAGGGGTTGACTAGGGATTAACTTCCTTATATCTCCACTGTTTAGGAATTGAAGCAATGCTTGTACATTGTCAGTAAGGTCTGTTCAAAAGCATACTGTATGAGATTATGGTATTGTTTTAATCATCTTCCCTCTAAAGGCTTATAACTTTAACGAGAGTTGAATATCACAAAAAGGAAGTAAGAAGCAAAATTTAAATATAGTGAAAAGAAATGATTAATTCAAGACAAACATATACAATGCATTAATGGGAAAAACCAAAGTTTGACATGATAGTAATTGTTTAAACAAACAAAAGAAATTTAAAATAGAAATTAAAATGATTTTAAAGCTTCTCCGCCTGAACTTCTTACTTCAGATGGTGCGCTTTACAGTTCCGATATTTGAGGGATGATAGAAAAACCCAATCTGACCATCTTGTGTGAACTAGAAGACTCATACGTCAATCAGGTCCGGAATCTTACGTTTAAACGTCCAACAGTTGTTAGTATCATGTCCAAGACTGTTGGAGTGATATGCACACCTTGCATTAGGATCATAACTGGGAGAGGAAGTATTGGGATTCTGATGAGGTTCTTCCAATGTAATCAACTCCATCTTTAACATGTGTTGCAATGCTTGAGACAATGACATGTTGATTTTGGTAAATTGTCTTTTGGATGTATCCTGCTTATGCTGATTATCCTGTTGTTGTTGGCAAGGTCGTTGTTGAGCTTGCGATGTAGTAACAATCTAGAAAGTCCATTTTCCATTAATTGAAGGATTAGCAATGTCAACCAAGTCAGTTTCCTGTCTCATTGGAGGCTAGATAGTGATTGAATTTCCAATTCTAATGGTTCTCTGGTTGTATCCAACCTGATGAAGCTTGTTGATGAGTGTTGTACCCCAAAATTTGCCCTCCTATCTTTCCACAAGAAATCACAGCTTCGGGTTTTCCCTGACTTTTCAGATTGGCGTAAGAATCAGTCAAACAAACTTTTTCTTATCAGTCTATCCAAATTAAGGTTTTCATGGACTCTGGAACAGTTCAAGAAGATTATTAGGGTTTGGTTGAGTTTGGCTCAGGGTTTGATCAGGCAGGCGTTTCTTTGACAATAAATCAAGAACTAGGATTTGTGCGCGCATTCTCAGAAAGAATTAATTCTATAGTTCTTTTCAATTTCCTCTGGGATATGAGCTGAGGCAGTTGAATTGAGAACTTGCAGTGTCTGATTTAATCAGTAAAGAGATAGGCATATGGATGTTTGTTTGATTGACTGTGCATTGCTTATGTTTAATTGGGACGTCGGGTTTATTATTGATTGCAAGACCATAGTGTTTATTAATTATTTATTTATTCTAAGTTAGAATAGTTGAGATTTACTTTCAGTTATTTTAATTTAAGAAACTTGAATAATTAAATAGACAGTGAATTGAAAAAAGAATTAATTGACAAAAAAGCTTTTATTTATTTTTAATTATTAGTACAAATGTTATTTGAATACATTTACAGTATTTACAAATAATGTTATTATAAATAATTGGAAATAAAATAAAGCTATCCTAAAAGTTTCCTAAGTCTTCATCTTCCACTGATGCTCCCCATTGCTCAATTAATTTTTATCTGCAAAAACAAAGAAAAGAAAAGAAGTCAATGCAGATGAAATAAAAAGGCAGACAGATATTTTAAAACTCATCATTAAAAGTGACTGGCCGAAATCAGTTATTCACCCTCTCTGCAAATCACAAGAATACTCTTGGTTCACAAAGAGGGAAAGAGAAATATGCTTGCAAAAAAGATATGAATTGCACAAATTCAAAATATCAAACATACTGCATAAATTGTCAACCAAAGAGGCAAACTGAACAGCTACTGAATATGCCAAAAAAACAAATTGCCCATTTCAAAATTCCAAACCAAGTACAAAGTTCAAACTAAGCAAACAATGCCCAAAGGCAAACTAAACTGATTGCAAATTGAAAAATGCCTAACCAAGTCCAATGTTAACTAAACTGTCCAAAAGAGATGTCAACCAAAAGGCAATAAAGCTGTCAACAAAGTACACAAGAGATATGCAGGAAATCTGGAATGCGCAGAGAAAAGATACAAATGCAAGCAAACATTTCAAATATTGTTCATCATTTTCAAGGCCAACACTTTTTCAGAGCAAAAAGTACAGTTTAAAGCAATATAATATGCTTACTCTGTGGAGAGAGAAAAGAGAGAGAGAAGAGGCTTACAGGCTAAGGCTTAAAGATATAAACAGCAGTTCAGAACAGAACAAGAGGAGAGGCAGAAATAACACAAACTGTTATAGAACACAAACAAAGGCCTGCCTCTAAAACAAGCTTCAAGCCTCTAACCTGCTCCAAAACACAAACCCTCCAAACCTGTGATTCAAGACCTCAAACCAGAAGCATACAAGCCTTAAAGCCTATACAGTTTCAAGAACTCTCAAAACCTGCTAAAACTTTAACCTGCATAACCAGCCTGGGAGCCTCACAAAATCATACAAACATACAAGCCCTTTCAAAACTGTGTTAAGTACTCAAGCCATACAAACCCGCATAAAAAACCAGTAAATACAAACCAGTTTTCAAACAAATTTCCACAGGCCTGAAGCAAAACTGCAACCAAAGCTTTCCCCATGCCTAGAACCCATAACAGAAATGAGCAAACAAACCCAGTATCAAAAACCTATCAAAGCCTGTCTCAAGCCCAAAGCCTAAACCTTAAGCCTGTCAAAGCCAAAAAGCCATACAACCTGTTTCAAACCACAGGCCAGCCTCAGAACTAACCTCCTCATAGGCTACACAAAATCCCAATCTCAGAGTCAATATCATACAAGCATCTTCAACAAATCAAAACAACAACTGAACCAACAAATCCCTCAGAGCTAGGCTCATCACAGGGTCCAACAAAAAACAAGAACTCAGAATAAACATCAACATTTCAACATACAGAAGCAAAAGCCAGCATATCAAAGGCAACTCAGAACATCATCAAATAATCATACAGAGCAAGCAGTCAAAAGAGGAAAAGAAGCGAGCAAGCTAGGGTTTTCAGAGATAATCATCATAAAACCAAAAAGCAAAATACGAATACCAGGTTTCCAGCAAAGCTCACAGCGCGTCATACTCCCTCCGCCTCTGGCCGCCTAAAGCGCCTCCAGCTCTCTCCTCCTCTCTAAGCAACGAACCCTCCAAAGGTATAACTTTCTACTCCCTCTTTTCACACCTCACATGAACAACAACACATAAAATCAGAACACATAAAGTTGAAAGCATGCAAAAGCTTGAAACCCTAAAAGTGCGTTAAGACATAGAACTGTGAGATCATTACCTTGCAAACATCGCCTGGATACGACCATGGGGAAAGGAGAGAGGGATGATGGCGCCTGGCAGCGGGGACAGAGAGAAGTGTCAAAATCCATGGCTCACGAGCGAAGAAAGACGAAGAGGAGAAGAAGATAAACATCGCCGCTCTAGCCTCTGTAACCCTAATTGCAAAATGAAACCAAACAAACGAAACCCTTAGAAAAATGTCAAAAACGTGTTCTGGGCATTGCCCTTCCTAAACCCCTAAGCCCAAACTTCTGGCGTCTGACCCCCCTTTCTTTTTCTTACCTTTTTTTATTTTTGTTTCCTTGGGCTAAGAACATTATTTAGGCCCATATAATTTGTTATGCTTTTTAAAATCAACACCTTTTTTTTATTTCATAACCTAATTCTCCTTTGATTAGATAATACAATAACTTCTTTTTGTAAATAAAAATAACACATATTAACCTTTTTCATATACAAAATTTCCTTAGAATGTTTTTTTTCTAATTTTATTTTAGAACAATTAAAAAGGCATAAAACTTAGGTTTATTAAGTTTAGCATTTTGTTTAATTAAAATTTTTGTATATAAACTAAAATACATAAGCATTAATTTTTCTTAAACTCAAAACATTTTTCTTTTTCTTTTAATTAAAACTTTTGTACATAATCAACAAAAATCCAAAGGTAAATAAAATACTTAATATTGCATTAGGTTAACATGTTTTTCTCACTTGTAAATAATCACATACACTTACACCAATACATTTGCTTGTCTTTTATTCTTATACATTGATATACATTACATTTGAGAATGCGATTCGATTTGGTTGTAAATATTATTTGGATACTACTCTCCTAATAAGTCTCATCCCCATTTGTAAATATTTGTACCCCCATCCCGGATACTTATTTGTAATAGCTTAGACTTTAAATTCCTGCAATTTATCGCTTTCTATATACTGTATAGTAATTAGGGTTTGTATGCGAAGATTTAAAATCAACCGCTAGATAACCTAATACAAGACAAATGCATGACAATCAATACACAATTCACACTTGCACCCCTAGGGTAATCCCGCTTGTTGCCTTCAAAAATGGGCCATGCTTGCATGTTGAGTATCTTTGGCAAAACAAAACAAATCAAATGATCATAGTCCCTCGATGACGCTTTCGAAGTTGCCTAAACAAAATGATCATAGTCCCTTCAAGCAAAATTGCCAAAGACACTTGGCACCATTGCATTCATGGTCCATACGATGACCCGCGCCCGTCTTGTTAACATCCTAACGCAAGATTGTCCACCAAATACAATGGTGGAACGATACTGTTAAAAGAGTTAAAACATAGAAAAGATCTTTGAGTAAATTTAGGGGTAGACAACTCTTAGTTACATGATCAAACTTGCAAAACACACTTGCCTATTTTCAAAACACACTTCACAAATACAATTTCCAAACAACTTTCAAAACCTTGAAACATCTTTTCAAAAAGACAAACACCTTTTGTAAAACATTCGAGTAAAGAATTGTTACAAGGGTTGCCAAGACAAAGGCATCTTTTCAAAACATTTTCAAAACACACACACACACCACCATTTCAAAGCAATTGAAAAATTAAAGGCAAGTGATCTAAAACAAGTAACTAAGAGCCCATGGATAACCATGGATAGAAAGGGTGCTAATACCTTCCCTTTCTATAATCTACCCCCCGAACCCACGAAAATATCTCAAAGGTTTTTCCTATGATTTTTTAACATTTCCTTTAGGATAAAATAAAAAGTTGGTGGCGACTCTTGCTAAACCTAACAAGTGCGAAAACAAACGCAAAACCTCAAGTCAGTTCTCCCACCGTATCACGGAACTGGCGACTCTGCTGGGGAAAATTTAAAATTGGGGTTACCTTAGGGCTTAGATCACCTTTACATACTTGCTTTGATTTCTTTGATTGCTTTACTCTTTGGGTCCTTGTTTGGGTTTGTTGTAAATCCTACACCCGGATTTGAGGGCACCTTTTTAGGTAAATAGCAATAAAACTGTGAGGGAACTGTGCGGGGTATACCGACATGGTTGAAGCAGTAAGCTATGTTAGTGTGACATATTTGTGAGTACCGGTAACCCTTGAGTTCAATCAAGGAGAGTACGGGGCCGCTGAGTGATGTCATGAAGCACTAACGAACTCTTAGAACCTTAATTGACCATCTTAGCCTTTTTAGGGGTAGTGAGATAACCGACTTTGGTGCAGTCCAAAGTTGGTAGATACTCGATACTACACTCATTGAGGGTTGTTTTCTTGGAATATTTTGGTCGCCAGTTAAGTGGCTAAACAAAAACAATGAACACAGAAAATAATCCAATGATATTGAGCTCCTTAGAACCTGGTTTCTATTTTTAGGACATGATGAGCCAACTAACTTCAAGAGGGTACTTACCTACAAACCCCATGCAAGCCTAAACCTAAGGACTTGTTTGCTTTGTGTGAATATGATTACATGTATATACACTTACTTGCTTTTGCATACATGTACATAACATCATGACATCATACCATAGCATCTTTTCACTAACCGTTTCAAGGATCTCGAGGGTCTGTTGATGCAGGGTCACGTGGAACCAGACGTCTACCAAAGGGCAAGAGGTTTCTCCTCTAAACAAATTCCATCAAAGATCAAGTACAACAACTTGAATCAGGGGCTATGACCCACTTGACATGGTGAGCTTGATTCTCGTGGAAAGACATCCACCGGTGCAAAGTTCTCCAGTCAAGGATCGAAGTTCAACCTCTAACATTTTCTTGTGTTTACCCCAAGAGATCCTTGAAAACATGCATTCACATATCATGCATTGCATCATAACAATTTTTCCTTTTCAGGTTTCCTTACTCTCCTACTGTTTATTTCAGTAAGAGATGGCTCTAGAGAGGACTGTCAAGGATATCCAGGACCAAAATGCTCAACTTCAGGAAATGTTCTTGAACCTGTCCTTGGGGCAAGAAGAAGTGAAGGCTCTCCTCCCAAGGGGCTTGGTCCAGGAGAATTCAAACAATGCCAGGAGTGATCAGTTGGGGGAACTGCAGTTTGATTTGGCAACATTGAGGATCCAAATGATGGAACAACTGGTGGGCCAGATGGCTCTCATCCAGGACTTGGCTCAAAGATAAGAGGAACTCAGAGTTCTCGTCAACCAACTGCTTCGGGACAACCAGGTGGGGCAAACATCTGAGGTTGAAGAGCAAGTCACCACTCAACCCCCTTTGAGACAAGAAGACAAGGGGAAGGCTCCTCTACTTGCTTCAGGGTCACAAGCCCATCAACAACCTCGTCAACATCAACAGGGTAATCGGCGTAAGCAAAATACGTCGGGAAGACAGTTCACTGAGACTGACATACCGTCATCTCTAATATTGGAGCACTTGTTGGAGGTCAATCTGACTGCTTTAAGGGATCCTATTCGGAAGCCCAATACCTCCGCTCCTAACTATCATCCCGATGCATTTTGTGTATACCACTCCTATAGCCCGGGACATGACACCGGCGACTGTTGGGCCTTGAAGAACAAGATTCAAGATCTGATTGACATTGGAGTGCTGAGGTTCATGCCAGATGGCGAGATGGAAATCTTCCGTTAAGGAGTTCTCCACCTGAATTGACAAGGCTCGAACTGAGAGGCTTTTGTTTCATTTGAATTTCCAAGTTGTTATTTCTTTGTTATTCAAACAATTATCTGTTGATGTCAAACTTTGTTTCATTAATGCATTGCATATGTTTGTCTTGAATTCATCCATTCGTTTTCACTACTCTTATGCTTTCTTTATGATATTTAACTCTTGATAAAAAGTTACAAGCCTTTAGAGGGAGGATGACGAAACAATACCGTAATCTCATACAATATGCTTTTGAACAGACCGTGCTGATGATGTACAGGCATTTCTTTCAATTCCTAAACACTGGAGTTATAAGGAAGATAATCCCTAGGCAACCCCTTCGAGCCAAAGAAGTAGGAGTTTTCTGTTCTAAACAAATTAAAACCGTTGATTTAAACCTGGGGCAGGGTAGTCTCTCAGTTAATTCAAAAAAAAATGTGCATTGAAGTCGCAAAATCTCAGTTTGTAATACAACGAATGACATCAAAAACATTCCTTTGGAATCAAAAGACAAGGGTGGTTCCCTATCACATAGGCAGTCATTACCTCTCAAAAAAAGAAAAGCCCACTGAGCCAAAACCTATAAGGGAGGCTTAAGAAAGTTGGGGCATCCCGCTGACTGTAATCTTGAAAACAGAAACAGTCAGGCAAAAGTTAGGGATAACAAATCAAAATCAAAAGAAAGAGGTCATTACAAATCCTAAAACAACATGAAAAGTGTTGATGATGACTGCCTTCCTATTAAATTCAATTGGTGAACCATCACCCAAAAGTCGTTCCAAACTCGAATAGAGTGCGAAGCACAATTAACTGAGTTTAGGGTTGAAGAACATCACGAAGAGTGGGTGGGTACAAATATACTTTGAGCCTTTATCCTTTGTTTCTTAAACCGTGAACCAAGCCACGTTACAACCCTTCAAAAGTCCTAATTGAAGCATGGGTTAGCTCGAAAGCATACTGTTTCAAAAGGTATCCTGACTCCTGTAAGGCTTTGCTCTAAATCTTGCGTTGAATTTGTCTTATAAAAAGTTTTCTGCTAAAAAACACATTTTTCAAAACTTCGAGACAAGCATAAACTTTACATTATTTGAATATCGTTGTTTGCACATGGTTATTTGTTTGACAGCGAAGAAATTCCCTCAGCGAATGTTCGAAGGAACGAAAACTCTCTCAGTGAGTAAAATCACTTCAAAAAGGACGACACTTCCATTGGCAAAACTACCATCAACAAGGGGGTATGACATGTCACTATCCAGCACATCTGGGGCAGTCCAGTCAAGATCTCAACAAATCTTTCAAAGTTCAATTAACCTGGGGCAGTCCAGTCAAGATTTCAACAGATCTTTCAAAGTTCAATTAACCTAGGGCAGTCTAGTCAAGATTTCAACAAATCTTTCAAAGTTCAGTTAACCTGGGGCAGTCCAGTCAAGGTTTCAACAAATATTTCAAAGTTCAGATAACCTGGGGCAGTCCAGTCAAGATTTCAACAAATCTCTCAAAAGTTCAGTTAACTTGGGGCAAGTCTCCCTCGCCATCACTTGGGGCATTCGAATGTCAAAACCAAAGTGTTCAACGATTCCTTCATCACCTGTTGGAAGTTATGGTCGTCAAAGATCAATTTCTCACAAAATTCAAGTTATGGAGCCCGGATTCGACCGGATAGCACCTTGATCTCTACAGCACATTGTGAAGCCCAAATTACGAACAAATAACAGCATCAGACTACCGCAAAGCCTGGATTACGACCAGATGGTGGTATCTCTTAAAAGGCAAGCTTCAAGCCCGGATTCAACCGGATATTAGTTTAATCCCCAACAAGGTATTGTGAAGCCTGGATTTTCGACCAGATAGCAATACAAGTTTCTGTGAAGCCTGGATTACGACCAGACAGCAGTCAAGAATACTATGAAGCCTGGAATCGACCAGATAGTGGTATATCTTTAACACAAGCCGTGAAGCCCGGATTTGACCAGATAGCAGCTCAACAAGTATTGTGAAGCCTGGATTTTCGACCAGATAGCGATACAAGTTTCTGTGAAGCCTGGATTACGACCAGACAGCAGTCAAGAATACTACGAAGCCTGGAGTCGACCAGATAGTGGTATATCTTCAACACAAGCTGTGAAGCCCGGATTTGATCGGATAGCAGCTCAACAAGTTATTGTGAAGCCTGGATTATTGACCAGATAGCAATACAAGTCTCTGTGAAGCCTGGATTACGACCAGTTAGCAGTCAAGAATACTACGAAGCCTGGAGTCGACCAGATAGTGGTATATCTTTAACACAAGCCGTGAAGCCCAGATTTGACCGGATAGCAGCTCAACAAGTATTGTGAAGCCTGGATTTTCGACCAGATAGCAATACAAGTTTCTGTGAAGCCTGGATTACGACCAGACAACAGTCAAGAATACTACGAAGCCTGGAGTCGACCAAATAGTGGTATATCTTAAACACAAGCCGTGAAGCCCGGATTTGACCGGATAACAGCTCAACAAGTTATTGTGAAGCCTGGATTATTGACCAGATAGCAATACAAGTCTCTGTGAAGCCTGGATTACGACCAGACAACAGTCAAGAATACTATGAAGCCTGGAGTCGACCAGATAGTGGTATATCTTCAACACAAGCCGTGAAGCCCGGATTTGACCGGATAGCAGCTCAACAAGTATTGTGAAGCCTGGATTTTTGACCAGATAGCAATACAAGTTTCTGTGAAGCCTGGATTACGATCAGACAGCAGTCAAGAATACTACGAAGCCTGGAGTCGACCAGATAGTGGTATATCTTCAACACAAGCTGTGAAGCCCGGATTTGACCGGATAGCAGCTCAACAAGTTATTGCAAAGCCTGGATTATTGACCAGATAGCAATACAAGTCTCTTTGAAGCCTGGATTACGACCAGACAGCAGTCAAGAATACTACGAAGCCTGGAGTCGACCAGATAGTGGTATATCTTCAACACAAGCCGTGAAGCCCGGATTTGACCGGATAGCAGCTCAACAAGTTATTGTGAAGCCTGGATTATTGATCAGATAGAAATACAAGTATCTGTGAAGCCTGGATTACGACCAGACAGCAGTCAAGAATACTACGAAGCCTGGAATCGACCAGATAGTGGTATATCTTTAACACAAGCCGTGAAACCCGGATTCGACCGGATAGCAGCTCAACAAGTTATTGTGAAACCTGGATTACGACCAGATAGCAATATAAATTTCTGTGAAAGCCTGGAGATCGACCAGATAGCAGTTAACGGTTAACAGAATGAAGATTCTCATCCTTAAAACCTCAGAAGGTTGGTACACTCCCAATTTCTGAATCCCAACAGAATGAAGATTCTCATTCTCAAAGTGGCGTATAACCCAAGTTCCAGATTAATACCTGTAGCAAGCCAGGAAAATATCTGTGGACGACTGATTATAGATCAATACTTGTAACAAGCCAGGAAAACCATCTATATGAAGAGATTGAAGAGTAATACCTGAAACAAGCCAGAAAGCTTTTCTTTTCTCCGGTCAGAGATTAATACCTGAAACCAGCCAGGATAACTATCTCCCCGACCAACCTTTTCAAAATCCCAGATCAGTACCTGCAGCAATCAAAAGAAACTGGCAATCCCCAGCGGAGCTAAAACTTCCAACTATCAATCCCCAAGCAGATTGAGGACTCTCATTCTCAGTTCCTCACAGGATATTCAGATATTCCCCAGTGAAGATCTCCTCAAGACATGAATCCCCAGTAGATTGGCATACAACCCAAGCTCCTGATTCCCCGACAGCGGTCCCAGGGCTTCTCATTTTAAACGATCAAAGGATTTTCAATCCCCTGCAGCAGTCAAGGAATTACTTTCCCCGACAGCAGTCAAAATTCTTTTATCTCCAGTCATTCAGGATTCATCTATCCTCAGCAAGACAAATCATCAACTTACATGCACATTCATATCATAAACATTGATATAACCTACATTGCATCATGCATCATGACATTGCATACAACTAACTCTTTACCTTTTCAGGAAAGATCAGTCAACAGACAAAGATCATCATCTTCCGAGATTCTTTCTAGAAATAGTTCAGATGTGACCCAGACATGGCGACATTCTGATACTTATTCCAGATTCATTCAGATGCAGTTTTACACGGACTCATCATCAGGAAACCCTACACCGGTTCCTTTTCCACTTCAATACTTCTGAAAACAGTTTACGGGTTCTCCAGACACGGATGTTAACCTATCGCTTGTTCAGATTCTTCAACTTTTGAAAACAGTTTACGGATTCTCCAAGCGCGGAGGTTAATCTATCGCTTGTTCAGACTCAACTTTTGAAAACAGTTTACGGACGCTTCCCAACATGGATGCTGCTCTATTGCTTATTCAACTTCAAGACTTTTGAAAACAGTTTACGGATGCTTCCAGATACGGATGTCAATCTATTGCTTATTCAGACCCCCAGTTCAGAGATGTTCCAAAACACGGATACCTTTCTGATACTCACCCACTCACCAACAACATACAATTCAACAAACATTTCCAGATGGCATCTCTAAGCCCATCCTCCTACCAACAACTTCCAGATGGCATCTCTAAGCCCATCCCCCGACAAGATTCTGTCACATCCCTAGATGGAATCTCTAAGCCCATCACCAAATGACATCTTTAAGCCCATTCCCTCTACCATCACATCACCGAGTGCAAATTTTTTGGGCACTCTAGTGTCCAATCTCCTTTTACCTTCGAGTCGCGAACGGCAAACTTGCCAATCTAACTCTTCAGGTTCAAGAAGATTGAACAGGGGCAACTGTTGTACCCCAAAATTTGCCCTCCTATCTTTCCACAAGAAATCACAGCTTTGGGTTTTCCCTGACTTTTCAGATTGGCGTAAGAATCAGTCAAACAGACTTTTTCTTATCAGTCTATCCAAATTAAGGTTTTCATGGACTCTGGAACAGTTCAAGCAGATTATTAGGGTTTGGGTGAGTTTGGCTCAGGGTTTGATCATGCAGGCGTTTCTTTGACAATAAATCAAGAACTAGGGTTTGTGCGCGCATTCTCAGAAAGAATTAATTCTATAGTTCTTTTCAATTTACTCTGGGATATGAGCTGAGGCAGTTGAATTGAGAACTTACAGTGTTTGATTTAATCAGTAAAGAGACAGGCATATGGATGTTTGTTTGATTGACTGTGCATTGCTTATGTTTAATTGGGACGCCGGGTTGATTATTGATTGCAAGACCACAATGTTTATTAATTATTTATTTATTCTAAGTTAGAATAGTTGGGATTTACTTCCAGTTATTTTAATTTAAGAAACTTGAATAATTAAATAGACAATGAATTGAAAAAAGAATTAATTGACAAAAGAGATTTTATTTATTTTTAATTATTAGTACAAATGTTATTTGAATACATTTATAGTATTTACAAATAATGTTATTACAAATAATTGGAAATAAAATAAAGCTATCCTAAAAGTTTCCTAAGTCTTCATCTTCCACTGATGCTCCCCATTGCTCAATTAATTTTTATCTGCAAAAACAAAGAAAAGAAAAGAAGTCAATGCAGATGAAATAAAAAGGCAGACATATATTTTAAAACTCATCATTAAAATTGACTGGCCGGAATCAGTTATTCACCCTCTCTGCAAATCACAAGAATACTCTTGGTTCACAAAGAGGGAAAGAGAAATATGCTTGCAAAAAAGATATGAATTGCACAAATTCAAAATATCAAACATACTGCATAAATTGTCAACCCAAGAGGCAAACTGAACAACTACTGAATATGCCAAAAAAAAAAATTTCCCATTTCAAAATTCCAAACCAAGTACAAAGTTCAAACTAAGCAAACAATGCCCAAAGGCAAACTGAACTGATTGCAAATTGAAAAATGCCTAACCAAGTCCAATGTCAACTAAACTGTCCAAAAGAGATGTCAACCAAAAGGCAATAAAGCTGTCAACAAAGTACACAAGAGATATGCAGGAAATCTTGAATGCGCAGAGGAAAGATACAAATGCAAGCAAACATTTCAAATATTGTTCATCATTTTCAAGGCCAGCACTTTTTCAGAGCAAAAAGTACAGTTTAAAGCAATAAAATATGCTTACTCCGTGGAGAGAGAAAAGAGAGAGAGAAGAGGCTTACAGGCTGAGGCTTAAAGATATAAACAACAGTTCAAAACAGAACAAGAGGAGAGGCAGAAATAACACAAAATGTTATAGAACACAAACAAAGGCCTGCCTCCAAAACAAGCTTCAAGCCTCTAACCTGCTCCAAAACACAAACCCTCCAAACCTGTGATTCAAGACCTCAAACCAGAAGCATACAAGCCTTAAAGCCTATACAATTTCAAGAACTCTCAAAACCTGCTAAAACTTCAACCTACATAACCATCCTGGGAGCCTCACAAAACCATACAAACATACAAGCCCTTTCAAAACTGTGTTAAGTACTCAAGCCATACAAACCCGCTTAAAAAACCAGTAAATACAAACCAGTTTTCAAATAAATTCCCACAGGCCTGAAGCTAAACTGCAACCAAAGCTTGCCTCCTGCCTAGAACCCATAACAGAAATGAGCAAACAAACCCAGTATCAAAAACCTATCAAAGCCTGTCTCAAGCCCAAAGCCTAAACCTTAAGCCTGTCAAAGCCAAAAAGCCATACAACCTGTTTCAAACCACAGGCCAACCTCAGAACTAACTTCCTCATAGGCTACACAAAATCCCAATCTCAGAGTCAATATCATACAAGCATCTTCAACAAATCGAAACAACAACTGAACCAACAAAGCCCTCAGAGCTAGGCTCATCACAGGGTCCAACAAAAAACAAGAACTCTGAATAAACATCAACATTTCAGCATACAGAAGCAAAAGCCAGCATATCAAAGGCAACTCAGAACATCATCAAATAATCATACAGAGCAAGCAGTCAAAAGAGGAAAAGAAGCGAGCAAGCTAGGGTTTTCAGAGACAATCATCATAAAACCAAAAAGCAAAATACGAATACCAGGTTTCCAGCAAAGCTCACAGCGCGTCATACTCCCTCCGCCTCCGGCCTCCTAAAGCGCCTCCAACTCTCTCCTCCTCTCCAAGCAACGAACCCTCCAAAGGTATAACTTTCTACTCCCTCTTTTCACACCTCACATGAACAACAAAACATAAAATCAGAACACATAAAGTTTAAAGCATGCAAAAGCTTGAAACCCTAAAAGTGCGTTAAGACATAAAACTGTGAGATCATTACCTTGAAAACATCGCCTGGATACGACCATGGGGAAAGGAGAGAGGGATGATGGCGCCTGGCAGCGGGGACAGAGAGAAGTGTCAAAATCCATGGCTCACGAGCGAAGAAATACGAAGAGGAGAAGAAGATGAACGGCGCCGCTCTAGCCTCTGTAACCCTAATTGCAAAATGAAACCAAACAAACGAAACCCTTAGAAAAATGTCAAAAACGTGTTCTGGGCCTTGCCCTTCCTAAACCCCTAAGCCCAAACTTCTGGCGTCTGACCCCCCTTTCTTTTTCTTACCTTTTTTTATTTTTGTTTCCTTGGGCTAAGAACATTATTTAGGCCCATATAATTTGTTATGCTTTTTAAAATCAACACCTTTTTTTTATTTCATAACCTAATTCTCCTTTGATTAGATAATACAATAACTTCTTTTTGTAAATAAAAATAACACATATTAACCTTTTTCATATACAAAATTTCCTTAGAATGTTTTTTTTCTAATTTTATTTTAGAACAATTAAAAAGGCATAAAACTTAGGTTTATTAAGTTTAGCATTTTGTTTAATTAAAACTTTTGTATATAAACTAAAATACATAAGCATTAATTTTTCTTAAACTCAAAACATTTTTCTTTTTCTTTTAATTAAAACTTTTGTACATAATCAACAAAAATCCAAAGGTAAATAAAATACTTAATATTGCATTAGGTTAACATGTTTTTCTCACTTGTAAATAATCACATACACTTACACCAATACATTTGCTTGTCTTTTATTCTTATACATTGATATACATTACATTTGAGAATGCGATTCGATTTGGTTGTAAATATTATTTGGATACTACTCTCCTAATAAGTCTCATCCCCATTTGTAAATATTTGTACCCCCATCCCGGATACTTATTTGCAATAGCTTAGACTTTAAATTCCTGCAATTTATCGCTTTCTATATACTGTATAGTAATTAGGGTTTGTATGCAAAGATTTAAAATCAACCGCTAGATAACCTAATACAAGACAAATGCATGACAATCAATACACAATTCACACTTGCACCCCTAGGGTAATCCCGCTTGTTACCTTCAAAAATGGTCCATGCTTGCATGTTGAGTATCTTTGGCAAAACAAAACAAATCAAATGATCATAGTCCCTCGATGACACTTTCGAAGTTGCCTAAACAAAATGATCATAGTCCCTTCAAGCAAAATTGCCAAAGACACTTGGCACCATTGCATTCATGGTCCATATGATGACCCGCGCCCGTCCCGTTAACATCCTAACGCAAGATTGTCCACCAAATACAATGGTGGAACGATACTGTTAAAAGGGTTAAAACATAGAAAAGATCTTTGAGTAAATTTAGGGGTAGACAACTCTTAGTTACTTGATAAAACTTGCAAAACACACTTTCCTATTTTCAAAACACACTTCACATATACAATTTCCAAACAACTTTCAAAACCTTGAAACATCTTTTCAAAAAGACAAACACCTTTTGTAAAACATTCGAGTAAAGAATTGTTACAAGGGTTGCCAAGACAAATGCATCTTTTTCAAAACATTTTCAAAACACACACACACACCACCATTTCAAAGCAATTGAAAAATCAAAGGCAAGTGATCTAAAACAAGTATCTAAGAGCCCATGGATAACCATGGATAGAAAGGGTGCTAATACCTTCCCTTTCTATAATCTACCCCCCGAACCCACGAAAACATCTCAAAGGTTTTTCCTGTGCTTTTTTAACCTTTCCTTTAGGATAAAATAAAAAGTCGGCGGTGACTCTTGCTAAACCGAACAAGTGCGAAAACAAACGCAAAACCTCAAGTCAGTTCTCTCACCGTATCACAATGAGGATTATCAACTCTTCTTGCCCCCGAGCTAAATTTTGGACAAGAGCTATCTGACCAATCATCTGGATTCTCATCTCTGCCATCTCAGCTTGCAGTTGTTCCAACCACACATCCTTGTTCTCTTTAGGATTCTTGTCAGTCATGTTCTCGACGAGGAGTGCTTTCAATCCTTGATTCCCCTTGGCTAAGCTTAGGAACGTCTCTTGGAACTGAGCATTCTCGGCCTGGAGATCTTTGACTATCTGTTCGAAAGACATTTTTGCTGAAATAAACAACAAGAAGAGGAGAAACTTGTCTTAGAAACTTCTTATGTGATGATATGTATGACATGTAGATGCATATGCAATGTTTTCAAGGATCTCGTGGGATTTAAATTTGAAATATTAGAAATTGAATCCGGTTGCAGCTTTGTCTGAAGAACTTTGAGTCTTCATCTTTGAACGTCCTTCTATAAGAATCAAGCTCACCATATCAAGTGAGTCATAGCCTTTGACTTTATAGAATATACTTTGATCTTGACAACATTTGGCTAGAGGAAAATAAATCCTCTTGCCCCTTTCTAGAAATCCGACTTATGATAACCATGCACCATAAATCCCTAAGATCCTTGAATTGGTTAATAAAAATGTTATGTTATAATTATATGATACTATGATGTCATGTTCATGTTAGATAGGTAGCAAACACAAACAAGTCCCACAAGAGCTTTATGTTTAAAGGCTTGCATGAAGTCCATAGGTAAATACCCTTCCCCATTGAAGTTAAGTTGGCTCAACCTATCCTAAAATAGTAACCGGGTTCTAGGAATCTCATATCATCGATCTTTTTCGTAGGTTTTATGTTAGCACGGCAACTGGCTTGCCACCAAAATATCCCAAAAGTTGAATCTCAATGAGAGTAGCTTCGAGTATTAACCAACCTTGGACTGCAACAAAGTCGACTATCTCACTACTTGCTAATGGCCAAGATGGGTCAATTAAGGTTCTAAAAGTAAGTTAGTGTTAACAACATCACACATAAGCCTAATGTTATCCTTGATTGACTCAATGAACATCAGTACAAACCAAAGTGTCACACTAACCGTATCCATCATTTTAACCATACAGGTCTATACCGTACAGTCTTGATGATCTATTGCTACTTACCTAAGGACTCCTACATCCGTGTGTAGGATCCTACAAGCATTTATACCCAAACAAAACCCTTAAAGTAAAGAAAGAAAAGAATTCAATTAAAGCAAGTAAAGTGATCTAACCCTAAGGTAACCCGCCTTTTTTAGTAATCCCCAACAGAGTTGTCATTTCTGTAATACGGTGGGAGAACTGACTTTTTTGGTTTTTATCCAAATATGCAGATAGCAAGATTCGCCACCGACTTTTATTTTATCCAACAATTAGGAAAGGTGAAAATAATAGGAAAAACCTTTGATAGATTTTGAGTTCGGGGGGTAAGTTATGAAAAGGGAAGGTGTTAATACCCTTTCCATCCGTAGTTATCTACGGGCTCTTAATTTCTTAGCTCACTTTGAAAATTTGCTTTGTGTGTGTGTGATTTATTTGAAAATATTTTGAAAATACAATATAAGGCTGACTTTGTAATGATTCTTGTATCAGTCTTCAAGAATACGTACAAAGTGTTTAAAAATATTTGTTTGAAAGTGTGATGTGTAAAAAATGTCTTTTAGAAAAGATTGTGAGCAAGCGATTAAGAGTTCCTTACCCACTAAAGGTCGTTCTTATTATTTTTCCTTCTCCTTTAGAGATAATGCTATCCATACCATTAGTTGATAGGTAGCCCTATCTATTGGATGTGAAGGAACATGCGTAGGGTCATCGTATGGTCATCGAAGGCAACATATAAGGATACTTTAGCAATTATACCAAAGGGACGATCATCATTTTTCTCGTAGGGTCATTAGAGGGACTAGATCATTTGTAGGCAACTCAAAGGGTCATCGAGGGATTATGATCTTTATTTGAAAGGGACCATGACGATATTGTTAAATTGGGGGTCTTTTGCTAAGGTATCCCCACTTTCGAGGGACATGACCAATATCTCGTAAGGCAACAAGAAAGTATACCATAGAGGTGCAAGTGTAAAAAGTGTATTGATTTCAGTTATTTAGTCTTGAGAATTTAGGGTTTTCTATGTTTGTTTTTAGTCTTTCCATACAAACCCTAATTACTAACAGTTAAATATGTACAAAGAAATAAAGTGCGGAATGTAAAGTCCTAAGCTATTACATGGCTTTGGGAGAGATACATAAGTATAAAAATTGCGAGAAAGTAAACCTATGCTATTACATACTTGGAGCAGATAAATAATTAGAAAATGCTAGAAGAGAAATCTATGCTATTACAATCGGTAGTGCGACCTTTACATTTTCTACGAAAATGAAATAGTAAGAAGAAAGAAAATAGAAAAAGAATGTTAAAATGTTTTTGTGTAGAAAATAATTTAAGTGATAATAATTAATTAAAACCTAATTGTTTCTAATTAACTTTTAATATTAAGAAAAAGGTTAATTAATTAATTAATTAATAAAAATACATCAAGAATTTAATTACTAATTAAAAACCCTAATCCTAATTTGTTAAAGTATTAAAAAATATTAGGTTAATTAATTGTTAATAATAAAGGAAATTAAGAAAATATGGTGAAAATAAATTAGGGTTAGTAAAAAAGAAAAGAAAAAAAAAACAATTGCCTAGGGTGGGTGTTAATTTGGCCTTAAAACACTTGTATCGTGAGATTCGATGGAAATAACTCAAATTGCCCTAACAATGGCAGATCGTTATTCCTGCGTCAAAGCATGCAAACAATGATTCTAAACAAGTATAAACATAATTATAAACATGTATATATGCATAGAATTAATCAACAACACATGGATTATGAGTTTGAATTTCAAGAATATTACCCAACCGACACGATTTAATGTGGCTGTTGTGGACATGGATTTGCTTCAAGGACAGTTGGGATGGACACCTGGGACCTTCAAGAAAATAATGGAATGCTTATAATGGATTGCAAGAGGCTGGAGACAAGATTTTCAAGTTTCCCTAGTTTTGACAAAATTTGAGATTTTTGAGAGGATGTTCTTGAGGCAATTTTCGTGTTCCTCTTGCTCTAAAGATGTCATGTATTTATAGTGGAAGATTTAGGTAAACAAAAGTGAATACAATATTTTGTATTTCATGATCAAATATTTCATGATTTGTATTTCATAATAAATATTTCATGATCAAATATTGATGAAATTACAAAAGATTTGAATTTCATGATCAAATGTTTAATTGAAGTTTTGCATGAAATCTTTCTTTTTTAGGCCAATCTCATACCAATCACGTTTTTTCTAGCTGGACATGAGCTTTTTAGACTTATGATTTGATTCAAAAATAGATCTACATGCCTTATATCATTTATTTGATATTTTATTTGATTTATTTTGCTTTTAATTGAATAAAATCAAAATAAAAAGAAATAAAAACCAAAAAAAATAAATGAATGGATTTAGGAGTCTATTATGAGGTCAGGAACACGTCTGGGAACAAAATGATTCCAATTGTTGTACTCCAAAATTTTCCCTCCCATATTCTTTAAGACATTCTCATGAGGTCTCCATTTGCTCAAGGATTCTCAAGAGTTGATCAGACAAACTCACCTCCTAAGCAAGGGTCTTCAACTAGGGTTTGGTGTTTCTAAAATAAGATTGGTATGCTAGGGTATAAAATTACCTTCATGGTTCATCACATGGCTTTAATAACGCACATACCAAGTTTCATGCCTTGCGTCAAAAGTTTGCTCAGTCAATGGCTCAGATGACTAAAAATCAACTATATTAGGTAAAAAGTCAACTATGGTCAACATACAGTCAAACTTCAAGATTGTTTGTCAACATTAACATTTTGAGGTGATATTAATCATTTGATCAAGGGTTGACCATGATTCCTTAAGGAAAGTCCTCAAATCATCAAAGGTCAGAAAATTGTCAAATTAGGGTTTTGATTGAAGATGACTGATCATTGACTTTTGGCCTAGTGCATGACTTAAAGTATTGAAGTATGATCTCAAGGAATAAAATACAACATCTTGACCGAATAACATGGCTCAAGACATTTCCAAAGATGCAAGTGATAGACAGTTGAAAAATTGAATTAATTGATAAAAGTCAACAGTTACAAAAGTCAAACTTTGACTTTTTGATCAACATTGGAATTCAAAAATCAAGAATCATCAAAATATTAAAATCTATCAAACTTGATCATAAAAAATTAAGAAATTCAAAAAAATTCAGAAGTCAAGATTTTCAAACACTTAGAAAAAATTCAAGTATTTTGTACCTAAAAAACCCTAACTTCACAAGCAAGTTTCCTCAAGATACAAGTTGATTCAAGGAAAACTTTCAACATGAAAGTTGCAGGGATTGGTGAATTCTACAACTTTGGTAATGTGGGGTGATCCTCAAAAAGTTTTTAATTTAAGAGATATGAGCCCATCAAGTTCTGATTATGTTTACCCAACACTTAGAAAATATTTCTAAGTGTTTTGTTCTTAACAAAGTCATTACTTTATGGCCATTTTTCACTAAGATCCAAATTGATTTAGCAAAAACTCACAACATGAAAGTTGTAGATCCTAATTTAAGCTTTCCGAAATGTCAAATAACACATTTTTATCATACTTGAGCTAGGATATTCGAAGAAATGAAGTTGAGCATCCATTCTTGAATTTCAAGTCATTTTGTGAAGAACTCAAGAGCAAATCTCATAACCTTATCATTCAATCTCACTTTTTTGGCCATGTTGCTTCTAAATATCCATATAATCAGATATTTACACAAAATTGTGGTGCATTACACAAATATTTGAAGCTTTATCCACTTGATCATACCATTTTTGGATGAAATTACAAAAAGCTCCATATCCATTTGCATAAAGACCACTTTAATCACAAAGTCCACTCCTTGAGCCTCTAACTTGTTTATTCTGATCACACTCAACATAAATTCTTAAAAGAAACATGTTTAGAGTCTCTAACCACTTTAGATCATTTTTTACTATGTATTGGAACAACAATTTTCACCAAAAACATTGTTGTTCCATTTCAAACAAACCATAACTCTTCAACTTGACAACCTGATCAGCCCTTGCCCTCAACCTTTTCCTATAAATGGAGATGTCATTTTCAAGCCAAAACACCCATTGACAAGACCTCTAAACCTCTCATACACTCTCAAACCCGAATTAGCCGTAAAACTTATTTCTTGAGTTTTTAAAATCCATTTCTTTGAAACTCTCAAAACTTGCCACTTTTGTCCAAATAAATTATCCAAACACTTCATATACATCATGTATAAATGATCCAAACACCTGTTTTTCCACTGTAACTCCATTATAAACATCCACCATTTTCAAAATCCAACTTTGTAACCTGACTTGAGTAGACCGATCCAGACACTCTCAAGGAAAAGTAAGAGTTTCAACATACTCACTAAAGTCTCAGGAAGCTAAAGCAAGCATCACATTGCTTCTGGAAGTCGTGTAGAGGTCATCAAATTTTTGCATCAAGAGGTAATTTTTTCAAACTTTGAAATCTTTGTACAAGAATCATTTGCATTTATTTTCTAAAGACAAAATTTAGATATCATTTCTGTGAAGCTAACCATATCCTTAAATTGAATTTTAATTAAGTATGTGATGAGAATTTTGGAACTGAAGTTTTTGAACTGTTAGAGTTTCAATTTGGTACTGAGAAAAATTCGTTTTAATTTTTTATTTATAGTTAAATGAATTACATATTTGAGATCCTTGTGAAATTGTAAGCAAGTTTCATAACAAATACACGTGCGTGGCCTGGTGATAAGATTTTGAAACTGTGACCCTAAGGTCCTGAGTTCAAGCCTTGGTGGAAGCAAACTTAATTTTTTATCACTTGTTTTTTTCTTTGGTTTTATATCAAACTTCAAATAATTTTTTTAACCAATCAAAACTTCTCTATTTTAGATGATTTTTTGCACACTCCTTATTTATCTACTCTATTTTATGAATATACAAAAATATCACAAAAAATATTTTTATTTCATTATTTTTCAATTAAATCAAGATATTAAATTTTTAAGGTTTTTAAAGAGATTTTGTTGATCTTATGATCAAATTTTCAACCTTGCTCACAAAGCTTGATTTTACCATGATAAGTCTTGATTCTTATGAGATATGTTGACACTTGAGTAAATATTTCATGATAGATTGAGCCTTCTTAGCATTTTTCTCAACCAAATTCACATTAAAACATGAAACATGTACAAAAATCAAAAGTTATGCTCCATGACTTTCATCTTGGTTGTGATGCATACACTTGATTCAAACATACTAACTCAAACCATTTTTCACAAAGAACACAAGAACACTCAAAATAAAATTTCTTCTTTATTTCTTATTTACATTCTTAGATCAATTGTATAGGCTGCAACTATTAATGTAATAGATAAAATAGGGTTCACTTTACTTTTCTCCCCATTCATAAATTTGTACACCCATTCCCGAAGCATTGCAATAGCGTAGGACATTTAATTTCTGCAATTTACCGCTTTCCTTATTACTGTTAGTTTAATAGGATTGTATGGCAAGATTTAAAACAAAATATTAGAAATCCATAAATCCAAGATAAATTAACTGAAATCAAAATACTTTGCACACGCGCACCTCTAGGGTTACCCTTACTTGTTGCCTCAGATATAAACAGTCATATCCCTCGAACGTGGGTTGTTTTAGAAAATACCCTCTATTAAAAATATTTTAGTCCCTCGACGACCCTTCGATGTTGCCTTCGGTAAACGATCTTAGTCCCTTACGACAATTGCTAAAGCATCCTACAAGTTTCCTTCTTCGACTGTACAATGACCCGCGTCTTTCCCTCACATCCAATGATAGGGCTTCCTACTAACTAATGGTATTATAGCGCTATCTAAAGGAGGAGGAAAAGAATAAATACTTTCTTTTGAGTAGGTAGATTGCTCGTAATCTCATGCTCACAAACTAAAACAATTTCCACACTTCACACTTTCAAAACAACCACTTTATAAATGCTTTATAAACACTCTTGAGGACTGATACACAGGTTATTATAAAGTAATCTGCCTTACATTGACATTTTCAAAACATTTTTCAAAACAATGCTTTCTCCCAAAGTATCGTTTGAAACAAGAATTTTTTATACATTCTCAACGATACGAGAATCATTGCAAAATTTCCGCACTTAGGCATTTTCAAAATATTTTCAAACATACACAAAGCATTTTCAAAGTGATCTAGCAGTTAAGAGCCCGTAGATAACTAAGGATGAAAAGGGTGCTAACACCTGCCCTTTTCATAACCTACCCCTCTTACTCAGAAAATTCTCAAAAGGTCTTTCCTGTTCTTTTCACCCTTTTCTTTATTGGATAAAAGAAAAGTTGGTGGCGACTCTTGCTATCCGCAACATTTGCAATAAAATGCAAACCCAAAAGTCAGTTCTCCCACCGTATTACACCAATCATAGAGATATTATGTCTTTACATGATTCTATGTACTAGTTGCAACTCTATCAAGGCGGACAACCCGAGGCAACCCACCATATCATGTCTCCAAACACATTTCAGAGCCACATTTGTTGGCCTGAGGACATATCATTCTACTATGGGGAGGAAGCTGGTGATGAAGAAGAGGATGCTGAAGAAGAAGCCAATGCAGAAGATGAAGAAGGAACTTCTGGCGGGTCCAAAACGACATCTGAAATTGGTGATAATGAAGTAACGGGAGAAGACTAAAGTGGAGGATGAATGAAAGCTCGCCATAAAATGAGTGATATTTATTTAAAAGCTTTTAGTTTTAGTTTTTAATATCTTATGTTATTCACTTACTATATTATGCAAACTTTTGATGGTATTTTATACCATAAACTTACTTGACTTGGCTACTCTTTTTGACGATTTGGATGACGTATCTTGTTTTTTTTGTAAACTTTGTTAAACATGATTTGGTAATCAAACATGTTTTGTTTGTTGGATATTTGTTTTTTCTATGCCTAGAATATTGGTTTTTGGTTGTCTTCATAAAAGGTTTAAAGTTTCTAATGAAGAAATAAAAAGCTTGAACCATTTTGTTTTGAAAACACAACAAAGAAATGAGCGGTGCTGATAAAAAACGCACAAAATGCACAAGGCAAATGTACATGTTTATATGCTTTGTAGAATAATAACAAGATTTTGAATTTTGTACTTCTTTAAAAATCATTTCAAGCCTCATTTTGAAAATACATATTTCTTGCTTGAATCATATATCCTAAAACCAGAAATGAGACAAACCTTCTATTGTGCACTAATAGAATTCATGAATTGATAAGCCTTGATTGAAACTCGATCGATTCATGTGGAACATTAAAATTATTTTAAATTTTTTGTGAAGCATAAAAAGGATCCGGGAACTTTGTTCTTTTTGAGAAAAACCACTCAACCAAATACCCTCATCATACCTTGTAAAATGAGTGAGCATTTGTGAAACATCATTGAGCCAGAATAATCAAGGAATGGGTCAAAGACAAAAATCACTAAGACAACCACTTAGTGTAATTGTCATAAAAGAGAAAATCATTAGTTGATATATTCAATCTTCTTTGAAAACAAAATCAGAGCAAGAATTTCCTTGAAACTTTAATAAAAAAGAAGCAACACTCATTGAAAGAAGAAAGAAAAACATAAGTTGGGGAGAGACTATGCATCGCAGGAAAAGAGAGGACAACAAAAAAGAAAAAGAAAGAAAATAATGAATGAATAAAAAGAAAAATAAAAACCATAGCCTCACCACATAATTGAAATTAAGGAAAAAGAAAAAATCAAAAGGAAAGCTTGTTATCAAAATACTTGGACGAAATTTTTGAACCGATAGCCTTAGGAACAATTCTACCCATGAAACCTGGCCAATTTAAAACCACAATCAAGCCCTTAGTTATTTATGCTCACAAAAACATTCAAAAATAAATTGTCAAGGTGAATATATGAATAAATCAAGATGTTGACAAGGTTATTAGAGTGAGAGATTCTTTTACCAACAAAATGATATTACAAGAATCTTCATCATTTTTAAGAAGAAGAGTGATAGGATGATTCAAGAGGAAAGATGATATTTGCTCTATTGAGTGCATGATTTAATCTTTTCATGAAAACATATTCATTCATAGTCATGCTTTGATTCTTACAAGTGAATGAACAAAATAATTTGTAAATGCATCTACCATTTGAACCATATCATTTTTGTAAGGTTGAGAAATGAGCATTGTTTAGAGCTAAAGCATTTGGAATTATGATCTTGATTGAGGACAAACAAGAATTAAAGTTGGGAAAATTTTGATAAATGCCAAAAATGGACTTGTATTCACTTAGAAAAACGACATTTATCGAATCAATTAAATTCTTATGCATGAAAAATACACACTTTACTCATAAGATGATACTTCAAATAGTGTTGGTTAATATTTGCAGGAAATGATCAAAAGAACAAAGAAAAATCAAAAGAAATCATGTGCTGTTTTTCTAAGTGAAGCTTGCAGCAAAATGTTTGCTAAGCAAACATCAACGAAGGATTAGCAAAGTGAAGGTAGAAAATTTTCACCCAGTTTCGCTAACAGCAAAGCTTGCAGCATGAAGTTTGCTAAGCAAACATCAACGAAGCAGTAGCAAAATGAAGGCAGAAGAAAATCAACCCAATTCGCTAGCAGCGAAGGAGAGTTCTCTTAGAAAACTTTAGAGGTTTCCAAGAGGCGGTTTGAATTTGAAAACTTAATGAAGAAGAAAGGGCAGTTCGCTTAGCGGACTTCTTCTCGCTTAGCAAACTCAGACAGCCAGATCTGCTATAAAAAGAGACCAAGTGCAATGCAGAAGGATTATCTTTCATAATTGAATTTCATATTTTAATATCAGATATAAATAGTATTAGAAATAGTTGTGATATCTAGTAGGGGAGGGAATTGAAGAATCAAGTTGAATACGCATCAAGAATCAATGAATCATTATTGATGCTCATTCATCTCCAATTATTTCTTTTTTAACATGCTACCATGATAATGGCTAGCTAAGCTCCTTCTCTTGAAGGGATTTGAAGACTCTACCATAATCGTATGTATATTTAATGATTATGGTTTTAATATAAACAAGTTTTCATACGTATCGATTTTATCTTAATATTGTTGTTCATTTTATGAATTTGAATTGTTAAAAACTACTTTTGGAATCTTGAATCCAAGATAAAAACAAATTAAACACTAATTTCTAGATAAATAATTAGAGTTTAATATCCACAACGGACACTTGTTCTTAATGAAATCAGATTATTTAATAGATTGATACATCATCGACTAAACAAAACGATTGATTTATCAAACTATCGTATAACCATATGCGTTATTGTGAGTAGTATGTGGAGGTATGGATAAATAACATGCTTAAAATAAATGGTCAATTATATACATAAACGATAGAGGACATCAAATCCCAGAAATATATCTTATCAATTGAACTTTGTTTTTTTTATATCGTTTATTTTACATTCCGTTATTATTTCAAACAAACCATTATGTAAACTTTAACTTAAAATGATATTGATAGTCTAAACATTGGTAATATCCCATCAATATTTGTGGATATGATAACAAATACTTTCTTTTGATTTACTCACCATCAGATATCATTTTTGTTTTATGTATGTGTGCCCATTTTCAAGCATCCATGAAAGAATCACATCTCTCAATGATAAAATGCATTATGAGATATATCATTTGCACATCACCAAGGGTGTATAGTACCAAAAAGGAACAAATTATATCTTAGTTGGGTACTCTAACTCATACTTTGTTGGGTGAAAATTAGATCATAAAATTACTAGTGGTACATGTCACTTAATTGGTAACTCGCTTGCATTCTAGCATATCAAGAAACAAGCAATGTTATCCACAATTATATGGAGTATTAACTAATTGATTATGAAATTAATCTTAGTGGTGTTTCTATAAAATGTGAAAACACTAGCACCATAAACCACAAAAAAATTGGTACTTAACTCTTGGACTAACCCATTGAGATTAGGCACCGCTTCATAAGAGATTATGTCTTAATTTAATCAACTCGTAGATATTTTTACTAAACCTCTTTCTAAAAAAATTATTTTTCATAACAACTAAATTAGGAATATTAAATCAATCATGCATGGATTAATATTTTCTAAATGTCTCTTCTACTTCTTCTTGTCCCCTTTCTCTATGTGGTATACATGATCTATGTGTTTGCTTTGTATTATTATCCGCCTTTTTGATAATGCCTAAGGGGGAGAAGTGGACTCTCAAGAGGAGTATCAGGGGGAGTTTAACCACTCCAATCCTTTATCGTTATTTTTTTGTTTTCCACCTCACTGAGAGATGTGTTATCAACATCAAAAATAGGGAGAATATAGAGCTATATGCTTGTAGGTACAATAACTTGTATATGATTTGTAGCATATGATCCTTCATAATTTTGATGCTGATAATGCCTAATATAAGAAGGAATTTAGTGGAGTCAATAAAAATCTCTATTCAAACAACCTCTCATGATGGGGTATAAAAAAAGTCATGTAAAGCCTCATTATATAAAGAAGTTAAGTCCCATATGAAATTATGAATCCATGGTATATCTAGTAAGAGATTTTGACGCTTCAAGGTTATTTATGTTTAATCGATTATCTCTTATGTAACACCTCCTAATAGATTAAGAGATACTCTAATCAATTAGTGACTACAAATTTTAAAACCATCCTTAGTTAGCTTACATAATACTCCCTCCATTCTTATTTATAAGAAAATTTTAACTTTTTAGATTCATTGAATAATTGATGTATCTAACCAATATATAATCATAATACATCATTTATTTAATGAATCAAAAAAGTCAAAATTTTATTATAAAAGATAATGGAGGGAGTAGATTAAACCTAACAATTAATTGATTATGAGCATTTAAATCCCGTGGATCATTTTCCTTTTTGATCTACATTTTCTCCTATAAATATATGGTTTCTCCTCATTTAATTTTACACGTGAATTTTAATTTCTACTATTCTTTTCTCTCTTTTTTATATCTTCTCTCCTTCTTGATTTGTTTTACTAAAGATACCTTAGTGGCTTAAGAGGGAAAAATACTTCATAGAGTTTTTTATTATATCGATGATCATGCTTAAGGGTTTCCCATCAAGAGTGTGATTCTATTGTTTGATATATTTGGTTCTTTAGATTGTTCTTATAAAACTTTTTCTTGGTTATTGAGACTATCCTGGTAAAATAAATGTTTGGTTCTTAGCCAGTAAAATCTTTGTTTGATTTGTGAGCTCAACTATCTAAAGGCCCCTTTATAATAAGGTTCGTGAGCATATCCATAAAACCTCAAGACTTTATTTTAGTGGAACTCTCAATAATAAATTCTTAGGCAGAGGAGTAGGCTAAGTGGTAGGCTGAACCTCTATAAATAATGGTATAATCTATCTATCCCTATGTCTTTTATTTATGTTGATTTACTTTCTTTCCTCTAAAATTCCTCCTTTCTATTTTTCTCTTATTTATCTTTGCACTAACATAATTTGTTTTCGAAGTAAAACATAATTTTTAACTATTCACGATTACTTTATTTTACAATACATCACCCTCTTGTGTTAGAAGTTACTTGTTCAAAAGTGTTGAGGGGAAGAAGGAGTATTAAAGTGAACGTTGTTCCATATGTAGTAAAATTTCATAATTTTCTTACAAAATTTATATGAGATACACCAATCTTCGAGCTTGAGATTCACATAGAAAATTTTGACAAAACTTTCATAAGAGGGTTATGGTTTCTTGGAAAGGATGTATTTAATGAAGCTTTGATAAAAAATATCATGGAAAATGAGTCCTTTAAAATACTTTGCTTCAAAATAAACAGATTTGAGAATCTTGTGATTGATTAAGTTTTTTTCAAGTTTGTTCTTGATACTTGGATGAGAACTCACTTGACGAGTGGGCATTTGATGAAGAGATTACAGAAAGAAGAAGCTTTGATGAATCCATAATGATGAGGATGATAATAACAAGAGAATAGAAACTTTCACACAACAAAAGGAAGATATTTAGGATTGGTGAGAGATATTTGGTTCAAAAAGTTTAATTTTAAAATATTGTCCAAAAATAGTTTTTTAATCGATTAAAAATTTATTTAATCGTTTAGATCATCATGAAAATTCATATTTTTCTTTGATTTTGATCAAATATCAATTTGGTGAAGATTTTGTCGAAGATATGACCTCCTAATCGATTCAAATTTCTTTACCCTTAGTGAATCTACCTAGTGTTTCATGGAAATCACTAACTTCATTTTTTAACGAAACACAAGTTTCAAATTTATTAGATTATAACAATTAACTTTTGATATCAACTAATTAACTTCCAAAAAATTCATTACTATTTTTTTCAAGAAATTTAATATGATCTTTGAAGTCAACGATATTTCTTTCTAATTTCTCAATTTCTTTCCTTAGCTTGACACTAAAATTAAAAAAATTCTAATAGGCTAGAGATGTTACCTTATCATTGTCTTCTTCGTAGGTAGAAATAAAACAAATGTGATTTTTCTTCTTCTGACTTCCTGGTTGATTTCTTAGAAGATACTTCATAAAAATCCCTTGATGAACTTCAGGGCGAGACTTTGAACAAATTTTCGTAAGAGTCTTTACACGAATATTTACATGAATCTATAAAGGTTTCTCGAGTTGATTCTTCATAAGCTATTACAACTTCGTATTATGATGCATCAAAATTTTCATATGTTGTGGGCGAAATCTTGATATGTTGATATTTTCAATGAAGCTTTATCAATATTTTTTGAGTATGATGTTACTTCAGAGAATCTTTCATTCACAATGGTAGTTCTGTCAAATGATGCCTCTGGTGATTCTCTGTAACAATCTAATGAGAAAGAAGATAATGAAGATTCTTCATATCTATTTAATTTCAATTCCTTGAGAAGTTGAATTAGTTCTATAATCTTCTCGATGATTTCCTTTTTTGTTTGTTCTTTACTTTTGTTGAATCACATTTCTGATATCAGTTCTTGAATTTTAAACATCTATTATATGCATGTTTTCAAATATTAAAGCCCATATTTAAGAACCAATATTTACTTGTACTTGGTTCATCAATCTGTTGGACATATATTTTTACCCTTTATATCTCAGTTGAAACTTCATGGCTTTCCTTAAGAGGTATTACTCTTCTTTGGTTGTGCTCCAATTACAAGCATGAAAGAACTCTCTAATTCCTAACGCACTAGTCATTAAGTACTTGGTTTGAAACCCAGGTTGAAATTTCTATTTTCTTTTGAGGTCCAAAAATAGTTTGGTTTTTCCACTACTTCATTGTTTATTTGATAGATCACAATCAATTGAATCAAAACATATTTTAATAATTTCTTTCTATTTTTCAAACCTTTAATCATCAAACGATGAAGTTTTATTCAAGAAAAGTCCTTTGTTAAAAAAGAAGAAGTGTTTGAAGTCATTTTTCTACCTCTTGAGACAATTAGTATTATAACGAGAGTTAAACTCTCATGCAACTTGTTTATCAAGCAACTCTAAACACTAGAATATGTGTGTGGGGGGTGAACTGTGTTGTTTGAAAAACGTTGTCGAATTATAAAAATTTGTTTTATAAAAATTCTTTGAGTTAATTTTATTATTAAAAAGAATTTTAGAAGCGAAATAGAAGAAAGAAAAAAGAATTAGAGATTAAGAGAAAGAAATAAAGCGTAAATGTGTTGCAACGTAAAAAATACCCGAGCATGAAAATGCTCGAAACACAATGATGTCTCCTTCAATGTTTATTTTGAAATCAAAAATGTCGATAAAACACTAAAAGAAAAAAAGTATGGTCATCACAACCAAATTCGGATTCAGGAGTCAATTATGTTCGGGGAAGGTATTAGCATCTTGCGACATCTGTTGGTAATAATGGCTACCTTGAACTAGTTTTACGAATTTAAGATTTAGCCTTAAAGTGTTTGACGTGTACTAATTATTACAATATATTTAAAAAGAAATAAAGTGGAAAATAGGTTTTTCTATTAGGGTGTTTGACAAAACGTTGAATCTCGCTTTTATGTGACCCCAAGTGTGACGGGGAATTCAAAGCTACGTAGTTCTTTGTAGAAAGGTTTTTGGGTTGATTATGTCATACCCTAGTTTTTACCCCTAATATTCCACCTATCACATCATTTACATCAATTCCAAGATCACAAGCATGGAATCCTCCTAATCTTTGCCTCCTTCGATTCCATCTTTGGGGGAGATCATCAAGCACCCTTTGTGTTTATTTTTGCATTTATGCTTGTTTACATTTCCTTAACTTTTCTGACCTTATTAAAAATACAAAAAATATGTGTTGCTTTCTTTTCTTATTGTTCAAAGGATCAAGAATGGTTTTCAAATTATGGTTTTGGTTCTTAAGGTCAAAGTGTGGTCAAGAAGTGGTTCTCAATAACTTTCACTTTATGGAATGACCTATAATCTTAGGTCATATTCATGTCAAGCTTCATTCAACTTCATTTGGTTAATAAAGTTTCAAGTTTGGTGCATATTCTAAAGTTGATTCAAGAATGGTTCATGTGTTTATTTCCATTCCATCTTCATCCAATTCTTAAGAAATCATCAAGACTATTCAAGGGACAATCAAGATTATTTCAATTGGTGTTCAAATGTTCATCATTGGGCCTTTGGATGCAAGGAAATCTCAAAAATCACAAGTTGGTACATGTTTGGTTGTCCTAAAATCAAGTATGTCATGTGACTTGTTCCAAATACCACAACTATCTCATTTCTCAATATTTTTGGAATCTACTTCGAGCCAAATGTCACATTTGAACAACTCCACAACTTTGTTTCAAAGGTCAAACATCAATTTTGCCTCTAAGGACTTCAATTTTGGAATTGGAAAAGATGCCCATGTATGCACAAAAGCTGGTTCAAAACTTGGTTTGACCTATTGTCAGACCTAGAAATCAGGTCATGACCTGAACTTGTCATCCATGTCATTTTCAACTCAAGTATCCTTTTGATGTGATTCTTTTTGCATTTGATTCTTCATCATAAGGAGATCATTTTGAAGAATAGAAAAAACAAGAAAGGGGGGGGGGGGGGGGGGTGAATTGAGATTTTTAAAGCTTAAAGAAAATACATGTTGGTTATCTTGGTTCGTTTGAACTCAAACTACTCGATTCCACCCACCAAGGTGATTTTGCCTCTCTCACCGAGGTCTTAATCCACTAATCAATATTGATTAAAAATCTACTTTGACAACCGTCAAAGTCTTCTTGAGTATAAACCATAAACCGGTTTTCTCAAGGAATTTCTCTAAACAATATTTGAATAAATTTGTACAAGATTGTTTTCTAATAAAACAGTATCACAAGGATGTTTTACACAGTTGAATTTTGTACGTTTGAGAAAGATAATGATAGCATCATTACTGTGTGTGTAAAAATTGTAAACAATTTTATCCTCAAAGCTTTGTTTAAATAGGCGAAGCATGTATGAGCATTTGGAATGTGGATCAATGACAATTAAGGTGCTTTCCAAAAATAAAGATCCTTGTTTCCTTCTAGCCGTTACTCTTGAATTAGAAATAATTGATTTCTAACGCTTTAAAACATGATTGCTTCAGAAGTTGAAAGTAACCGTTGCTGCTTGCTTCAGAACTTTGTTGATTAGAAACACAAAGTCCTGTTTGCAGCATTAGAACTTCTTTCAGAGATGTTTATAATCAGATTTGAAACATCGTTTTAGCATATCTTCTAATCTTCTTCCATCAAAACTTCTCTGCAAAACATAATATAATTTTAGGGAGCATAATTGTTCTTTGCGTTTGTTATCATCAAAACTGTTACAAGGGTTGTAGAATCAAACTATGTTCTAACAATATCCCCCTTTTTGATGATGACAAAAACTAGGATATTTCAATAGAAACAGAAAGAACATAAAGCATTTGAAAGTCTCCCCCTGAGTTGAATACTCAAATAGAGATGAAATACTTCCCTGAAGTTTATTCCGATTAGAGTTTTTGATGGATCTACTTCTAACTTCACCAGAGTTTTGTTCCTGTTTTGCTTTCAGAAAAAAAAAGAGAAGTTATGATATTCAAAATGTTTGAGACTGTGTCTCGATAATGTTATTAGAAATATCTTACGTTCTCCCCCTTTTTGTCAAGAATCAAAAAGCAATATGAACACGTTAAGCAAATAAAAGATGAGTTGTATTAAAAAGTATTACAGTAACACATTCAGAAGCAAACAACATAAGAAATTGGACACAGTAAAGAAAACAATTTTCAAAACTAAGATTGAGGTGGAGGAAGTCGTGTGAACAAGGCTTCTAACAAGTTCTAAATCTGAGTGTTTGACACTTCTTTTTTTCCCAGCATCCCTTTGATTTCCTTGCATGTGTCATATTGCTTGTCTAGTCTCTCCTTGATCACTACATTTTCTTTCTTTAACTCCTCCAGAGTTTGCAGAACCAGAGATGAAGAAGGTATATCAACAGAAGGTGCCACCTTTTTAGAGCAGGCTGCGGCAGATTCTGACTTAGTAGCTTCTTCAATTTCATTGGCTTTGTCTTGAACCACAACCAGAGGTAGAGTATCAGAGTAAGGTTCATCAACTTCTAAAGGATGGTGATCTTCCCAAGGGGCATTGTCCAGTAGAAGAAGAGGTTTCTTTTCCCAGTGACGCAGAACTTGATCCTTGAAAACATTCAACTGATCACAGAAGTTCTGTTAAGCAATTTCATAACTCAACTCCTTGAGTTTCAGGGATTCAGAATTGAACCATTTTCTGAACTGGTTCCAGGGTGAATCAGAAGCAGCAGGATTCAGTTTCTCTAAGCAGGCTAGCTTCAGAGAGTTAACCCATTCAATTATCTCTATTTCAAAAATCAGCAAATTTTTACCAACATTTGCCTTGGTGACTTTTGGTTTTGGTTTTGGGATGGAAATTTTTAGGGAGCTAGAGGCAAGATTGTCCAGCGCTTTTAAGTCTATTATTGTATGTAAGTGATCTTCTGGAGGGTTGATTAGAGAGGGAGAATCAGAAATGATAATGGGTGAATGAGGTGTGTTTGGTGGAGTGGAATGGTAGGGAGATGGAATTTCTAGAATGTCGTGGATTGTGAGTGGTTGTCGGACCATGAGAGGTTCTGTTATTCCAGGAATAGGTGAAGTGGTATCAGAGTCAAGATTTGGATTTTCTTGTTAGGGAGCGTGAAAGTTTGGATTTTTAGAGTGGGGAGCTTGAGAGTTTGATTTTCTGATTGGGAAGCTTGGAGCACTGGATCAAATTGATCAATATCAAAAAGAACTTAAGCAAGTTCTGGCTGATTTTGGTCAAGATGGGTAGTAGTAGAATATGGTTCATCCAAAATGTTTTCTAGATTGAGTGAAGGGTCAAACTCAATATCAGAATCATCAAAGGATTATGATGAAGGGTCTTCTGTGGGTTTTGGAGAGAAGGGGGTTTCAGATGTTGATAAAAGTACTGATTCCACAACAAAAAGAAAAGAAGAATTACCATTCTTCTTAGCAGCCTTGGAAACCTTCTGAGAAGATCCTTCTCCTGCAGCTTTCCTTTTCCTTGATTTGTTGAGAACAACCTCTGGAGCCTGTTGTTGCAGATCTCGAATGTTCACTTCTGGATTAGTCCCGTCCATTTTACAAGCTTCCAGATATCTGACAATAATTTTTGGAGAAGAATCTGTTTGAGAGAAAAGAGGGAAATCCTTCAGAGGAACTCTTCTTGTTGTAATGACTTCCTTTGTTGTTACTGTTGGATCCTTCTTTATGGTGTCAATGATTTTCATCTTCTTCAGATTATTTGCATTCAGAGGTTTTCCAGCACATGCTTCTAGAGTGCTGACCTGTTGAGCCTCAGTCAGATATTCTACTAGTTTGTTTTCCATCAGAATATCTGATATGAGCCTACCCAGAGGTATCCAGTCCCTCTTAGTCCTTTCTTCTTCTCTAGTCTCTTTGACGCTTGTCTTTAGATGATTAAACAGAAGATGAGGAAGATTTACCTTTTCCTTGGTTGTAATGAAGTACAGAAGAAATTGCTAGTCAATATTGATATAATCAGGAGAACTTGTGGGACTTCTGTGGTTGATGCAGCCCAAGATGATTTTTGACCAAATTCTGAAGTAGTCCTTCAGATCTTTAATTTTGTTTGAAGGTTGGCCAAAAGAAAAAATCTCTTTTGATATTGTTGTTAGGTCAGAGCATTTTTCTGCCATGTCGCTGTAACAAATGCCTCCGCCGTCATGACCTATCAAGCATGCAATAAGGTCTTCAAAAATTACTATTTTCTTTCCCATCACAAACGAAGTAACTTGATGGTTTGAAACAGTAGCGTGAATCCTGAATTCTTTAACTAATCTTGGAAAGGCTAGACCCAGTATACGATTAAAATACTTGGTCCACCCTTGAAGTTCAACATCAGGAGTAAGGTCGTATCCGTTTTCCTTCATACTTTCAAAGTCCACAATGAGTTCACAAAGAAATTATAGTGAATCAATGGGATTCAGGAGTGTTCTTGAAGGTTCTTCATAACTTTCTGCTATTTAAGAAGAAGATCCAGGAACACATTGAGAGCTTTGAGCACTTTGAGAAGGCCATTGTTCACACATAATTTTTGAAGGTTTTTGAAAGAAAATTGCACACAAAAAGTAGAGAGAATAAGTGAGAGTGAAATAGTGAAAGTGAAAGTGAACGGTGTATTTATAAACAAATAGAAAACTTAATTATAAAGAAAAGAGTGAAAAGAAATGATTACATAACATTAATGATTCCTGAAAATAGGGAGATGGCATGGAGATATAGAACAATTACCGATGCAACATGAGTCTCAATGCATCCAATCAAAGCTTTAGTCCCTTCAGAATTTGAACGCTTGTTTAGCCTTAGAAGAAACTCTTGTGAGAGGATGACAAATGTTGATGTTGTAAACTGCATGCTTTTATCTTTGAAATGAACTGTTTGAGAACTGTTCAGATCTTCTTAGATAGATCCTAATACAAATGTCCTTCTAACTTCTAAATAATTATTGATCAGATGTTCACCAAAAAAACATAAAATTCTGAGGGTTAAATGATACATAAATAAAACTCTTATTCTGGACATAATTTCTAGCTGAGATGTTTCAGAATGAAATTAAACCTATCTTCAAAAAAGGGTTTAGTGAAGACATCAGCCCATTGATGTTCTCTGTCAATAAATTTTAGTGAAAAAAATTCCTTTCTGAATATAGTACCTAATGAAGTGATGTTTTATTTCTATATGCTTAGCCCTAGAATGTAAAATAGGATTTTTAGATAAACAAATGGAAGAAGTATTGTCACAGAGTATATGAATGTTACTCTCAAATATATTGAAGTCTTCAAGCTGACTTTTCATCCAGAGCACGTGTGTGCTGCATCCAGCTGCTTCTATATATTCAGCTTCAGCGGTTGATAATGTAATTATGGATTGCCTCTTTCTGGACCATGAGACTAGATTTTCTCTCAGAATCTAGCAGCTTCCAGAAGTGATTTTTCTTTCTACTCTGTCTCCAACGAAGTAAGCATTATAGTACCCTACTAATTTGCATTCTTTGGTTTTTATATAAAACACACCAAGATTATTAGTACCTTTCAGATACTTGGAAATTTGCTTAACAGCTTTTAAGTGAGATTCTCTAGGATCTGATTGGAATCTGACACATAGACATACACTATATAGAATATCGGGTCCTGAAGCTGTAAGATATAAGAGAGAACCAATCATACCTCTGTAGATCTTCTGTTATACCTTTTACTTACCTCTTCCTTTTCCAGAATGCATGTAGGATGCATTGGTGTTTTTGCTGGCTTACATTCTGATAGGTCGAATTTATTCAGAATTTCTTTGATGCACTTGCTTTGATGTATGTATGTTCCTTCTGGGGTTTGATTGATCTAAATGCCCCGAAAGAACTTGAGTTCTCCCATCAAGCTCATTTCAAACTCTTCCTGCATAGACTTAGCAAATTATCTTCCCATAGAGGCTTTAGTAGATCCAAAAATAATATCATCTACATAAATTTGACAAACTAGAATGTCATTTTTAAATGGCTTACAGAATAAAGTTGTGTCCACCTTCCCTCTAGTAAAATGATTTTCTAACAGAAAGCTACTTAGTCTTTCATACCAAGCTCTGGGAGCTTGTTTCAGACCATATAGTGATTTCTTTAGTTTAAATACATATTCTGGATGTTTTGAATTTTCAAAACCAGGGGGTTGGTGCACATAAACTTCTTCATCAATGTATCCATTTAAGAAGGCACTTTTGACATCCTTCTAATAAAGAGTGATGCCATTATTTATAGCAAAAGAAATTAAATTCTGGTAGATTCTAACTTGGAGGTTGGAGCAAAGGTTTCTGTATAGTCTATCCCATCTTGCTGACTATAACCTTGTGCAACCAGCCGTGCTTTGTTTCTGATGACTTCTTCTTGTTCATTCAGCTTGTTTCTGAATTCCCATTTGGTTTCAATGATGTTGAACCCTTTTAGTTTGGGAACCATATCCCACACATCGTTTCTGGTGAATTAGTTTAATTCCTCCAGCATTGCAAGTATCCAATCATTGTCTAGAAGAGCTTCATCAATGGAAGTTGGATCAATCAGAGACACTAATCCTATGAGAGATTCTCCAGAGTTTCTAAATGTGGATCTTGTTCTGATTGGGTCTTCTTTCTTTCCTAAAATTTTGTCTTCGGGATGAGCTAAGCTGCTTCTGGATTGTCTTTTCTGGAGAGGTTCTTCAGATGTTGTTGTAATATTTGTGACATCTTCTTCTGGTGTTGTCTGTGATTCTTTGTGTGAACCTTCTGATGCAATGTCTTCAGTACTTGTAAATTTTACTTCTATATCTATAAAAGATTTATCTTGCTTTAACTTTTGAGAGCCAAGCTTATCATCAAATCTAACTATGATTGATTCTTCTACAATTCGTGTTTCTGTGTTTTATACTCTGTAGCCTCTTGAGCGTTCAGTGTATCCTAACATAATACACTTTTATGCTTTAGAGTCAAACTTGTTCAGATGTTATTTAGTGTTAAGAATAAAACAAATACATCCAAATGGATGGAAATACGAGATGTTGGGCTTTCTGTTCTTCCACAGTTCATATGGAGTCTTATCCAGAATAGGTCTTATGGAGATTCTATTTTGAATATAACACACTGTGTTAATTGCTTCTACCCAGAAGTTCTTAGCAATGTTAGTCTCATTGATCATGGTTCTGGCCATTTCTTGTAAAGTTATGTTCTTTTGTTCTACAACTCTATTTTGTTGGGGAGTTCTAGGACAAGAGAAATCATGAGAGATACCATTCTCATTAAAATATAGTTCAAATTTTTTGTTTTCAAATTCTCCACCATGATTACTTCTAACTTTAACAATTCTAAGATCTTTTTTCATTTTGGACTTGGTTACAGAAGGCAAATAACACATAGTGTGACTCGTCCTTGTGTTTAAGAACTTTACCCTTGTCCATCTGCTATAGTCATCTACGATCACTAATCCATACTTGTTGCCACTAATAGATGCAGTTTTCACTGGTCTAAATAGATCTATATTCAGAAGTTCTAATGGTCTAGAGGTAGAAACAACATTTTTTCTTTAAAAGAGGGTTTTACAAACTTGCCTTTTTGATATGCTTCACACAGAGCATCTGAGCTGAACTTCAGGTTAGGAAGTCCTCTGACCAAATTAAGTTTATTAATTTTAAATATTCTTCTCATACTAACATGCCTCAATCTTCTGTGCCATACCCATTGCTCATTGTTAATAGACAATAGGAATTTTACATTTTGACTTTTCAGTTCAGAAAGTTTTATTTTGTAAATGTTGTTCTTTCTCTTTCCCTTAAAGAGGATAGATCCATCTTTCTGACTAATTGCTTTATAGGACTTTTGATTGAAGATTATATCATAAGACTTATCACTTAATTGACTTATGGATAACAAGTTATATATTAATCCATCTACTAACAGAACATTAGTTATAGAGGGAAGATTATTGTTACCAATAGTTCCAGAGCCAATGATCTTCCCCTTATGGTTGCCTCTGAAACCTACGTAGCCTCCATAATTAAGCTCCAGGCTTTGGAACATATTCTTTATTCCTGTCATGTGTCGAGAGCATCTAGAGTGCAGGTACCAAGATTGGTGTTTCAGTCTTGCTGTTAAAGATATCTGTAACGTAAATTTTTTTATCCTTAGGTACCCATATCTTTTTGGGTCCTTGTTTGTTTGAGTTTCCAAAGTTTTGTTTGAATTTTGGTTTAGCAGAGAAAGCATTACTAGTGTAGTTTAAGTCATGTATGTGCCCATAATTAAAGTGAGAATTTAGAAGAGTGTGTTTAATAACCAAATCCTTAACTTTCTTAGGTTGGGATACTTTACCTTTGTATCCTATTCCTTTTCTGCCATTTCTGCTAATTCCATAGATCATTGAAGCCATCTTGCTTCTATCTACGTTTTTAGCGAGGAATATTTGAAAGCTATGATCATATTCCTTTATGATCTTATCAAGGTTTCTAGGAACTTCTGAGATAGTTTCCTTCTAAGTATTTTGTAATTCATTTTCAAGTTTTGAAAATTTTTCTTTCAGCTTAGAGTTTTCCAATCTTAGTTTCTTAGTTTCTTCAGAGTCAGAAACTAGATCCTTTTTTAGGTTGTTGTTTGACTCAAAGTTTCTGATATCTTTCTAGAATTTCTGACAGTCTCTCTTCTAATTGAGATCTACAAAAGTTAGAAAATACCTCTTCTTCCTGAGTATGATTCTGATCCAGATGATTCAATATCTTCTAATATGTTAGCCATAAGGGAAATGTTGGCTCTTTCATCTTCTGATTATGTGTCTGCTTCAGAAGAGTCTGAGTCATCCCATGTTTCCACGAGACTTTTCTTCTTCTCCTTAAAGAAATTCCTTTTAGGTTTCTACTTTTGAAGCTCTGGGCAATCACTTTTGTAATACCCTTGTTCATTGCACTTGTAGAAGACAATGTCTCTGTTGCTTGACTTTCTGTATCCAAAAGATGATTCAGACTTTTTATATCCAGACGATGGTTCAGACATTCTGTATCCAGACGATAGTTCAGACTGATTCCCTGTTCTTCTGGAATTTCTGAACTTCCTTTGCCTGTGCTTCCACAGCTGATTGACGCTTCTAGAGAGAAGAGACAATTTGTCTTCTGATGAGGATCCACCAGAGTTTTCTTCTATTGCCTGCAAAACTTTAGATTCATATTTTTTCTTAGATTTAAGGGCTAAAGACTTACCTTGCTTCTGGGGCTCATCATCTTCTAACTTTATCTCATGACTTCTGAGAGAGCTGACAAGTTCTACTAGAGAGATTTTGTTCAGATCTTTTGCCAGTTCAGAGTAGTGACCATGGGTCTTCATTTCTTTGGTAAAATTCTGATGATCATCTTTACATGATCAGTAGTTGAGTACCCTTTGTCTAGAACTTTTAGCCCAACAACTAGAATTTGAAATATTAAGGACATTGTTTCAATGGTTTCATCTTCTTCCATTTTGAAGGCTTCATACTTCTGAATGAGAGCAAGGGCTTTGGTTTCTTTGACTTGCGTGTTGCCTTCATGTGTCATTCTCAAGGAATCAAACACATGCTTTGATGACTCTCTGTTTGTTATCTTCTCATACTCTGTGTATGAGATGGCACTCAAGAGAATAGTTATGGCCTTGTGATGATTTCTGAAGTCTCGCTTTTGATGATCTGATATTCTTTTTTTGTCAATCTTCTGACCGCTTTCATCAACAGGATGTATGTACACATCAATCACCATACACCAGAGATCAGCATCATGAGCCAGAAACTTTTGATTCTGTCTTTCAAGTAATCAAAGTTATCTCCATTAAAGATTGAAGGTTTGTCGCTGATTTTGTCTTTCTCATCATGGTAGTCATTGCTGATGTTCTGACTTGGCCCCACCATAGTGTTTTTCTTAACTTGGATCTTTTATTGACACAGTTAAGTGCTTGAACTCAGAACCAGGCGCTCTGATACCAATTGATGAATGGAAAAACACAAGAAAGTTGGGGGGGTTTGAATTGGGATTTTTAAAGCTTAAAGAAAAGACAAGTTGGTTATCCCGGTTCATTTGAGCTCAAACTACTCCAGTCCACCCACCAAGATGATTTCGCCTCTCTCAATGAGGTCTTAATCCACTAATCAATCTTGATTACAAATCTACTTTGAGAACCGTAAAAGTATTCTTGAGTATAAACCACAAATCGATTTTCTCAAGATATTTCTCTAAACAATATTTGAATAAATGTGTACAAGCATGTTTTCTAATAAAATAGTATCACAATGATGTTTTACACAGTTGAATTTTGTACGTTTGAGGAAGATAGTGATAGCAGGATTACTGTGTGTGTAAAAATCGTAAACAATTTATCCTCAAAGCTTTGTTTAAATAGGCCAAGAATGTAGGAGCATTTGGAATGTTGATCAATGACAATAAAGGTGATTTTTAAAAATAAATACCCTTGTTCCCTTCCAGCCGTTACTCTTGAAATGAAAATAATTGATTTGTAACGCTTCAGAACATGCTTGCTTCAGAAGTTGAAAGTAGCCGTTGCTGCTTGCTTCAGAACTTTGTAGATCAGAAACACAGAGTCCTATTTGTAGCGTTAGAACTTCTTTCAGAGATGTTTATAATCAGAGTTGAAATAGCGTTTTAGTGCATCTTCTGATCTTCTTCCATAAAAACTTCTCTGGAAAATAAAATATAATTTTAGGGAGCATAATTCTTCTTTGCATTTGTTATCATCAAAATTCTTACAAGGGTTGTAGAATCAAAGTATGTTCTAACACATTTGGCACGAGAAAGATTTCAAAATGCACAAGAGGATCTAATTTGGCCTAAGCTCCTACATGGTGCCATGAACTCTACTTTGCACGCATGACTCGTAATTATAAATTGTCCAAAACTTCACTTGGTACCACCAAGCACATGCGCAAGTCATTTGTCCTTGCAAAATGCATACATAGAGTGTAAAACGACCTAAATTGGTGTCAAGCTCATGCATTTCATCCATATTTTCAAACGGATTGCAAATTGGTATTTTTCAAGTTGCTTCACACGTTCTAGATATAATTCCGCAGGTACCATGACCTCATTGAGTTTTCTATAAATAGAGAACCATTTTTCCTTCATTTGCAAGCTTGAACAACCACAAAACCTATGCCATTTTCACTCTCGAAGAGCTTCAAAAACTAGAAACCCTTATTTCATTTTTAGCTTATTTTTACCATAAATCCCTGCATATAACCACATAAATGGCACCCTACAAAGCTAACTGAACCATTATATAAGCTTGCCACCACCTATAACCTTCAACTCAATTTCACCATTGTTGATATTTGAAGCTTCATCTGGAAAGTTACATACGAGTTAAATTTCTAAAAAAACAAGTTTCCACATTCTTTGTCTTGATTCACTGATTCAAAGCCCTAACTCACGTTGAATTTGTTTTTCGTATTATTAATTTAATTTTACTTTGAAGCACTTAGGGTTTTCGGAGTTTTTGAGCAAATTCTCTCTGCTTAGAGCCATGTATTGACTCTAATACTGAGAGACATGAACAATGACATGAGAAAAAGCTTAACCATGCGGTGTTTGAGTTTAAAACTCTAAGTTCATGGATATGAAAAATTGATTCCAAGGTTTAAGACGACGTAGGCTTCACGCGCTTTGGTGGGAGATTTCAAATTATGTCCAATCACCATTTGCCACTCATGCTAGTTGTTGAATATTTTATTTTCTTTTAGTTTTAATTCATTTTTAATTCTTTTTCCTTTCAGATTTATTTTAAATAGCAACTTTAATATTTTTGTACTCCAAATTTCATAAATCAATAATAATATTTTCTACGACATATGTTTTTTGCATAATTTTAAAATGATTTTTAGCATTTTTTCTATTTTCTTTCTATTTTTTTTTTTAAATCTCATGCATTTTTAAACATTTTTCACTTCAACTTTTGAGATCCAATTATTTAGAATATTTCCGACTTTCTCAAATTTTTGTGGCAATTAATTATATATTTTGATTCCTTTTTGGAAATTTTCATTTAATTTCCTTTTTAAGTCAATTTCAATACTATTATTATTATTATTATTATTATTATTATTATTATTATTATTACTATTCTTATTGATCTATTTTTGTTTAACTTTTGTTGAAATTGGATCATGAATTGGTTGATCAATGCTTCATCAATTTCAATTGGTCTTTGAATGATGTTTTGGTTGACTGAACTTTCATCTTTTCAAACAAATCATGTAAATGATCATTTGATCATTTTTAGTACTTTAGATTAATGATAAGTTTATCCAATTGTGTTGTGTATTTGAATGGTTGAAATTGATGATAGAGGACCCCTTATTCAAATTCAAGTGTGTTTGATCATCTCTCTTCTCCATCTCCTTCTTTTTGCTTCTGTTTTGATCATTGTGTTACATTGTTTTAGGAGAAGGATTTTGTATCATTTCTCTAACATGTTTGACATATAAACTGCTATTGACCGACATCACATATGTGTGACTTCTACATAAAGCCACTTAGGATTGCTTAACATAGCGTTAAATTGTCCCGACTCGGTTGAATCCTCATTAACACTAAAATTGACATATTAATTGTGCTAACATTTACTTTTATTCCTTTTACATTTATTAGAATTTAATTTTATGTCACTTACATTCATGTCATTTACATTCTTGTAATTTTATTTTGCCTTTTGCTTTGTGCCTTTTATCTTCTTGTTTATTTTTCTTTATTGCTTTAAAACAACAAAAACATTAATAAAATGGATAAAACCCTAAAAAACTTTCATCTGATGTTGTGGAATTTGTGTTACTATCCCTTGCTTGAGGAGTATTTTGGACCTTGGACTTTAGGACTTAGTGTTTTCCTTTTCTTGGAGTGTTTTTATCAGAGACTTTGTGAATAATGTGGACCTTTGAACTTCAAATCAAGACTTGGCCTTGTTATGTGAAACTTTGATCTTTGCTTGAAGACTTGGGATTCTCTTTGTGGCTTTATAACTTTGGTTTTCATCTGGATCTCTTGATGTTCATCTGCTTATGTGCTTGCTTATGTGATTTGTTTATCTTGTGGCTTAATCCAAAGGGAAAGGACTACTCATTTGACCAATGTCAAATGCTTTCTCCATCTTGTGGTTAGTACACTTGCACACACACCAACTTTCTCTTGGGCTCCTTACAATGAGACCTTTTATTTCCTATCATTTACTTTATGCTTTAGGATATTCTCTTCATCTCCTACCAATTTCTTCAATTTTCAAAACTTCTCCCTATTTTAAAAATTTCTTATTTCAAACTTTAAAGTTTTTCTTAATAAACCTTGACTTTGTCAAGTGATCCCAAAATTTTTTTTCTCATTAAATTCTAAAACACTTAAGCATATTCAAATTCCTCGAAACTTCTAAAAAAGACAAATTTCATCAAACTTGTTTTTGTTCCTTTGTGCACTTTTCTTTTAAATCTTTTCAAAAGATTTGATATTATTCTATTCTAGTAGTGATGCAAACCACTATACTTTTACATTATGTTGAGAAGTGATTGGAATTTTCCACTTGAATGTTGAGACACGCTTGTTGAGAAAATCTAAGTAAAGTTCTACATATCAAGATGATGCAAATGATCACTTCCTCATACTTTTGGATAATAAGTTGTGTTTTCCTCTCGAATGCAACAAAATGTCTTCAATTTAAAATCAATCAAACAAACTTTTGTTGTTATTTTTTACCCCGAACTACGAGGATTTGATTTCCTTATTGCACTATGAGGATACTTAGGCATAGGCTCTTAAAGTCTTGGCGAGTAAAAACATAATATAATATTTCTTCCCTCATCACTCCAATCTTTTTGCAAACAACTCGGTTTTATCATAACACAGATTTTCAAGAGGTTCCCGAGGAGTACAATAAACGTGAGGGATGCTAATACCTCCCCCTTTCATAAAAAACCACTGTATCCATGTCTATATTTTGTTTTATTTTCATGTTGGATTTTCTCGATATTCCCCTTTCCTTTGGAAACAATAAAGTTCGGTGGGGACTCTTGTCTTTTTCGAAGTTAAGTTAATCAATAGCTTAGTCTCATTTTTCTTCCATGATAGATTGGTTTTAATTAAAAAATGTTTGATCATGTTTGGCGGAAAAAGTTTGTTGATTTAGTAAACAAAATTTTTCTCACGCTATGGAGAAAAAGAAAGTTGGATTGGTTGGATTTGTTTTGGGTGAAATACAAATATCTGAAGCGATGAGGTGTACACCTCCCACTCGTTTATTTAAGGAACAAATGATGTGGATATATTCATTCCCTTTTAATCTATGTTTTCAATTAATTTCTTAATGAAAGACTTACATTCAAAGCGATGAGGCATACATCTCTCACTTGTTTACTCAAGGAACAAATGGATATGCATCCACTCATTCCCTTTTTAATCCAAGTTTGTAATTAAGATTTCTTGACGGAAGACAAATATTTGAAGTGGTGAGGCATGCCTCTCTTTTTTTATTCGAGGAACAAATGGATGTGCATCCACACATTCCTTTATAAATCCAAGTTTTAAATTAAAATTTATTGATAGAAGATGATAGAATACGAATATTCAAAGTGATGAGGCGTACGCCTCCCACTTATTGTTGGGTGAGAATATGATTTTTATAATCTTATTTTCCATAACTTGAAGTGATAAGGTGATAGAATTGTTGTTAGAATATGCAATAGCCTTGTTGACAAAAAATGTAAGAGTTCATACAATCACTAATCCATAATAATGCTGAGAAGAATAAATCTTCTTTCTAGATCTTGACCTGTATACTGCGTAATTCCAAAATCTTCTGGAAATCTTTACACGATTTATGCTTCTTAAATCTTCCAGCTTCACCAATCTTCTCACTGTCTTCACGTGTGGCAATCAACCCTTGATACCACCAATTTCTTGAGTGATGAACTGTCTGAAGATTTGAGAAGAACTCCATATTGTCAGTAGCCTTCCACACAATCACTACCGAGGTCCCCTGAAGAGAAGAACCTCCTTCTTTTCACTGGAATTTTTTACCATTAATGACAACAACCTCAATCATGCAAGCTTCCTGAAAATCTTTACCAAACCTTTAAGAACGATTAGTTTAAAGATATCGTCTCCCTCAATAATTAAAAATCTCCATGATCAAGATCTGAAATCAAAATAGAGGTTGAAGATGAAATATTTTTTATTTGCAAGAGTTTTTTAGTTTTCAAAGAAATAGAGGGTGTTTATTTCACCAAATCATAAGTGTATATTATGAAATTTGTTTTTTAAATAAGATGACAAAATAAATGTATATGTGCTTGATATTAAGCACAAAAATGGATGGAAAAAGTTAGTTAGGTTCGAGTCAAGAATATATCATGATTTGAGTAAAATGAGCAAGTGAAGTGATATAAGAAAACATAAATATTTTGACCCATTTCTCGTTTGATTTGAATTACTTTCTAACTCTAATTGGAGTCACAAAAACTCGTGATTTGAATCAAGTGTAAAGTTTGATTCAAGTCAATTTGAACAGAACAAAACTTAGAAATGTGAAAATCTAATTGATTCGAGTCAGGTATAATGTCCGATTTGAATCAAATGAAGCAGAGGTTACCCAGGTCAGTCTGATTCGAATGAGGTGTAACTTATGATTTGACTCACAAAATTTCTTGATTTGAATTAAGTTAAAACACAGATTCACATCAGAGAAGTTGAAAAAATTTGTTTTACATCTGTTCACTTTTATCCGAGTCAAGACATATACATGATTCGAGTTTGTTTTGCCTCGTTCACTTTTATTTGAGTCATGCATATAAAATCTCAATTTTTCAAGGTTTTCAAAACACTTTGATATTTTTCTTTCCACATAACTTAAACCAATAACATACATGCTTCTTGTTCAGCTAACTTACGCAATTGACTAAAAAGATCATGATCAAACTCAAATTTAACAATTGAATTACGCATGCTAAAAACAAATTGATTCAAACTTGATTCAGAGATGTGTCATCATGAAGGAGACACAATAAACAATAATAAGTGAACGAAAGCGATAAGACAAACGACAAAATCGTATTGGGGTTCTCCCCCCGAATGTATTAGGGACATGCAACTTATGATGATCGTCAAGAGGACAATCATCATCAGTCATTTATGCTAATACTTAGATAAACAAGAGGGTGATTGTTATCAGTCGCTTATGCTGATACTTAGATTAACAAGAGGATGATCGTCATTAGTCGCTTATGCTGATACTTAGATCGACAAGTGGATGATCGTTATCAGTCACTTATGATTATACTTATATCAATAAGAGGATGATCGTTATCAGCTGCTTATGTTGATACTTAGATTGACACGAGGATGATCACCATCGTCCTCTTATGATGATACTTAGATCAAAAAGAGGATGATAGTCTTCATTCACTTATGTTGTTAATTAAATCGACAAGAGGATGATTATTAACAACTGCTTATGTTGATACATAGATTGACAAGAGAATAATCGTCATCAATTGCTTATGTTGATACTAAGATCGACAAGAGGAAGATCATCATCAACTGCTTATGTTGATACTTAGATCGACATGAGATTAGAATAGATTAACTGAGGTATTTACTGAGGATAAGAAGGATTAAGTGATTGGCGCTAATGATATTTTGGTTTTAAAGATTCCAGAATGCCAATGACAATTAGGCTTTGGAAATTATAAAAGACGTGTGCTGATGAAGATCGGGCTTTGAAATATGAGTGAGTGTGATACGGTGGGAGAACTGACTTGAGGTTTGCGTTCGTATTCGCAAATGTTGCGGTTAGCAAGAGTCGCCACCGACTTTTTATTTTATCCTAAGGAAAGGTTAAAAAGCACAGCAAAAACCTTTTGAGATGTTTTCTTGGGTTCGGGGAGTAGATTATAGAAAAGGAAGGTATTAGCACCCTTTCTATCCATGGTTATCCATGGGCTCTTAGTTACTTGCTTAGATCACTTGCCTTTTGTTTTCAATTGTTTTAAATGGTGCTTGAGTGTGTGGGTTTTGAAAATGTTTTGAAAAGAGGCCAATGTGGTGGCAACCTTTGCAATGATCCATGTGGGGATGTATACAAAGATGTATGTCTTTTGAAAAGGTTTTCATTTGTTTTTGAAAGTTGTTTTGAAAGTGTAGTGTTGTGTGGTTTTGAAATTAGGCAAGTGTTTTGTTTTGCAAGTTGTTTCAAGTAACTAAGAGGTTATCTACTCCTAAATTTCTCAAAAGATTATTGCTATACTCTAACCCTTTTAACAAGTTTGCACCACCATTGTGTTGGCGGGCAACCTTGTGTTAGGATGTGAAAGGGACAGGCGCGGGTCATCGTTTAGACCATAATTGTAACGACGTTAAATGTCTTTGGGCAATTTCTCTAAGGGACTTGATCATTTGTTTTGTTTGTTTTGAAAAGTTTTATCGAGGGACTATGATCATTCAAACTGTTTGCTTTGCCCAAAGATGTTCAACATACAATATGGCCCATTTATTTGAAGGCAACAAGTGGAATACCCTAGGGGGTGCAAGTGTGATTTGTGTGTCCATTTTCATGCTTGTTTGTCTTGTATTAGGTCAAACTATTTTTTATCGTTTTTTCGCATACAAACCCTAATTCTAGCATGTTATTATTTAGAAAGCAATAAAGTGCGAAATTAAAATTACTAAGCTATTACACAACCAAATATGGGAAGGGGGGTACAAATGTTCAAATGGGGATATTGACAAGAATTTGAATCTAAATTATTACAACAATTGGATATTTTGCAATGCATAATTAAATGTAAATTAAATAAATATGTGAAATGTAAAAAAAGAAAGTTTCTATGTGTATGAGAAAATATTATTTATGTAAAAGGAAAAAGAAAATAAAATGTATTTATTTTTTAGTATTTTGGACTTAGGGTGAAAAACCCTAATTTTTAAATAAAAGGTATTATTTAATTTTAATACAACTATTTATTTATTATCTATAAAAATAACCTAAAATGAAGTATATTGTGAAAAAAATATTTTTGTATCAAATGTTAATAAAATAAAAAAAAATCAAGTATTTTTATATCTTTTCCTTAAATACATTAATAATCAAATATATATATATATATATATAACCCTAAATATGTATTATTCTAAAATAAATATTTAAATATTTTAATAAAATAAAAAAGTATTTTTTTTGTGTAAAATATTTTCATAAAGTAAATAAAAAATAAAAATGTATCTACACTATTTTCTATTTATTTCAATAATAGTATATATATATATATATTTGTATATAACAAAAGAAATAAACAAATAAATATGCCATAAATACAAAAAGTGATGGAAAAAATATTTTAAAAATTTTAATGGTATGAGAAAAAATAAATAAAGTCAACCCAAAAAGAAAAAGTCAAATATGTCAAGAAATGAGCAAATGGGCTCAGGGGGGTGTAAACCAAAAAATGGGGTGTGAAAAGGAAACAAATCCAGGCCCAGCCCAGATCACTTCTTCTTCAACCTCTGTACAGCTTTCTTCACACAAAACACGCGTTTTCTATCTCTGGATTCCTGGACTCTCAAGCAAAACTCATAACATGAAAAGTGTAGAGCATTAAGAGACGGTTTCAACCATATAAAGAACATGACCTATCTCTCTAAGATGAGGGAGAATTTCTCTCCCCCTCTTTTCTGACCTAACTTTTCATCAATGTTCAGACATGAAATTCTCTAAGCACACGAAACATAAATGAAATCTAATCATATGAGCATGTTCAGGGCTATGATTGTGACATGTTTTCTTCAAAAACCTAAAGCTAACAATGCCTAACAAGAGAGATAGAACTCCATGAATATACCTGTTCAGTTGGAATCGAGCTGGGCAATGGAGGATGTTTCAGAGTGAAATGAGGACTTGTACAGCTTCCTTGAAGTGTAAGGAAGCTTTTCCAGTTCCTACTTTGCCTTGAAACTTCCTGAATCGAGCTAATGAACTCCAACTGCAAAACAGAAAATTAAAAATGGTGAAGTGGCTTGGAGGTGTTACAGGTCTGATTTTAGGATATGGATAGCTTGTATATATTGTAGGGAAGGTAGAGGAAAAGGTTTGAATCAAAATGCTTGAAGGGATTGGGAGTTTGAACTCAAACTGCAGGGGCACCCCTGTTTGTGCAGTTTGAGGATGATTCTGAGATGGAGGGTGTTTTGGAGGTCAAGAGCTCGTGTCTTAGCTTGGATATGTTATGTGTAATGTGTTTGACAACTTTGTTCTTGTGTTTGTATGCTGGTATGAGAGATGGCATAAGTTATGGATGTTACTTCTATGTGAAGCAAGCAAATGTCAACTTGGTTTCTAGGCCAGTACAATGCCTCAATCTATGCTGCACATTTGAGTCTTGATCAGTGGGATATGCCCATGCCTTTTTGCTTCAAAGATCTGCATTGTACCTCATAGATTTGCAAAGTTGCCATAAAGTAACACTTTACAAGAATGGATAATATGCTTTTTCTAGTTTAGGCTTGATTTTGTGTGTATTGTCCAAATGAGCAAGATAATGCTAGAGCACAAAGGATATGCATTGAATTATTGAGTGAAAATGGGATTAGAGGCCTGCAATGTAGCTTAAGCATGCTGAATTCAAATTTGCCAAGTTTATGAACATGCTTTGATGAAGAACAAAAGTGAATTTTTGCCAACTTGTGAAATTCGAATCTCTCAAGTTATGAGGTTGTTTGATGAGTTCTTGGACATTTTGTAAAGCTTGGAATGTGTACTTCAATCCATCTTTGAAATGCAATTTGAAATTCCAAGTGGAAGGGTATGAAAAGTGGCCTTGAAGTAGGGTAGAAAACCTTGTCAAAATAGGTCAAATTTCACTAAGTTAAAAGATGGTTTAGTGCCCTTATTCAAAAAATCATAACTTGAGATACAAGCTTCAAATGAGAAAACTTTGTGAATCAAAGTTGTAGATTATGCAACAAGCTACAACTTTCATGTTTTGACTTTTGTTTGAATCCAAATGGATCATGGTGAAAAGATGGGGCAAAGTTGGGAAAAAATTAGGTTTTTTTCATAACTTAGAAAAATTCTAAGTTATGAAAAATTCCATTTTCAAACCCTAATTTGCATTTTGTGATTTCTTGGTGAACAAGTTTCATGATTTGGCATGTTTTGATGAAAAATGAATCTTGACTCTTGATTTTGACCAAAAAGTCAAAGTTTGACTTTTCAGTATACAGTCAAAATTGATCAATTGACTGGGAAATTCAACTGTCAATCTTGTGTACTTGGGATCTTTTGAGCTTGATGAACATGTCAAGATAATTCCATGGGGTCCTTGAGTCCATATGTGAGCTTGGTTTGCCATTGGCTAGGTCCAACAGTCAAAAATTGCCTTTGTGCAGTCAAAACCCTAAAAATGACCATTTTGCCCTTTTGGTGATCTGACCAAATTTCTTATGGAATTGTGATCCAAACTTGATCAAATGGTTCATATGAGTTCATAATGTTGATGTGGATCAAATTTCATGAGGTTTGACTGTCAATTGGCCACAGTTGACTTTTTCCCCAATACAGCTGATTTCTAGGTCAACTGTCCAATTGACTGGGAAAAGCTTGGAATCAAGACTTGAAACTTGGTATGGGTAAACTTGGGAGTCCAATATGAAGCATGAAAGTCATCTTAGGCATTTTAGGTCAAAACATCTTTAGGCAAACACAAACCCTAATTTGAGTTCACAGTGCAAGGAGAAGTCTTGAGCAGAGGAAACCTTAATTGTATCTTGATCTTTAAATGTCTTGTGATGAGAAAATGTTGAGGAAATGGGAGGGCAAATTTTGGGGTACAACAGTTGCCCCTGTTCAATCTTCTTGGACCTGAAGAGTTAGATTGGCAAGTTTGCCTTTCGTGACTCGAGGGTAAAAGGAGATTGGACACTAGAGTGCCCGGAAATTTGCACTCGCATGCTGGAGTATCAACAACGTGGTGTCGGGAATGGGCTTATAGATGCCATTTGGGAGAGATGGTGGATAGGGAGATGGGCTTTGTAGATGCCATCTGGAAAAGTGACAGAACTTTGTCGGGAATGGGCTTATAGATGCCATTTGGAAGTGTTGATCGCATAAGAGATTCCTTAGCGAGAACTTGTGTATTTAAGAAAGACAGATGTTTTCCTGGCTTGTTACAGGTGTTTGATCTTTAGTCTCCTTATGCAGATATGTCCTGGCTAGATACAGGTATTTGAATCTACAATTGGTTGCTCAGATGTGCCCTGGCTGGATACAGGAGTCGAATCCGGGAATAGTCGTCAAATAGATGTGCCCTGGCTGGATACAGGTATCGAATCTTCGAACTCTTCAGACGTGCCCTGGCTAGATACAGGAGTCGAGTCTGGAAATGTGGTCAACAGATATGCCCTGGCTGGATACAGGAATCGAATCTGGAGCTGTTGTAGTTGATAGATGTGCCCTGGCTGGATACAGGTATCGAATCTTTGAACTCTTCAGACGTGCCCTGGCTAGATACAGGAATCGAGTCTGGAAATATGGTCAACAGATATGCCCTGGCTGGATACAGGAATCGAATCTTTGAACTCTTCAGACGTGCCCTGGCTAGATACAGGAATCGAGTCTGGAAACTGATCACTCTCAGATGTGCCCTGGCTGGATACAGGTATCGAATCTGGAATTGTGACAGTTGAAGGTAGTCGTTTTTTGAGATTGTCCTTTTCCTGAAAAGGCAAAGACGTAAGCTGTATGCAATGTCATGATGTATGATGTGCATGATGTCATGATGCTCAACATTTGATGTTGTATGTGTTTCATCATGTATGTAAGCAAGATGTATGAACATGTGAAATGTTTATGAGTGTAATTTCATCTTAGGAAAATAGATCCTTGACGAATGGCCGGGAAGCTGCTCTGCGGAAGAGATGCTTGACGGAAGCTTTGATGAGAGGCCCGCTGAGGACTTTTAACGATGGACTCCGCTGAGGATAATGATGGTAAACTCCGCTGGGGAACTCCAAGGATAAACTCTGCTTGGGAATACAAAAGATAGACTTCGCTGGGGAACTCCAAGGATAAACTCTGCTTGGGAAACCTCAAGGATAAACTCTGCTTGGGAATACAAAAGATAGACTTCGCTGGGGATTGGAGGAACTTTTGCCGAGAACGGTCTTCCGTGGCTTTTAGCTGAGGATAACCCAGTTATAAGTCCTTGTGAGGAAATAACTCTAAATAAAAACTTGGGCGTGACGTTCGTACTTCGCCGGGGATAAGCTCGCAGAATCTACAGGGGATGAGCTTTTAAGACCTGCCAGGGAAGGTTGTGTCTTTTTCAGGATCGACGGGGAATCGACTCCTGCTTGGGGAAAGTGCTGCTGAACCTTGTTTTACTCCGCGGGGAGTTAAGATGATTTGGCCACATTTTCAGTTGAACCTATCTTGGTGCCTTGGTGGACAAAACAACTAGACCGCATTAGACAACTCCACATTGCCCCTGTCTTTGATATCACTTGTAATTAATCTCTTTTTTCATATGCAAACATTTATGAATCAGCAATTTAATGTCAAATGCATATATCAAAAATGAACATTGGACGTTCTTCGCAAGACAAAACAGAAAAAGAAAAACAATGGCAATTTGCATGGACAAGTGAATTTGTATTGATTTAAACTTTGCCTATGAATAGGCGTTTTTTGTACAAGAGGCTGACATCCTAGTAAGAGGACGCCGCCAAATAACATAGAGTTTACAATTTGAAAAACAAAACAGCTATGTGAACAATCCCACTGGGTTCCAACTCTGCTATTGCCTTTATGTCTTCGAACGTCTCATCGCTTTGCTGCTTAGTTGAAGATGAAGCTGATTGGTCAATGCCGAAATCTGGGGCCAGATAGTTGATGCCGAATTCCGGATGCGAAGTGATCCAATGAAACATAGTGTTACGCTTTTATCCCTAACTTTTGCCTGGACCGCCCTTTCGGGTTTTCAGTCCACCGGGATACCCATTTTTGCCCAAGCCGCCCTTTCAGGTTTTTGACTTGCCGGGTGTACAGATTTTTTCATTTCATCCCTTATTTTTGCCCGAACCTTTTTTGGTTCGCCGGGAAGCCCTTATTTTTTGCCTAGGTATGTCAACCTAGCGGGTCTTTTATTTATGCGTAGTATTTTTTCACTATGTCTGCATTGGCGGGGTGAGGAAGGTCGTCACCGTCCATGGTGGTTAGGATCATGGCTCCTCCTGAGAACACACGCTTAACCACAAATGGCCCTTCGTAAGTAGGGGTCCATTTGCCCCGGGGATCACTTTGAGGAAGGATGATGCGTTTGATTACCAGGTCCCCAACTTGATACTCTTGCGGTCTGACTTTCTTGTTAAATGCCCTGATCATCCGTTTCTGATACGTTTGACCGTGACAGATAGCAGTGAGCCTCTTTTCGTCAATCAGATTTAGTTGATCAAGTCGAGTTTGGATCCAATCATCTTCATTCAAGTCTGCATCCTTCATTATCCGGAGAGAGGGTATCTGGATTTCGATTGGCAAGACTGCCTCTATGCCATAGACTAGGGAGAAGGGAGTTGCCCCGGTTGACGTCCTTGCTGAGGTGCGGTACCCATGAAGAGCGAACGGTAACATCTCGTGCCAATCTTTATAGGTCACTGTCATCTTCTGCACAATTTTCTTGATATTTTTATTGGCTGCCTCTACAGCCCCATTCATCTTCGGCCGATAGGGGGAAGAATTGTGGTGCTGTATCTTGAATTGTTCACAGAGTTCAGTGATCATTTTGTTATTGAGATTGGTACCATTGTCCGTAATGATTCTTTCTGGGACTCCGTACCGACAAATCAGATTATGCCGGATGAATCGTGCTACGACGCTCTTGGTTATTGTGGCATAGGAAGCTGCCTCGACCCATTTCGTGAAGTAATCGATTGCCACCAAGATGAAGCGGTGCCCATTGGATGCCGTCGGTCGGATCTCACCGATCATATCGATGCCCCACATTGTGAAAGGCCAAGGTGCCGTTAGGACATTCAAAGGAACCGGAGGGATATGCACCTTGTCAGCATAGATCTGGCACTTATGACAAGTCCGGGAGTGTTGGTAACGATCGGCTTCCATCGTGGACCAGAAATATCCTGCCCGAAGGATTTTCTTAGCCATGGTGTGTCCACTGGAATGGGTCCCAAATGTACCTTCGTGCAGTTCCATCATAATTTTCTCTGCTTCAGCCTTATCCACACAACGTAACAGAGTTGAATCATGATTCCGTTTGTAGAGAATGCCGTTGCTGAGGAAGAATTTTGCAGCAAATCTCCTCATGAACTTCTTATCATTGACAGATGCACCTTCAGGGTATTCCTGGGCTTCCAAGTACCTCTTCACCTCGTGATACCAGGGCTTTTCAGTCACCTTCTCAGCCTCGAGCTCGCAGCAGTATGCCGGTTCATCCAACTTCCAGATTGTGATTTGGGGAGCCTCATTGTCCCATTTAACTTTGAACATTGAAGACATCGTGGCTAGTGCGTCCGCTAGCTGATTCTCCTCTCTAGGGAAGTGCTCAAAAGTTATCTCTTCAAAGTGAGGGAGCAAGGTCGACACATACTCCTTGTAAGGAATGAGATTCGGGTGTTTCGTATCCCACTCGCCTTTGATCTGATTGATCACGAGAGCGGAATCTCCGAAGACACTTAGAAACTTGATCCTCAAATCGATCGCAGCTTGTAAACCCATGATACATGCCTCATATTCTGCCATGTTGTTGGTGCAGCTGAAACATAATCGGGCGGTGAGTGGAGTATGAGTCCCCTTGGGAGATATGATTACAGCGCCGACGCCGTTACCCAAAGCATTGGAGGCTCCGTCAAAATGCATAGACCATCGGGATCCTTCCTCAGGTCCTTCATCCGGTCCAGGTACTTCACAGTCAGTTACCACCATGATGTCTTCGTCCGGAAAATCAAAGTTCAATGATTGATAATCGTCCACAGGTTGGTGTGCCAAATGATCAGCCAGTACACTCCCCTTAATTGCTTTCTGAGTTGTATACTGGATGTCATATTCTGTTAAGATCATTTGCCATCTCGCTATTCTTCCAGACAGAGCGGGCTTTTCAAATATGTACTTTATGGGATCCATCTTTGAAATCAATAAGGTAGTGTGAGTCAGCATATACTGTCTCAGCCGGCGAGCAGCCCATACAAGAGCGCAGCAAGTTTTCTCAAGCAGTGAGTAACGAGACTCACAGTCGGTAAACTTTTTGCTCAAGTAATAAATAGCGTGCTCTTTTCGGCCAGACTCGTCATGCTGCCCCAGCACACACCCCATTGAATTATCAAGCACTGTCAAGTAAAGTATCAGAGGTCTTCCTTCCACCGGTGGCATAAGAATGGGTGGCTCTTGGAGATATTCCTTTATTCTTTCAAAGGCGGCCTGACATTCATCATTCCAGCGTACCACTTGATCTTTCTTCAGTAATTTGAAGATTGGCTCACAAGTAGCAGTTAGATGCGAGATGAATCGAGCAATGTAATTCAGTCGTCCTAGGAAGCCTCTGACTTCTTTCTCTGTTTTTGGGGTCGGCATCTCTTGAATAGCTTTAACCTTGGCAGGGTCCACCTGGATACCTTTATCACTTACAATGAAACCTAGCAATTTTCCGGACCTCACCCCGAAGGTGCATTTGTTGGGATTCAATCTCAGCTTGTACAACTTGAGTCGGTCAAACAACTTCCTCAGATGATCAAGGTGTTCCTCCTCAGTTTGAGACCTTGCAATCATGTCATCAACGTATACTTCAATCTCATGATGGATCATATCATGAAATAAAGCAACCATGGCACGCTGATAGGTTGCCCCAGCATTTTTTAATCCGAATGGCATGACCTTATAACAGAAGGTGCCCCACTGAGTCACAAAGGTAGTCTTCTCCATATCTTCTGGAGCCATCTTGATCTGATTATACCCTGAAAAACCATCCATGAAGGAGAACACCTTGTGTTGGGCTGTATTGTCAACAAGGACATCAATGTGAGGTAGGGGGAAATCATCCTTGGGGCTGGCCCTGTTCAGATCCCTGTAGTCGACGCACATTCTGACTTTACCGTCCTTCTTCGGCACTGGCACAACATTGGCAACCCACTGAGGGTAAGAAGTTACTGCAAGGAAACCCGCATCAAACTGTTTCATCACCTCAGCCTTAATCTTCTCAGACATCTCTGGACGCATTCGCCGAACTTTTTGCTTTACTGGAGGGCAATCTTCCTTGGTCGGCAAATGGTGAACTACAATGTCGGCATCCAAACCGGGCATATCTTCATAGGACCAAGCAAAAATCTCCATGTAGTCTTGTAGCATCTGGATCAATCGTTGCTTCACGCTGAGCTCTAGGTTGGCGCCAATCTTGACCTCTTTCCTATCTGTCTCGGTACCCAAGTTAATTGTCTCCACAGGCTCTTCATGTGGTTGAATAGCCCTCTCTTCCTGTAGTAGCAGTCTTGCGAGTTCACCAGGCACTTCGCAATCATCTTCACCTTCGTCTTCGGCCAAGTTGATCGGATTTTCGAAGTCATAACTGGCGGTAGCAGAGCTGTTGCCAGTGAGATCCAGAGTGGATTGAAACCTGTATAAGTGAGTGTGTGTAAATATAGCTGTTTTGCAATATATATAACACAGAAAGAAAAAGAGCACAAGATTTGAAATGCAACAAACGTCCAATGTTTTGATTGATGATATATGAAAATGTCATACAAAAAGCCCTCACAAATGGAGCTACGATGCCCCAGGCAGGACACCGAGCCAACAGAGTTTTAACATATTGTTTGTTACAAATTTGGAAATCAAAAGAAATCAATTACTGCGTGACAAATGTGATAGGGGTAAAATCCTTTGCTGTCCAGTTGCTTGGTCCGTCGCTGGCAGTCGGGTAGATCCAATTATCAAACTCAGCTTCCTCCACATCCTCCTCGATAGCATTTACCCTTGAGCTGGAAATAAACACCGGAGCCTTTCCAATCTTTTCTTTGCGCACTGCCTTCTGAGCCTCTGCAGTAAAGCCTAGCCCGAACTTGTCGTTCTTCTGAGTGAAGTCAGGAAGCTGACCCCAGTGTGCACCATTGCCTTTCTGAACCACAGCCCGGGCATCCCTTAGGGAAACCATCTTCAAGGAATCATTCTCTTCGGCCATTGTCTCCGCAGCTGCTGAAATTGGATGTACCTCCTCGAAATGTTGAAAGGGGGTTTCAATGAACTCCCCGTCCATCTCGATGTACCTGAAGGAATTCAAATAGCTCACCATATACTCCTCTTCTCCTTGCACAGTGACGATTTTCCCCCTGACAGGATACTTCAGCTTTTGGTGCAAGGTGGAGGTTACTGCCCCAGCTTTATGGATCCAAGGTCGACCCAACAGACAAGAGTATGATGGACGTATATCCATCACGTAAAAGGTAGAGTCAAACACTTGAGAGCCCACACGAATAGGGATGTTAACCTCTCCATGAACCATCCTCTTGGAACCGTCAAAGGCCCTGACGATGATATTGCTGGGTTTCAACTCCAGGCCTTCATAATCCAGGCGATCCAAAGCCTTTTTCGGTAGAACATTCAAGGAAGAACCAGTGTCCACCAATACATGTGCCAGAGTAGTGCCCCTGCATTCAATAGAGACATGCAGGGCATCATTGTGGTCTCTCCCTTTTGCGGTCAGGTCAGCATCTGAAAAACCCAAGCCGTTGTCCGCTGTCAAATTTGCTATGCAGTCAGTGAACTGAACTGCAGACGTCTCCTGCGGCACATGGGCCGTCTTGAGAAAAGAGATCAAGGCTTTTGCATGGGCCTCGGAACATAGTAATAAGGAAAGCAGGGAGATCTTGGAGGGTGTATGCCCTAACTGCTCAACAACATTAAAATCACTTTTCTTTATTATTTTCAGAATCTCCTCCATTTCTTGTCGGGAGGCCTCAGCATTCACGGGTATTGGTGCCTCCATCCGGGCAGGCTCTTCTTCAATCCCTTTGCCCCGAGCATTTGATGACTCGGCAGCAGGGGACACAATTTGATCAGCAACAGAACTTGGTAAACTTGCAGGTTTTATGAGGAGGGGTTTTCGAATGGCGGGTGGCGCAATGTCAGGAGAGAAGAGCCTGCCACTGCGGGTGACTTTAGCTGGACCGGTGATATCGCAGATACTGTCACTAGCATCAAATTCTTGCTTGATTCCATTTACATATACGTCTGCCCCATAATGCCATGGGACAGCTTTATCAGAAACGTAGGAGAGGGGTCCTGGAACAGTAATGATCACAGGCGCAACTGTCAAGATTTGAATAGGCTTCTTTGGGGGAGCCTTGATTGGATTTTTGAAGATGGTAATCACGGACACTTCTTTCATCGGAACCATTTGAACAGCAGTCTTTTTGAATAGAATCTCCTTGCTATCCATTAGGCCTTGGATGCCTAACCTTAGCAAGGGACAATCAGATAGGGAAATAGCACAGAATGGGCAACCTTTGCCGCAACCCGGAAATAAACCGGCCCGCAGTAGGTTTTTCTTAACAGTCTTCAAAGGGGTAACAACTTCATCTATCGAAACAGCATACACTTCTTCCTCAATGGCGTTTACCCTATGCTGGGGCATAGGAGCCGTCACAACATTTGGTCTTTCTGGCGCTTCAAACTGAATTTCTTTTGCGTCAATTAGATCTTGCACTTTGTTTCTCAAGGCCCAGCAATCATCAGTAGTGTGCCCGGGACTATCAGAATGATAAGCACACCGGGCATTCGGGTTGTATTTAGGGGACGCAGTGTTGACGACCTTAGGAGCTTCTTTGAGGGTCACCAGGTTGGTGGATAACAGTTGGGGTAAAATTTGAGATAATGTCATACTCAATCGGGTATACTGCCTCTTGGGCCTTTCATTTCTTTGTTGATTGTACTGCTGAGGAGCAGCAACAGGTTTGGAGATGACCAAAGCGTTGACGGCTTGGCGACTTTCGGGCTTGACTTGCCTTCTAGGGCCATAGACGGCGCTTGCTTCTTTCTTAAATGGCCTCTTCTCAGCACTTGTAGAGGCAGCCTTTTGTATCTTGCCTGACCTGATGCCAGCTTCAATTCTTTCTCCTGTTAATATCAAATCTGTGAACCCAGCGGAGGAGTTTCCAACCAAATGATTGAAAAACGGACCAGACAACGTTCCCAGAAACATATCAACCAGCTCTCGATCAGTTAATGGAGGCTGCACCCTGCCAGCCAAATCTCTCCATTTTTGAGCGTACTCTTTGAATCCTTCACCCGTCCCTAGAGACATACCCTGAAGTTGGGTACGCGTAGGAGCGAGATCAGAATTATATTGGTATTGTCTGTAGAAAGCAGTCGCCAAATCCTCCCAGTGCCGGATGCTAGCTCCGTCTAATTGGTAGAACCATTCAAGCTGAGACCCCGAGAGGTTGTCCTGGAAGAAGTGAATCCAGAGGTTCTTATCCGCCGTGTAAGGTTGGATTTTCCTTACATACGACCTCAGATGCAGCTTTGGGCAGGAGACCCCATCATACTTGGCGAAGGCAGGCGCCTTAAACTTGTGTGGAATTACTACTCCGGAAGATAATCCCAAATCTCCGAAATCCAGTCCTGGCACGTTCTGAATTTCCATAGCGCTCAAGCGGTCCTCCAATTGTTTGTATCTGTCAGCAGCAGGTGGGTATTGTTCCTCGTTATAGTCCGTCTCGTTGTCGGAGACTGCGGGACTAGGAGCTCCTCCCCCTTGGGGACTATTTTTCTCAGCAGAAGAGGTGGTTGGATCAGCTTCATTGTGGAGTGTGTTCCCAAATCTGCGTCCGGTGTTGAACATCGCCGTTCTCTTTTTCTTCTTCTTCTTCAGGAGTAGAGTCTTCAACTCTTGCTGACCCTGGGCTAGGCTTAGGACCATCTCTTGAAACTGTGAACTTTGGGCCTGAAGGGCCTTGATTGCTTGCTCACTGGATGATTCCGGGTTCATGATGACTGTTCACATAAACAGCGAATAAAATTAAGCAACCTGTGAAATAGGGTACCTGCTATGCATATGGTGCAATGGAATGCGTATGTATGCAATGCATTCAAGGATTTAGAACATTCAAACTTTGTTGTAGACAAAAAGGAACGCACATCATATTAATAAGGAGAAATTCGTTAGTACATAAATGCCTCATGGGCCAAATATTACAAAATAACCCCTTAAGGTAAAAAGACATTGCGCATCCTTTTTGGCGCGATGTAGGTGTTGAGATTCCTTTCCTCGTGCAGCAGGCGGGTGAGTTCCAGGACCTTATTTTCACTAGCATGTAGACTGGTCTCAAGAGAATTCCGCTCTTCCTTAAGTTGGATCCAGCTCTTCTGCATTTCTTCCCAGGAGGTGGGCATGTCGGGATGTTGAATGGTGTAGGATGCTTCTCCTTCCAAGACTGGCTCTTTGATTACAGGTAGCATGTGAGGGTAAGGCATTACTAACTTCTGGGAGCGGGCTCGTACCCACTTGAGGTAAGGCTCCAACGGGATGGAATTCCGGTGCCCCAGTGTCTTGCTGTCTATCCTACTTGGCATCCTCCAAGCCCTGATAAATCTCTGACGAAGTCCTTGAGCATCGTTGTCGAAGTCGAAGACTATGTCAGGAATTAACATGTCATGAGGGCCATCCTTCCGAGCATAACCAAACTGTCTCCAAGCCAGGCATGGGTTGTAAGTTATACCTCCTTTGATTCCAAATAAAGGAACATTAGGGTACTCCCCACAACGATCAATGATAGTGACGTCTTCCCGGGATCTAGGACACCAATGTATATCTGCATGCGTGAGAGCCATTAATCGTTGTGACCATCTCAAACCCCGCTCGTTCTTCAAAACTGATTGCGGAAGATGCGAAATAAACCACCTTCCCAGGAGAGGAGTGCAACACATAAGGACACCCCTTCTTCTCATGGTTCGAGTGTAACATGAGTGAAGGATATCCCCCAACAGTGTAGGTATAGGATTCCTGGTCATAAAGATCTGGACAGCACTGATATCAACAAGCTGATCTGGGTTAGGGAACAACACCAAACCATAGACAAGGAGGGCTACAACTTCTTCAAAAGCTCGTAGGTCAAGAGAGTTCCAACATTCTTGGGCCTTATCAAACAGAAACCTAGCTAAGAACCCTTTGATACCACTTCTAACTTCCCAATGTCCTTTGAGGTCGGATGTCTGTAGGTGCAAGGCTTTAGCAATCTCTTCAAGCCTGGGTTCCTCTTCCGTACCGTTGTAGGGTAGTTGATCGAGGATAGGGACCTTCAGAAGTCGGGAGAATTCTTCCAATGTAGGCACCAACTGATAATCCGGGAAGGTGAAACAGTGATGCAGAGGGTCAAAGAATTGGAACAGGACCTTTATCAAGTCCTCCTCAATGTTGGTGTTAACCAAGTTGATGAGTCTCCCATGTCTCTCACTGAATGAAGAACTCTCGGGGATTCTGGACAGAAGCTCCTTAAGCTGAGGAGGGATCTTTACGAGGCTAATCTGAATTGTCTTTCTGCGAGCAGTTTCCATGTCCTATAAAACAAGAACAAAGATGAAGATTCGAAACCCTTGAAACGGTTAGTCAATGCTCATGATGTTTGTATGATGTAATGATGTGATGATTAAATGCACTATAAACATTCACAAAGGCAAACATGGTAAGGCATACAAGTCACACAAACCCTTAGAGTTTAGGCCTGCATGGGGGCTGGGTATTACCCTCTTGAAGTTTTGTGGGCTCAACCTGTCCTATCAAAAGTAACCGGGTTCTAAAGGTCCCAATATCACTGGATTGCTTTCATTGTTCATCGTTTCGATTTAGCCACTGAACTGGCGACCGAAATATTCCAGGAAAGCAACCCTCAATTGAGTGTAGTATCGAGTATCAACCAACCTCGGACTGCACCAAAGTCAGTTATCTCACTACCCTAAAAAGGCCAAGATGGTTCAATTAAGGTTCCTAAGGTCAGTTGATGCTTCATGACACCACGCGGCGGCCCCGTACTCTCCTTGACTGAACTCAAGGGTTACCGGTACACACCAAAGTGCCACATCAACGTAGCAGACTGCTTCAACCATGTCGGTATACCCCGCACAGTTCCCTCACAGCCTTGTTTCTACCTAAAAGGGTTTCCCCAGATCCGGGTTAGGATCTATAAAACTCCGATACAAAGCCCACAATATGTAAAAGCAAACAAAGCAAGCAATTGAAAACAAAGGTGATCTAAACCCTAAGGTTACTCCACTTTAAAAGTTGTCCCCAGCAGAGTCGCCAGTTCTGTGATACGGTGGGAGAACTGACTTGAGGTTTGCGTTCGTATTCGCAAATGTTGCGGTTAGCAAGAGTCGCCACCGACTTTTTATTTTATCCTAAGGAAAGGTTAAAAAGCACAGCAAAAACCTTTTGAGATGTTTTCTTGGGTTCGGGGAGTAGATTATAGAAAAGGAAGGTATTAGCACCCTTTCTATCCATGGTTATCCATGGGCTCTTAGTTACTTGCTTAGATCACTTGCCTTTTGTTTTCAATTGTTTTAAATGGTGCTTGAGTGTGTGGGTTTTGAAAATGTTTTGAAAAGAGGCCAATGTGGTGGCAACCTTTGCAATGATCCATGTGGGGATGTATACAAAGATGTATGTCTTTTGAAAAGGTTTTCATTTGTTTTTGAAAGTTGTTTTGAAAGTGTAGTGTTGTGTGGTTTTGAAATTAGGCAAGTGTTTTGTTTTGCAAGTTGTTTCAAGTAACTAAGAGGTTATCTACTCCTAAATTTCTCAAAAGATTATTGCTATACTCTAACCCTTTTAACAAGTTTGCACCACCATTGTGTTGGCGGGCAACCTTGTGTTAGGATGTGAAAGGGACAGGCGCGGGTCATCGTTTAGACCATAATTGTAACGACGTTAAATGTCTTTGGGCAATTTCTCTAAGGGACTTGATCATTTGTTTTGTTTGTTTTGAAAAGTTTTATCGAGGGACTATGATCATTCAAACTGTTTGCTTTGCCCAAAGATGTTCAACATACAATATGGCCCATTTATTTGAAGGCAACAAGTGGAATACCCTAGGGGGTGCAAGTGTGATTTGTGTGTCCATTTTCATGCTTGTTTGTCTTGTATTAGGTCAAACTATTTTTTATCGTTTTTTCGCATACAAACCCTAATTCTAGCATGTTATTATTTAGAAAGCAATAAAGTGTGAAATTAAAATTACTAAGCTATTACACAACCAAATATGGGAAGGGGGGTACAAATGTTCAAATGGGGATATTGACAAGAATTTGAATCTAAATTATTACAACAATTGGATATTTTGCAATGCATAATTAAATGTAAATTAAATAAATATGTGAAATGTAAAAAAAGAAAGTTTCTATGTGTATGAGAAAATATTATTTATGTAAAAGGAAAAAGAAAATAAAATGTATTTATTTTTTAGTATTTTGGACTTAGGGTGAAAAACCCTAATTTTTAAATAAAAGGTATTATTTAATTTTAATACAACTATTTATTTATTATCTATAAAAATAACCTAAAATGAAGTATATTGTGAAAAAAATATTTTTGTATCAAATGTTAATAAAATAAAAAAAAATCAAGTATTTTTATATCTTTTCCTTAAATACATTAATAATCAAATATATATATATATATATATAACCCTAAATATGTATTATTCTAAAATAAATATTTAAATATTTTAATAAAATAAAAAAGTATTTTTTTTGTGTAAAATATTTTCATAAAGTAAATAAAAAATAAAAATGTATCTACACTATTTTCTATTTATTTCAATAATAGTATATATATATATATTTGTATATAACAAAAGAAATAAACAAATAAATATGCCATAAATACAAAAAGTGATGGAAAAAATATTTTAAAAATTTTAATGGTATGAGAAAAAATAAATAAAGTCAACCCAAAAAGAAAAAGTCAAAAATGTCAAGAAATGAGCAAATGGGCTCAGGGGGGTGTAAACCAAAAAATGGGGTGTGAAAAGGAAACAAATCCAGGCCCAGCCCAGATCACTTCTTCTTCAACCTCTGTACAGCTTTCTTCACACAAAACACGCGTTTTCTATCTCTGGATTCCTGGACTCTCAAGCAAAACTCATAACATGAAAAGTGTAGAGCATTAAGAGACGGTTTCAACCATATAAAGAACATGACCTATCTCTCTAAGATGAGGGAGAATTTCTCTCCCCCTCTTTTCTGACCTAACTTTTCATCAATGTTCAGACATGAAATTCTCTAAGCACACGAAACATAAATGAAATCTAATCATATGAGCATGTTCAGGGCTATGATTGTGACATGTTTTCTTCAAAAACCTAAAGCTAACAATGCCTAACAAGAGAGATAGAACTCCATGAATATACCTGTTCAGTTGGAATCGAGCTGGGCAATGGAGGATGTTTCAGAGTGAAATGAGGACTTGTACAGCTTCCTTGAAGTGTAAGGAAGCTTTTCCAGTTCCTACTTTGCCTTGAAACTTCCTGAATCGAGCTAATGAACTCCAACTGCAAAACAGAAAATTAAAAATGGTGAAGTGGCTTGGAGGTGTTACAGGTCTGATTTTAGGATATGGATAGCTTGTATATATTGTAGGGAAGGTAGAGGAAAAGGTTTGAATCAAAATGCTTGAAGGGATTGGGAGTTTGAACTCAAACTGCAGGGGCACCCCTGTTTGTGCAGTTTTGAGGATGATTCTGAGATGGAGGGTGTTTTGGAGGTCAAGAGCTCGTGTCTTAGCTTGGATATGTTATGTGTAATGTGTTTGACAACTTTGTTCTTGTGTTTGTATGCTGGTATGAGAGATGGCATAAGTTATGGATGTTACTTCTATGTGAAGCAAGCAAATGTCAACTTGGTTTCTAGGCCAGTACAATGCCTCAATCTATGCTGCACATTTGAGTCTTGATCAGTGGGATATGCCCATGCCTTTTTGCTTCAAAGATCTGCATTGTACCTCATAGATTTGCAAAGTTGCCATAAAGTAACACTTTACAAGAATGGATAATATGTTTTTTCTAGTTTAGGCTTGATTTTGTGTGTATTGTCCAAATGAGCAAGATAATGCTAGAGCACAAAGGATATGCATTGAATTATTGAGTGAAAATGGGATTAGAGGCCTGCAATGTAGCTTAAGCATGCTGAATTCAAATTTGCCAAGTTTATGAACATGCTTTGATGAAGAACAAAAGTGAATTTTTGCCAACTTGTGAAATTCGAATCTCTCAAGTTATGAGGTTGTTTGATGAGTTCTTGGACATTTTGGAAAGCTTGGAATGTGTACTACAATCCATCTTTGAAATGCAATTTGAAATTCCAAGTGGAAGGGTATGAAAAGTGGCCTTGAAGTAGGGTAGAAAACCTTGTCAAAATAGGTCAAATTTCACTAAGTTAAAAGATGGTTTAGTGCCCTTATTCAAAAAATCATAACTTGAGATACAAGCTTCAAATGAGAAAACTTTGTGAATCAAAGTTGTAGATTATGCAACAAGCTACAACTTTCATGTTTTGACTTTTGTTTGAATCCAAATGGATCATGGTGAAAAGATGGGGCAAAGTTGGGAAAAAATTAGGTTTTTTTCATAACTTAGAAAAATTCTAAGTTATGAAAAATTCCATTTTCAAACCCTAATTTGCATTTTGTGATTTCTTGGTGAACAAGTTTCATGATTTGGCATGTTTTGATGAAAAATGAATCTTGACTCTTGATTTTGACCAAAAAGTCAAAGTTTGACTTTTCAGTATACAGTCAAAGTTGATCAATTGACTGGGAAATTCAACTGTCAATCTTGTGTACTTGGGATCTTTTGAGCTTGATGAACATGTCAAGATAATTCCATGGGGTCCTTGAGTCCATATGTGAGCTTGGTTTGCCATTGGCTAGGTCCAACAGTCAAAAATTGCCTTTGTGCAGTCAAAACCCTAAAAATGACCATTTTGCCCTTTTGGTGATCTGACCAAATTTCTTATGGAATTGTGATCCAAACTTGATCAAATGGTTCATATGAGTTCATAATGTTGATGTGGATCAAATTTCATGAGGTTTGACTGTCAATTGGCCACAGTTGACTTTTTCCCCAATACAGCTGATTTCTAGGTCAACTGTCCAATTGACTGGGAAAAGCTTGGAATCAAGACTTGAAACTTGGTATGGGTAAACTTGGGAGTCCAATATGAAGCATGAAAGTCATCTTAGGCATTTTAGGTCAAAACATCTTTAGGCAAACACAAACCCTAATTTGAGTTCACAGTGCAAGGAGAAGTCTTGAGCAGAGGAAACCTTAATTGTATCTTGATCTTTAAATGTCTTGTGATGAGAAAATGTTGAGGAAATGGGAGGGCAAATTTTGGGGTACAACAGTGAGCGTTGAACATGATTCATGTTATACATAAAATGATTGAATATAGTTTTTTCTATGTTTTTTTATTGATGCATGAGTTAGTCCACTATCTCCTTTCCTGTTTCTTTTAGAAGCATAAGGATTAGCTGGTTTGGTTCCAAATGCACAGAGGCAAAAGGAATTCAAAGATTGTCATTTCAATGCGAATATTCACTTTGAAATTTTGCAATTTGTAGAATATACAAAAATTTATGTGATGGAGTATGGAATCATCTTTGAAGTGTTAAATCCAATTTGTGAGGGTTTTAGTTGGCTTTTAGATTGAGGGTGAATCTGTCTAAAAGCAAGATTCTTAGAACAAACTTAATAAATGAAAAATATTCTTTTTGTCATATTTAATAGGAATTTTCCCTTTTAATTTCCTTCGTGTTAGTATAGGGGTCAACCCTATAAGAAAGGAAGCTTGGAGAGCCACTATGGACAAACTGCGAAAACGTTTAAGTTCTTTGAAAGGTCACTAAATATCTATGGGAGGGAGAATAATCATGATAAATGTCGTCTTATCAAATATCCTAATTTATGAATTATCTTTTTACAAAGCTCCTACATTGTACCCCAAAATTTTCCCTCATATGTTCAAGACAAATTAATTCAAGATACTTCCTCATGCACATGAAGGTCTCAAGCATTCAAGACTACTCAAGGGTTGACAAAACAAACTCTTCTCCTAAGAAATTAACCTACAACTAGGGTTTTACTTTTCTCAAAATAAATTGGACTTCTAATGCCTCAAGTGGATTTCATGGTTTCTTATATGTCTAAAATAAATCTCATACCAGTTTAAAGCCTTGAAGCACAAGTTCAGTCAGATAATTGAAAATCAACTGTATTAGACAAAAAGTCAACTTTGACCAATTTACACTCAAACTTCAAGATTTTTGGTCAACATCAATATTTTAAAGTCACATTCATCATTTGATCAAGGGTTTATCATGATTCATCAAAAGTCAAAAGTTAATAAATTAGGGTTTTCTTTAGGAGAAGTCAACTGAACTTTGACCAAGCAAAACTTCACATACTTCATCAAAAATTTCTCATTCAAAGCTCATTTTGAAATAAATTCAATTATCTACAACTTTTTTACTCTAAGCTTAAGGCCAAAAATTCTTCATTTGAGAGATACAGGCCAAAACATTACAGGTCATTTTAAAAGTCAACAAAAAGACATCTTTTGTCAAAGCAATTTACATCAAGCCTAAGACTTCAAATGAAAACATGAACAAAATTAAAGTTGTAGGAGACATCTTGAGGTTTCCAAAAAGTTCAAGATCACCTTCAAATGATAAAAATTGAGAGGGTTATGATTGGTGCGAGTTGGGAAATTTCGAGAAAATGCATGAAGTTCAGATTGAGCAAATTTTAATTTTTGGGCTAATGGGCCTATCTTTTAAGGTCCAATCGTGTTCCTGACCTCATATTAGACCTCTAAATCCGTTCACATATTTTTTTATGATTTTTATTTCTTTTATTTAGATTTTATTCATTTAAATGCAAATTAAATCAAATCAAATATCAAATAAATGATATAAGGCATGAGGATTTATTTTTGAACCAATTCATAAGTCTAAAAAGCTGATGAAAACTTGAAAAAAACGTGATCGGTATGAGATTGGCCTAAAAAAGAAAGATTTCATGCAAAACTTCAATAAAATATTTGATCATGAAATTAAAATCTTTTGTAATTTCATCAATATTTGATCATGAAATTCAAATCATGAAATATTTCATCATGAAATACAAAAGGTTTGATTCACTTTTGCTGACCTAAATCTTCCACTATAAATACATGACATCTTCAGACCAAGAGGAACACGAAAATTTGCCTCAAGAACAAGCCCTAAAAAATATAAAAATTATCAAAACTAGGGCAACTTGAAAACCTTGTGTGTAACCAATTTCAATCCATTCCAAGCATCCTATTATCTTTCTGAAGATCCCAGGAGTCCATCCCATCCATCCATGAAGCCTGAAGCACGCCAAAATAGCCACACCAAGTTGCATTGGTTGGGTAAATTTCGTGAATCTCAAACTTTTAATTTATGCACAATTAATAAATTTGATGCATGTATACATTTTCATGATCATGTTTAGGACTGTTTTGATCCATTATTTGCAAGCTTTGACGCAGGGATCGTGAGATGCCATTGTTAGGGCAACTTGGAACTTTTTCATCAAATCTCTCGATGCAAACATTTTTTAGGCCAAACTAACACCACCATTGGATTCGCAAGGGGTCAAATTATGGGGGTAGGATCCCTTTTATGATCTAACTCGTGTTGTTTTTGCAGGTTGAGATTGGACTTACCGGAGAAGACGACCGGAGCTAGGGCTCCGACGCTTCTCTAATTCAATTTTTTTATTATATATTTATCTGTTTCTATTCTATAACAAAAATGCAGCGCATTGCAGTTGGTTGGAGACGGAGGCATGTAACGTGACGAGTGTGGGTTCGATCCCTATGTCTTGCAATTTTTTTTGTTGTTTTTCCAAAGTAACGCGCAAGATAATATTATATTGATTAATTCCTATTTCTAAACACAAAAGTAGCGCTAGCGCAGTGGTTGGAAGGAAATATGTGAAGCTAGGGGCATGGGTTCAACACCCACCCCATGCAATTATTTTTTCCTTATTTTACTAACCCTATTTTTCATCATATTTTACTAATTATTTTTTAATTAATTATTAACTAACCTAATCTTTTTTATTAATACTAATAAATTAGGATTATGGTTTAAATTAATAATTGAATTTTTTTCTAATATATTTTAATTAATTAATTAATTAATTAACTTTTTTCTTAATATTAAAACTAATTAGAAACAATTAGGTTTTAATTAATTATTAACACTTAAATTATTTTCTATAAAAACACAAAAACAAAACATTTTTTTCTAACATTCTTTTCTTATTTATCTCTTTGCTATTTAATTTTCTTAGACAATTGTATAGGTCGCATTATCAATGAAATAACTTAGATTTATTTTCTCACATTTTTCTAATTATGTAACTTCTCCTAGGATGTAATAACGTATATTTACTTTCCCGTAAATTTTTATACTTATGTAACTTCCCCAAAGCCATATAATGGCTTAGGTTTAATTTCCGCACTTTACATTTCGCACTTTAATTTCTTGTACATATTTAACTATTAGTAACTTGGGTTTGCCTGGCAAGACTAAAAACAAACATAGATAACCCTAATTTTCAAGATAAAATAACTGAATCAATACACTCTTCACACTTGCACCTATAGGGTATCCTCTCTTATTGCCCTATGAATATTGGTCATGTCCCTCAGAAATGGGGATACTTTAGCAAAAGACCCTCGATAAAATCATCATGTCCCTTTTGAATAAAGATCATAATCCCTCAATGACCCTTCGAGCTGCCTACAAAATAATCTAGTCCCTACGAACAAAATGATGATAGTCCCTTTGATACAATTGCTAAAGTATCCTTACATGTTGCCTTTGATGACCATACGATGACCCTACTCCTGTCCCTTCACATCCAATATATAGGGCTACCTACCAACTAATGGTAGGGTTAGTGTGACACTTTGGGTTGTAGTGACGTTCATTGAGTCAGTCAAGGATAACATTAGGCTTCCGCGTGGTGTCGTTAAGACTAACTTACTTTTAGAACCTTAATCGACCCATCGTGGCCATTAGAAAGTAGTGAGATAACCGGCTTTGGTGCAATCCAAGGTTGGTTGATACTCGACACTACACTCATTGAGATTCGACTTTCGGGATGTTTTGGTGGCAAGCCAGTTACCATGCTAAAATAAAGCATGCGAGAAAGATCGATGATATGAGATTTATAGAACTCGGTTACTATTTTAGGACAGGTTGGGCCAACTTAAATGGGGGAGGGTATTTACCTATGGACTTCATGCAAGCCTTTAAACCTAAGGCTCTTGTATGACTTATTTTTGTTTACTATCTATCTAACATGAACATGACATCATAGCATCATATCATCATAACATAACATTTTTACTAACTATTTTAAGGATCTTAGGGATTTATGGTGCAGGATTATCGTAAGCCAGATTTCTATCAAGGGGAAAGAGGATTTATTTTCATTTAGCTTGATGTCGTAAAGATCAAAGTACATTCTCTTATGTCAGAGGTTGTGACCCACTTGATATGGTGAGCTTGATTCTTATAGAAGGACGTCCAAAGATGAAGACTCAAAGTTCTTCAGACAAAGCTGCAACCAGATTCAATTTCTAATATTTCAAATTTAAATCCCATGAGATCCTTGAAAACATTGCATATACATCTACATGCCATGCATATCATTGCATAACAGGTTTCTAAGACAGGTTTTCTCATCTCCTTGCCATCTATTTTGATAGAAAAATGGCTCTTAAATAGACAGTCAAAGAACTCCGGGCTCAAAATGCTCAGTTCCAAGAGATGTTCCTAAACTTATCCAAGGGGCAAGAAGAACTAAAGGCGCTCATCATCAACGGGAAGAAGAAGAAGACTAAGAAGCCAATCGACATTCTTAACATGGGGAGAAGATTTAGAGGTCTAGTCAAGCAATCTTGAGATCTTGATATCCCATCAGACGAAGATGACAAACAAGATGAAGATGGTAAGAGTGTTAAAACTAAAAGAAGAAACCTTGGTTCTGACAAGTTTCATAATGAAGAGGAAGAGGATTATTTGGATGAACAATATGCCCCTGCTTACGATAAGTATAAGTTGCTGGAAGAGCGTATTAAAGCCATGGAGATCTAGAAGGCGCCTGTTTTGAACTTTGAATAATTGGGTTTGGTCTCGGGAGTCGTCATTCCTCCTAAATTCAAAACTCCTACCTTTGCGAAGTATGATGGAATTTCTTGCCTAAAGCTGCACTTGAGATCTTATGTTCGGAAAATTCAACCACACACTACTTACAAGAAATTATGGTTGCATTTATTTCAAGAGAGTCTCTCTGGAATGCAACTGGAATGGTATTATCAACTCGAAGGTACCAACATCTATACCTGAGATGATTTGGCTACAGCTTTCTATAAACAATATCAATAGAATTCCTATTTGGAACAAACCCGCATGCAACTATAGAGTATGTCCATGGGTTCTAAGGATGGCTTTAAAGAATACACGCATAAATGGAGAGATCTTGCAGGCAGAGTTCAACCTCCTTTGGCTGATAGGGAATTGGTTGACATGTTAATGAGTACACTAATAGGTGCTTTCTATAATCACCTACTAGAAAGTTCTTCAGTCAGTTTCACTGAGTTGATATTGATAGGAGAACATGTTGAGAATGGAATCAAAAGCGATAAAATTCAGGTGGCTACATCTTCAAATACTATGAAGAAGTCTTATAATGGTAAGAAAGAATCCAATGTTGTATACAACCAGAAGGGTCATAATAAGAGTGATCACAACAAATCTATGGGGGAGGTTCTGATCTCTAATCATGCGCCAGTGCAATAACAACAATAATATAATCAGCATAGGCATGATGCACCCAGGAGACAATTCACAAAGGTCAACATGTTGTTGTCTCAAGCATTGAAACATATGTTGAAGGAAAAGCTAATTACATTGAAGGATCCTCCTCATAATCTCAATACTTCCTCTCCCTGTTACAATCCCAATGCAAGGTGTGCATATCACTCCAACAGTCATGGATATGGCACTAACAACTGTTGTGCGTTGAAAAATAAGACTCAAGACATGATTGACTCTTAGGAGATTGAATTTGACCCTCCTAAGACTCCTAATGTAATCACTTCACCTATGTCTAATCATGACAAGGGCATTAATGCTATTGATGATGTTTCTTATGTTTCTGCTGTAAATGACTTGACTACTCCTCTGATGATTGTTAAAAAGAATCTGCTGCAAGCCGGTTTATTTCCAGGTTGTGTTGAAAACTGCTACTACTGTGTGTCTCAATCCAATGGTTGTTCCCTACTAAAAGAAGGTATTCAATGTTTAATGGATGACTGTGCAATTATATTTGAGAAGACTCATTCTGTAGAGAGTATATCCCAAGACATATCTGTAACTACAATCCCCGATACTCCTATAAGGATCACTTCTAAAGGTCCTGTGAAGATTACTGCCGAACCTAAGGTTGCTCCTCCGATCATTACCGCATATGGGCCAATTTCATATTCCTTTGACAAGGCCATCCCTTGGAATTATGGAGCTGGTGTCTACTACCATGGTGTCAAGCAAGAACCGTTGACTGTCGAAGAAGAAAATACTGAAGTTACTGATCCCAACATTGGCAATATATTGGGACCAATAAGATTACCAGAAGTGGAAGGTTTTCTCTCCAGAGATCTCTTAGAAGGCTGTTACTGCACCAGTTCGTATCGCTACTACTGAATCAACTATTGAGACTCGAAGCAAAGAACAAATGACTGGACCTACCCAAACTGAGGCACCGAAAGTGGTTACTGTTGGAGATGCCTACAAGCAAGAGATGGAGGAGTTACTAAAGATTATTTGAAAGAGTGACTATAAAATTGTTGAATAGTTGGGGAAAAACCCCTCAAAAATATCCATGTTATCCTTGTGATTATGCTCTGAGGCCCATGCTTAGTGTAACTCCCGTAATTTAATTAATTATTTAATTAAATTATGTTTGGATCATTTGGGAAGTTGTGAAGTGTTGAATTATGATGTGTTATTGTTATTTGGATTAATTTATTCGATTAAGTTGTAGAATAATATTAGAAGTAGTAGAGAGGGGAGGTGTAGGAGTTTAAGCCCATTAAGACATAATAAGAGTTATAGGGTTATTATATTGGTTATTGAGAAATAATAAGGAAAAAGAAGTAACAATAAGAAAAAAAAAAGGAATAAGGGTTGGAAGAGAGAAAGAGAACTTGGAAGTTGCAGAAAAGAAGGAAAAGAGGAAAAACGGAAATCAATCGTAAAATTGTAGAGAAACCTTCAATCCAAGGTAAGGGTGGGGTTCTGACTCTATAATAGGGTTTGTGATGAGTAATATATGGGATTGGTTTTGAAACAAATTGTTTTGTTTGTGATTGATATATATATTGTTGTTTGATGAGGAATCAATGATTTAGAGATGAATAATGATGCCCAAATGATGTATAATTGATGTAGAAACATAAGATTATCATAAGTGATGATTACCTATGATTAGATGATTTTTTTACGACCTAGGGCAGGGAAATCATAGTGAAAGTGCAGAATAAATTCAGCACATAACAGTAAGAGTCGACCTCAAAGGCCATGCGTCGACACATGCAGGATTTAAGACTTAAGATGAGTAAATGCAAAAGGATCATGCGTCGAAATATGCAGTGTTTCAGACTCAGTATGAGTCGACCCAAGAGGTTACGCATCGACTCATGCAGGATTCTAGACCCATTACACGTTGACTCAAAGAGGCACGCATCGACTCATGAAATCCAATTTTTGGCAGATTTTTCCAAAGGCTGTAACTTGAGTTTCCGGACTCCGTTTGAGGTGCCGTTTGAAGAGTTGGATAGCTAACGCGATGAAATTCATTCATAAGTATTAAAGTGAAGGATAAGAAGAATAATCCTAGTACCCAAATTAGGATAGAGTTAGCTTTCCCGCGTTAATCACTATGATGATTCCGTGAAGTATGATGAGGATAAGACGATCTTAGATTCTTGCTTGGTTCATAACGGTAAGATTAATAGTAATAATGATGTAGTATTACAGTATAATGATATGAAGAGGATTAGTAATTAGAGATAAGCATTAGATGAGTGATTAATCGGCATAGTCGAGAATTGTCCGAATATTTATGGGCGATATCATGTCATAGGCCTATGGCCAATGTTGAATAGATGTTGACCTGCTGTTGTGTTATGGTTATGGTTGAGTTGCTGTGGATTTACGTGTATGAATTATGCCGATGATTTATGTTGATGAATTGTGTTGATGAATTATAATGAGATGCCTCTAATTATTGGCAGCTATTGAGTTGTAGGCTTCTGGCCTACGATGATTCGTGTTAAGATGTTGTTAGTTATCGTTGTTGTTACTACATTCATGATTGTGTCACATACATTACATATCAAGATAGAGCTGATGCTCGTTAAGATGGCCTATATTGGCGAATGTTAAGATGAAGGCTTATGCCTTGTTGATGCCTCTATTTATTGGCAATTATTTTAAGATGGGAGTTCTGCTCCAATGGTACCACACACATTTGCATAGTATTGAGTCGCATTACATGATTGCATAAGGAAGTTGTGTATTGATGCGGTAAATGTTGTATGATGTTGATGTTCCCTTACGATTATTGTTGTTTATATGATGTGAAGTGGTGATATTATATGATCTGATCTAATATATTATTTATCATATGTTTTATTATATTGTTAGATATCTCACCCCTTCTGTTTGAATGTTACCCTTACGTTAGTAACGTGCAGGTAATCTAGAGTGAAGGTGGTTTACCTTCAGTAGTTCGAGTCGGTGTTATTGCTTTGATACGTAACACTCGGGGGGATGAACACTTGTTGCTTTTAGTTATTGTTATTCCAGTTGTTGAACTTTAATTTGATTATTGCTAAGTATGTGTTATTTTGAAGTTGCTGTAATGTTGGACAAGGATGTTTTTATGATTCCACTGCATAGTTTTCAAGTTGTTGAATTCATAGATTAATTTATTTTGTTCTTGGTTCATCCGAAGTTTTAAAGTGTTATGTATCCATGTTGAATGCAATGGTTTTTAAGTTGAATTATGGCATCCTGATTAAGTTATATGAATTTTGTATCTCTTATTTACATTTATAATTGATGGGTAGAATTGGGGTGTTACACACTTGGTATCAGAGCAAAGTTGGTCCTTCAGATCAAGTTGTCAAGTCGTAGGTTGTTTAACAATTGAGTGTTGTTAATTTGAGTTCTAACCGTTGTTTATGTTGTAGTGATAAGTTGAGATGGCTGGAAGGAATGATGCTGCACTTACTGCTTCTTTAGAAGCAATAGTGCATGCTATGGAGAATCAGCCGAATGTTGACGGGAATGCTAGATCTCGTAGTTTGGTGACTTTCCAGAGAGAGAATCCGCCTACCTTCAAGGGCAAGTATGATCCTGACGGAGCATTGGATTGGTCGAAAGAGATTGAGAGAATCTTCTGTGTGATGGACTACACTCCAGCGTAGAAGGTTCGATATGGTACTCATATTCTAGCAGTCGAAACTGATGACTGGTGGCTAGAGACATGTTAGAGGTTGGAAGTTGCAGGTGAAAATGTCACTTGGGCTGTGTTCCATAGGGAATTTTTGAGGAAGTACTTTCCTGAAGACATTCGTGGTAAGAAGGAGATTGAGTTCCTTGAGCTGAAGCAAGGGAACATGTCAGTTGTTGTGTATGCTGCAAAGTTTTCTAAGTTGGCTAAGTTTTATCTGCACTACAGTGAGGAAAATGCTGAGTTTTCAAAGTGCATCAAGTTTGAGAACGGGTTGCGCCCAGAGATCAAGAAGGTAGTTGGATACCAGAAGATCCGTATCTTTTCCGATATGATTGATAGTTGCAGAATTTATGAAGAGGATAATAATGCTCATTACAAGATTATCAATGAGAAGAGGGGTAAACACAAACAGAATCGTGGTAAGCCTTATGATGCCCCAACTGGTAAAGGTAAACAAAAAGCTGCTTAGGGTCAGAGGACTAGTGGGGGAGATGCTCTTGCTGGTGTGGTTTGTTTCAAATGTGGAAAACCTGGGCATAAGAGTAATGTGTGTACTGCTGAGGTAAGGAGGTGTTTCCATTGTGGTAAGACTGGACATGTTGTATCTGAGTGCAAGCATAAGGAGGTGATTTGTTTCAATTGTGGTGAAGAAGGGAACATTGGTAGTTAGTGTCAGAAACCAAAGAGGGCGCATACAAGTGGTAAAGTGTTCGCTTTGGTTGAGGATCAGGCAGCTACTAAGGACAGACTTATCAGAGGTATATGTTTCATTAATAGTACTCCTTTAATTACTATTATTGATACCAGTGCTACTCATTGCTTTATTCCTGCTGATTGTATTGAAAGATTGGGTCTTATGTTGTCTTCTATGAATGGAGAGATGGTCGTCGACACTCCAACCAAGGGGCCGGTGACTACTTATTTTCTGTGTTTAAAGTGTCCTTTGTCGATCTTTGACAGAGACTTTGCTGTTGATTTGGTTTGTTTTCCTTTAAGAAGGTTGGATGTGATTCTGGGTATGAACTGGTTAGAGCGTAACTATGTTCATATTAACTGCTACAACAAGTCTGTGAGGTTTTCTACTCCTGAAGAAGAGGAAGATAGTCTGTTGTCTGCTAGACACTTGTGAAAACTTATGCTAGAAGAAGCACAAATGTTCTCATTGATGGCGTTGCTATCTGTCGAGACTCAAGCTATAATTGAGGAATTGCAAGTGGTGCGTGAGTTTCCTGAAGTTTTCCATGATGAAATTCCTGATGTACCGCCAGAGAGGGAAGTTGAATTTGCTATTGATCTTGTACCTGGTACCAGACCTGTTTCTATGGCACCATACAGGATGTCTGCATCTGAATTTTCAGAGTTAAAGAAGCAATTGGAAGAGTTACTTGAAAAGAAGTTTGTAAGACCAAGTGTATCACCGTGGGGAGCTCCAGTGTTGCTAGTAAAGAAGAAGGATGGAATTATGAGGCTTTATATTTATTATAGATAGTTGAATAAAGTGACGATTAAGAACAAGTATATACTTCCAAGAATAGATGACTTGATGGATCAATTGGTGGATGCTCATGTGTTCAGTAAGATTGATTTGAGGTTGGGTTACCATCAGATTAAAGTGAAGGATGAAGATATCCAGAAGACGACTTTCAGAATGCGTTATGGACATTATGAGTATTCGGTGATGCCTTTCGGTGTTACTAATGCACCGGGAGTATTCATGGAATACATGAACCGTGTCTTTCATACCTATTTGGATCAGTTTGTAGTGGTGTTCATTAATGACATTTTGATTTACTCTAAGTCAGAAGAAGAGCATGCATAACACTTAAGAGTAGTATTGCAAGTTTTTAAAGAGAAGAAGTTGTATGCAAAGCTGTCTAAGTGTGAGTTCTAGTTAAAGGAGATTAGTTTTCTTGGTCATGTGATCTTAGGTAGTGGCATTGCTGTAGATCCATTGAAGGTTGATGTTGTGTTGCAATGGGAAACTCCGAAGTCAGCTACTGAGATTAAAAGCTTTTTGGGATTAGCTGGTTACTATAGAAGGTTTATCGAAGGTTTTTCTAAGTTGGCACTTTCGTTGACTAAGTTGACTTGTAAATGTAGAGCCTTTGTGTGGTATGTTCAGTGTGAGGAAAGTTTTGCAGAGTTGAAGAGGAGATTGATGTCGGCTCCAATTTTGATGTTACCTAATCCAGGAGAACCTTTTGTGGTATATTGTGATGCTTCTAAGATGGGTTTAGGAGGTGAGATTATACAGAATAATAAGGTAGTTGCTTATGCGTCAAGGCAGTTGAGGACTCATGAGAAGAACTATCCTACGCATGATTTAGAGCTTGCTGTAGTTGTTTTTGTGTTGAAAATTTGGAGGCATTATCTTTATGGTTCTAGATTTGAAGTGTTTAGTGACCATAAGAGCTTAAAGTATTTATTCGATCAGAAGGAGTTGAATATGAGGCAACGAAGATGGTTGGAATTGTTAAAGGATTATAATTTCAGTTTGAATTATCAACCAGGAAAAGTGAATGTGGTAGCTGATGCGTTGAGTCGAAAGACTTTACATATGTCGGAAATGATGGTTAAAGAGTTAGAATTAATTAAACAGTTCAGGGATATGAGCTTAGTTTGCGAGGTGACACCGCAGTGTGTTATGTTGGGTATGTTGAAGATTAATAATGAATTTCTAGACAGTATCAGAGAAGCTCAAGAATTTGGATGTGAAATTGGTAGATTCGATAATTGGGATCGATCAGTCTGAGAATAGTGATTTTAAGTTAGATGTGCAAGGTGTGTTGAGATTTCGTAATCGGATTTGTATTCCTGATAATGCAGAGATGAAGAAAGTTATCCTTGAAGAGTGTCATAGAAGTAAGCTGAGTATTCATCCAGGAGCTACAAATATGTATTAGGATTTGAAGAATTAGTTTTGGTGGCCTGGGATGAAGAGTGATGTAGATCGGTTTGTGTATGCATGTTTGACTTGTCAGAAGTCGAAAGTTGAACATCCGAAGCCTGTAGGGTTGATGCAACCGTTAGAAGTTCCATAATGGAAATGGGATAGCATTTCAATGGACTTTGTGACGGGGTTACCTAATGCTTTAAGAGGACATGATTCGATTTGTGTGATTGTTGATAGGCTTACAAAGTCGGCTCATTTTATTCCTATTAACATCAGTTTTCAAGTGATGAAGTTGGATGAGATTTACACTAGTGTAATTATGAAGCTGCATGGTGTTCCTTTGTGCATTGTGTCGGATAGATATCTGAGGTTTACTTCTGATTTTTGGAAGAGTTTGCAAGAAGCGTTGGTTTCTAAGTTGAGGTTGAGTTCAGCGTATCATCCTCAGACTGAACGGACTATTCAATTGTTGGAAGATTTGTTGAGGGCATGTGTTCTTGAGCAGGGAGTTTTGGGGGATACTTAACTTCCGTTGATAGAGTTCACTTATAATAACAGTTACCATTCTAGTATTGGGATGACACTTTTTAAAGTGTTGTATGGTCGAAGATGTAGAACTCCTTTATGTTGGCACGAATCTGGAGAAAGTGCAGTACTTGGACCTGAACTTGTTCGTGAGACTACTGAGAAGGTGACGTTGATTCGAGAAAAGATGAAAGCTTCCCAAAGTAGACAAAAGAGTTATCATGACAAGCAAAGGAAGGACTTAGAATTTCAAGCAGGTGACCATGTTTTTTTTAGAGTTACACCTGTGACTGGTGTTGGACGAGCATTGAAGTCTAAGAAGCTCACTTCTCATTTTATTGGTCCATATCAGATTTCGGAGAGAGTTAGGAATGTTGCTTATATAGTGGCTTTACTGCCTAATCTTTCGAATTTGAATGATGTGTTTCATGTGTCGCAACTCCGGAAGTATATTCCCGATCCATCTAATGTGATTCCTATGGATGGTATGCAAGTACGGGATAACCTTACTGTGGAGACGATGCCTGTACGAATCGCGGATCAGGAAATAAAGACTCTGAGGGGAAAAGAAATTGCTTTGGTGAAAGTGGTTTGACTAGAAGCTTCCGGAGAAAGCATGACTTGGGAGTTGGAAAGCAAGATGTGGGACTCCTATCCTGAGTTGTTTGATTAAGGTATATTTTCGAGGATGAAAATATTCTAAGTGGGGGAGAGTTGTAACGCCCTTAATTTAATTAATTATTTAATTAAATTATGTTTGGATCATTTGTGAAGTTGTGAAATGTTGAATTATGATGTGTTGTTGTTATTTGGATTAATTTATTCGATTAAGTTGTAGAATAATATTAGAAGTAGTAGAAAGGGGAGGTGTAGGAGTTTAAGCCCATAAAGACATAATAAGAGTTATAATGTTATTATATTGGTTATTGAGAAATAATAAGGAAAAAGAAGTAACAGTAAGAAGAAAAAGGAATAAGGGATGGAAGAGAGAAAGAGAACGTCGAAGTTGCAGAAAAGAAGGAAAAGAGGCAAAACGAAATTCAATCGGAAAATTGTAGAGCAACCTTCAATCCAAGGTAAGGGTGGGATTCTGACTCTATAATAGGGTTTGTGATGAGTAGTATATGGTATTGGTTTTGAAACAAATTATTTTGTTTGTGATTGATATATATATATATATATATATATATATATATATATATATATATATATATATATATATATATATATATATATATATATATATATATATATATTGTTGTTGTTTGATGAGGAATCGGTGATTTAGAGATGAATAATGATGCTCAAATGATGTATAATTAATGTAGAAACATAGAATTATCATAAGTGATGATTACCTATGATTAGATGATGTTTTTAAGACCTAGGGTAGGGAAATTGAAGTGAAAACACAGTGAAATCGTAGAATAAATTCAGCACATATTAGTATGAGTCGATACGAAAGGATCATGTGTCAACACATGCGATGTTTCAGACTCAGTATGAGTCGACACAAGAGGTTATGCATCGAATCATGCAGGATTCCAGACCCAGTACACGTCGACTCAAAGAGGCACGCGTCGACTCATGCAATCCTATTTTTGACAGATTTTTCCAAAGGCTGTAACTTGAGTTTTCGGACTCCGTTTGAGGTGCCGTTTGAAGCGTTGGATATCTAACACAATGAACTTCATTAATAAGGATTAAAGTGAAAGATAATAATAATAATCCTGGTACAAAAATTAGGATAGAGTTAGCTTTCCCGCGTTAATCGCTATGATGATTTCGTGAAGTATGATGATGATAAGACGATCTTAGATTCTTGCTTGGTTCATAACAATAAGATTAATAGTAATAATGATGTAGTATTATAGTATAATGATAAGTAGAGGATTAGTAATTATAGATAAGCATTAGATGAGTGATTAATCGGCATAGTCAAGAATTTTCCGAATATTTATGGACGATATCATGTTGTAGGCCTATGGCCAATGCTGAATGGATGTTGACCCGCTGTTGTGTTGTGGTTATGGTTGAGTTGCTGTGGATTTACATGGATGAATTATGTCGATGATTTATGTTGATGAATTGTGTTGATGAATTATGATGATATGCCTCTAATTATTGGCAGCTATTGAGTTGTAGGCTTCTGGCCAACGATGATTCGTGTTGAGATGCTGTTAGTTGTGGTTGTTGTTACTACATTCACAATTGCATCGCATACATTTCATATCAAGATGGAGCTAATGCTCGTTAAGATGGCATGTATTGGCGAATTTTAAGATGAAGGCTTATGCCTTGTTGATGCCTCTATTTATTGGCAATTATTTTAAGATGGGAGTTCTGCTCCAATGGTACCACACGCATTTGCATAGTATTGAGTCGCATTACATGATTGCATAAGGAAGTTGTGTATTGATGTGGTAAATGTTGTATGTTATTGATGTCCCCTTGCGATTATTGTTGTTTATAAGATGTGAAGTGGTGATATTATATGATCTGATCTAATATATTATTTATCATACGTTTTATTATATTGTTAGATATCTCACCCCTTATGTTTGAATGTTACCCTTATGTTGGTAACGTGCAGGTAATCCAGAGTGAAGGTGGTTTACTTTCAGTAGTTCGAGTCGGTGTCATTGCTCTGATACGTAACACTCGGGGGATGAACTCTTATTGCTTTTAGTTATTGTTATTATAGTGGTTAATCTTTAATTTTATTGTTGCTAAGTATGTGTTATTTTGAAGTTGCTGTAATGTTGGACAAGGATGTTATTATGATTCCGCTGCATAGTTATTCAAGTTGTTGAATTCAGAGATTAATTGATTTTGCTGTTGGTTCATCCGAAGTTTTAAAGTGTTATGTATCCATGTTGGATGCAATGGTTTTTAAGTTGAATTTGTGGCATCCTGATTAAGTTGTATGAATTTTATAACTCTGATTTACATTTATAATTGCCGGGTAGAATTGGGGTGTTACACTCAGGCTTTGGTAAAATTCCTAAAAAGTGCTCATGTACCATAGGAAATCTATGTTGATCAGTTTGAAAGTCATGTTTCTAATCTAACAACTGATAATGTACTAGGCTTTTCTGACGCTGATTTGACTCCTGAAGGAAGGAACCATAATAAGGCCCTACATGTCTCTATTGAGTGTAGGGGCACTACCTTATCTCATGTCTTGGTAGAAACAGGTTCCTCATTGAACGTATTGCCAAAAGCTGCTTTAGACAAACTTGACTGTGAGGGGATTATGCTAAAACACAGCGACATTGTGGTGAGAGCTTTTGATGGTTCAAAGAGAATAGTGCATGGAGAGGTTGATCTTCCAATAAAAGTGGTTTCCCATGTCTTTGACTCTACTTTCTATGTGATGGACATTCGCCCAGCCTATTCTTGCTTGCTTGGACGCACTTGGATTCATGGGGAAGGTGCTGTTACTTCTACCTTACACCAAAAGTTGAAGTATCCATGAAAGGAAAAATCGTCACAGTTTATGGCAAAGAAGAATTCATGGTGAGCCATTTGAATTCCTTCAAGTATGTTGAGATGGATGGTGAATTCTTCGAGACTCCGTGCCCGACCTTTGAAGTTATCCCTCAGACAACCCCTGTTGATAAAGCTACTCCTACTGTTCCTAAGGTTACCAGGATTCCACCAAAAATGACTTCTCTGAAAGATGCTAAGGCTGTGGTTGAAGAAGGTGGTGGTGGTGCTGTTTTGGGTTAGCTTCCCGACATTCCTTACATGTCCAAAAAATTTTGTTTTGGTTTCACCTCACAGGGTCAGAGGACTGTCCGTCGTTCTCGTGCTAATTCCAGGAGATCGCCATTCCGCATCAACAACAATGGAGTTCACAACAATCAACTCAACGCTGTGGAAGACGTTGATAGCGACTGCGACATATACAGTTGGATCTTTCCTACTATCGACAGTGGGCTCAATTATTGGAAGACTGAAAACTTTATACCTATCTCCTTTAGTCAGGAGTAAATGTTATTTTCTATTTTCGTACTTTCATGTTTGTTTTGGTTATGTAATTTAAACAATAACTTTAAGTCTTGTGACTTACCCGGTGCACAACGGTCAATTTGTTAGGGTTATCATTATTCATCAGCATATTTTCATTTAATAAATCATTGGACGTTTGCATTCAAATTTTGAACTATTTGCCTTTCTTTTACTTTATTGCTTTAAAAATAGCTATGTGTTCTTACACACACCCACATCACAAATTGAAGATTCATATCCACCCTGGATCCCATTGATAACAATTCCGCTATTGCCAACTATGACTTTAAAAATCCGATCTACCAGGCCGAGGACAAAGGTGAGGAAGATTGTGAAATACCTAGAGAGCTTGCTAGGCTATTAATGCAATAAGAAAGAGCCATATGACCGCATGAAGAGATTGTAGAGGTTGTGAACTTGGGTACTGAAGAGGACAAGAAAGAAGTCAAGATAGGTGCCAACCTAGATGACAATGTCAAAAAGAGATTAATCCAAATGTTGTGCGACTATTTTGAGATCTTTTCTTGGTCATACAAAGACATTCCAGGGCTTGATACTGACATTATGGTTCACAGACTATCGATGCAGGAAAGTTTTCCTCCTATAAAGCAGAAGGTTACCGTATGCATCCCGAAATATCTAAAAAGATCAAAGTTGAGGTTATGAAGCAGTTCAATGCGGGTTTCTTAATTGTTAGGTCCTATTCGCAGTGGGTTACAAATATGGTGCCGGTACCTAAGAAAGACGGTAAGGTGCGTATGTGTATATACTACATGGATTTTAATAGGGTCAGTCCCAAAGATGACTTTCCGCTTCCACATACTGATGTTCTTGTTGACAACACCGCTCAGCACAAAGTATTTTCCTTCATGGATGGTTTTTCTGGCTATAATCAAATCAAGATGGCACCTAAGCACATGGAGAAGACTAATTTTGTCACATAGTGGGGAACTTTATGTTACAAAGTTATGCCTTTTGGTTTGAAGAACGCCGATGCAACATATCAACGTTCTATGGTAACTTTGTTCCATGATATGATCTATCACGAGATAGAGGTTTACATTGACGACATGATAGCCAGGTCTCAGACTGAAGAAGAACATCTCAACCACCTATACAAGCTATTTGAGAGATTGAAGAAATATAAGTTGAGGTTGAATCCAAACAAGTGCACCTTTGGGGTAAGATCTGATAAACTCCTAGGTTTTGTCGTCAGTGGTAAAGGTATTGAAGTTGATCCTGCCAAGGTTAAAGCCATTCAAGAAATTCCAAATCCCAGTACTAAGAAGGAAGTCAGAGGTTTCCTAGGACGATTAAACTACATTTCCAGATTTATCCATCATTTGACCACTACTTGTGAGCCAATCTTCAAATTACTAAACAAAGATCAAGTAGTGAAGTAGAACGATGACTGTTAGATAGCCTTCGACAAAATCAAGAAGTACCCCCAGGAACCTCCAATTCTAATGCCACCAGTTGAAGGAAGACCTCTGATCATCTACCTGACAGTATTAGAGAACTCAATGGGGTGTGTATTAGGGCAGTATGATAAGTCTGCTCGAAAAGAGCATGCAATATAATACCTTAGCAAGAAAAGTTTACCGACTGTGAAACAAGGTACTCAACGCTCGAGAAAACTTGTTGTACTTTGGCATGGGCTGCTCGCCGACTAAGACAATATATGTTGACTCATACTACTTTGTTGATCTCTAAATTGGATTCAATAAAATACATATCCGAGAAACCCGCTCTATCTGGAAGAATAACAAGATGGAAAATGGTCTTGACAGAATACGACATTCAGTACACCACTCAGAAGGCAATCAAAGGAAGTGTACTGGCAGATCATTTGGCTCATCAAGCTGTAGATGACTATCAGTCTATGAATTTTGAGTTCTCGGATGAAAATATTATGCTAGTTACTGATTATGAAGAACCTAGACCGTATGAAGGACCTGAACTGGGACCCCAATGGACTATGGATTTTGATGGAGCTTCCAATGTGCTTGGTAACAGAATTGGTGTTGTGATTGTCTCTCCCAAGGGTTGCCATACGCCCTTCACCACCAGATTATGTTTTGACTGTACCAACAATATGGTCGAGTACGAAGCATGCATCATGGGTATCAGAGTGGCTATCGATATGAGAATTAAGTTTTTGAATGTATATGGGGACTCAACCCTAGTGATCAGTCAGATTAAGGGAGAATGGGACATGAAAACGCCAAATCTCATTCCTTATCGAGAACATGTGTTGACATTAATTTCGTACTTCGAAGAAATCACTTTTGAACAGACTCCACGAGAAGAGAATCAATTGGTAGACGCTTTAGCTACAATTTCATCTATGTTCATAGTCAGATTGGATAATGAATCTCCCCGAATTACTATTGAAAGACTAGACGAACCGACACACTGCTACGAAGTTGATACTGATGGAGTAGAGGAAAAGCCTTGGTTCCATGAAGTAAAAAGATACATTGAAACTCAAGAGTATCCTGAAGGGGCATCTATAAATGATAAGAAATTTCTAAGGAGGTTCTCTGCCAAGTTCTTTCTAAGTAAGAGAATCTTGTACAAGCGCAATCACGATTCAACTTTTCTTCGTTGTGTAGACAAGAAGGAAGCATAGAAGATTATGGAAGATATGCATGAAAGAGTCTTTGTACTCACTCTAGTGAATATACAATGGCTAAGAAAATTCTGAGAATAGGTTAATATTGGTATACCATGAAAAACGATTGCCATCGTCATTCCAGAACTTGTCATAAGTGCCAGATTTATGCTGAAAAAGTACATGTGCCTCCAGTTCCTTTGAATGTCTTAACTACTCCTTGGCCGTTTGCAATGTGGGGCATCAATATGATTGGAGAGATTAAGCATACTGATTCCAATGGGAATCGATTCATCCTTGTCGCTATTGATTACTTCATGAAGTGGGTAGAGGCAGCCTCGTCTTCCTCCGTTACCAAGAATGTTATGGCTCGATTCATTAAGTATAACCTTATCTATTGGTATGGCGTACCTGAAAGGATCATCACATACAATGGTACCAATCTTAACAATACTATGATCACAGAACTCTGCATGCAGTTCAAGATTAAGCATGACAATTCTTCTCTGTACCAACTGAAGATGAATGGCACAGTGGAAGCCGCCAACAAGAACATCAAGAATATCTTGCAGAAGATGATACTGACATACAAAGATTGACATGAGATGTTACCATTTTATCTTAATGGATATCACACTTCAGTACGTACATCAACTGGGGAAACCTCGTTCTCTCTAGTCTACCGCATGGAGGTTGTCTTACCTGTCGAAGTCCAGATTCCTTCCCTAAGGATTATGAAAGGCGTAGGTTTAGATGAAGACGAATGGATTCAGACTAGACTTGACCAGATAAATTTTATTGATGAAAAAAGGCTCGCAGTTGTTTACCATGGTCAGATGTATCAAAAACGCATGATTAAAGCTTTTAATAAGAAATTAAAACATCAGGTGTACCAAGTTGGTGATTTGTTGATAAAGCGCATCACGCTACCACAAGATGAGTCCAAGGGTAAATGGACTCCCACATACGAAGGGCCATTTTTAATCAAAAAGATATTTTCAACTGGTGCTATGATACTTACCACCATGGACAGTGGATATTTTTCACACCCTGTGAACACGGACATAGTCAAAAAATACTACGCATAAAAGAGACCCGCTAGGTTGAGTGGCCTAGGCAAAAATAAGGGCATCCAAGTGAACCCAAACGATTCGGGAAAAAATTAGGTGTATATATATATATATATATATATATATATATATATATATATATATATATATATATATATATATATATATATATATATATATATATATATATATATATATATATATATATATATATATATATATATATATATATATATATATATAGATAGATAGATAGATAGATAGATAGATAGATAGAGAGAGAGAGAGAGTTGTACAACCGGGAAGTCAAAAACTGGAAAAGGCGGCTTGGGAAAAAATTATATCCCAGTGGCCTAAAAACCCAAAAGGGCGGTCCAGGTAAAAGTTAGGGATTAAAGCGTACGACTATGTCCTGTGGAATCACCCATCTACTTACAACCAGGATAATTACCAACGTCAAGTTCAAATCGTACAGGTCAATTCAATCAACTTCTACCGACAGCAAGGGATGAGATGCTTGAAGACATAAGGGAAATAGCGGAGTTGAAACTCGATGGGATCATTTCCACATAACTGTTTTTCTTTGTATCACTTTGTACCCTTTTTTTTATGTTTACAACGATTTCCTCTTACTAGGATTTCTATCTTCTTGTATAAAATTGTCTGCTTATAGGCAAACTTTCTAAATCAATTTAATTAAATTTCAATAAAATTGTTTTTACTTTCTCTGTTTTGTTTGCAAAAACGTCGAATGATTACATTGAATGAACATATACATTTGAATATGATTACTGTTTACAAATATATGTATGAAAACACGATTAACATTTACTAAAGACTCTAGGAGTTGGGATAGTGTTCAAGTTGACCATAAATTCCCACTGAGAAATCTCCTAAGAGCTATTTTCACAAGTTAATTTCCTCAACAGAGTCTACAGGGTTTATTTCCCCAACAAATTTTGTTTCTCCATTATTGCAATTCTCAAATAGGGTTCACTTCTTCGGCCTGATATCATTCAATGTTGTCCTCCCCAGAAGAGCTAATACTCATATCTGAAACCTGGTCAAATAGTGCATCAGAGGAGTATCTATCTCTTTTATCCCCAGTCAGGATACATAAGAATCCATCTCTAAAAAGAATGACGAACGACCGACTCTCCTTGAATGCTTCTATCCCCAAGCAGAAGTGGAACATCCCCAGCAGAATGTCCTCTAACAGAAAGCAACCCCCCCCCCCCCAGTAGAGGCGTTCTAAGAAAAGCTAAAGAACTACTGTCTTCATCCCCAGCAACAATCAGGGATTTATGTCCCCCAGCAAGATGTTTTTACAAATAGCTACAAATACACTCCAACGACATATAACATCCACACATCATTTACAAAATATCATAACATATTCATACGAAACACATATACTATTCTCATTTACTTTGAGAGCATCATTATACATTCATGCATCATGACATTGCATGAAGTTAATTTTGTTTTCAGGTTAAGTTTGCAAACAGACGAATATTAGCAGCAATGTATAGACAAGTTAGGGATCAATTCCCGAAAAAGGATGAGGGGACTATCTACATGACTAGAGAATTTTATTCAAATATTCATTCCGAAAAACATTTCCTTCAGATCTTCATTCTGAAAAGCATTTCCTTCAGATTTTATTCTAAAAAAGCATTTCCTTCAGATCTTCATTCTAAATAGCACGTCCTTCAAATCTTTATTTCGAAAAGCATTTCCTTAAGATCTTCATTCTAAAAAGCATTTCCTTCAGAATTCCATTCTAAAAATCATTTCCTTTAAATCTTCATTCTGAAATGCATTTCCTTCAGATCTTCATTCTGAAAAGCATTTCCTTCAGATCTTCATTCTGAAAAGCATCAGATCTTCATTCTTAAAAGCATTTCCTTCAGATCTTTATTTTGAAAAGAATTTCCTTCAGATATTCATTATGAGAAGCATTTACTTCATATATTCATTCTGAAAAGCATTTCCTTCAGATCTTTATTCTAAAAAGCATTTCACTTAGATCTTCATTCTGAAAAGCATTTCCTTCAGATCTTTGTTCTGAAAAGCATTTCCTTCAGATCTTCATTCTGAAAAGTCTTTCCGTCAGAGTTACATTCTGAAAAGCATTTCCTTCAGAGCTTTATTCTGAAAAGAATTTCCTTCAAAACTTCATTATGAAAAGAATTTCCTTCAGAGCTTCATTCGGAAAAGCATTTCCTCCAGAGCTTTATTCTGAAAAGCATTTCCATCAGAGACTAATTCTGACGAGCATTTTCATCATAGACTCAATTCGAACGAGCATTTCCCTTAAAGACTAATTCTGACGAGCATTTCCTTTAGAGATTCATTTTGAAAAGCATTTCCTTCAGAGCTTCATTCTGAAAAGCATTTCCTTCAGAGATTCTTTCTGAAAAGAATTTCCCTCAGACTGAAATCTGACGAGCATTTCCTTCAGAGATTTATTTTGAAAAGCATTTCCTTCAGAGATTCATTCTGAAAAGCACTCCACTTAGTAACTGAAATCTGATGAGCATTTCCTTCAGAGCTTCATTATGAAAAGCATTTCCTTTAGAGATTCATTTGGAAAAGCATCTACCTCAGAACCTTATTCTGATGAGCATTTCCTTAGAGACCAATTCTGACGAGCATCTCCTTCAGAGATTCATTCTGAAAAGCATTTCCCTCATATAAGATCAGATAGATTCATTCTAAACAGCATTTACCTCAGATAAGATCAAATATATTCACTCTGAAAAGAATTCTTCAGATAAAGTCAAGCATAAACTCATTCTGATAATCCTATCAATAGTTACTTTGGATGGCATCTATAAGCCCATCTTCGACAACACTCTATCACCTCTCTGAATGGCATCTTTGAGCTTATTCAAGCAGTATAATCAACCAACAGTGCACACATAAGTGAAAATTTTTGGGCACTTAAGTGTTCAGTTCTCTTCCACCTTTAGATCACTAATGGCGGATATGCCATTCTAACTCTTCAGGTTTAAGAAGATTGAACAAGGGCATCCTATATCTATTGTAGAAGAGATGATTAAAATCCAAAGATAATTCTTATGGGGAGGAATGGAAGATCAAAAGAAGATATATTGGATCAGTTGGAAGTAAATTTGTCATAGTAAGCAAGAAGGAAGTTTAGGTATTAAACATTCACTATTTTTTATTTATTTAAAAAAACCACATATTGCCCCAGTTTTTAATATAACCGAGGGGAAAAATAATTCAAGACATGCTTTAAACCCCTGCATAACCGAGGGGAAAAATAATTCAAGACATGATTTGAATCCCTGCTAATTCAATTTATGTTTTTTTTTAATCTATTTCTAAGTGGAACCTTTCTTTTTGTTAAACTGTTTAGTTGTAAACTAAATAATCTATCCATTTGATTTTCGTAGTAACTGATGGAAAAAATAATCAAATTTTACTATAAAATCACTCGTTAAACATATTTTATCCTAATTATAACTTATATGTAGCCACCCCAAACTCGTCCGCATCATTCTTTGGGATGAATTGAACCACATAAAAAATCTTCAATTTTCTTTTATCTTAAACAAAACATTTTTTTGCCCTTGCAATCTATCTCACATAATGGTGTTGATGTAGTTATTATATTTTTGGAATAAACTTCCTACGTTGTTTTTTAGGTCTGTGATTTTATGGTTGACAGCAATTTTGGTAAAACAAATAGTTGACAACAAATCTATCAGCATGTTCTATTTGGGGAGAACATGTTTTGCAGCCTAATGTGGAGCAAGTTGTCATAACATCTTGACTAGCTAGAACAACAATATATGTAAGTACTTATTTGAAAAATGTTCTATCAGATGTTATAACATGTTGCAACAGAACATCATATCAGTATAACTGGATATTTATCCTTGAAGATTTGATTGAAAAATATGAGATTATGGAGGTTCCTAGTACTCATAACAGACGCAACCAATCAAGGATTGTTAGGAATAATTGCAGATCTGATTTAATTAATAAAAAGGATCCTTGAGACTTTTTATGAAATATTTGAAAGATTTTTTTGTTTCTATTTTGGTGAAGAATATTCTGCATGGATTTAGAGTTGAAGATTATATCTAATTGAAAAGTCCAAGCCTAACTACAGAAGCCTAAATAAGGAGTCGTCAAAGACCTAGTTTTTAAGCATAATTTTTTATTGTAAAACCTTGTTAAAAATAAGGATTTAGGGTTTGATAGTCCTTACGTTCTCTATTTTTTATATATATCCTCATGTATCTTTGATCCATTTGAGTTGACTAATTGTTACTAGTTTATCAAGTTATTATTCTCCTCGAAGCTTTTAAGCAAGAGTTGAGTATTGTTCTTAGTGAAGATTTTAAACAAACTAAGTATTTGTAATTTGGAAGTGTGTTCTTCCTTTTTTTGGTTTCTTGAGACATTCCCTGGGACTGGTATTGTTTGATATCACTATGGTGATTGGAAGTGAGAGGGGTTCTCATATCTAGGAGGTGCCTATGTATAAGTTGCACTGGGTAGGGATTAAGTGAGAGGATGTAAATATGGGAGTTTAGCTTTGAATTAATACTGCTAATAATGGATTTTATTCCTGGCTTGGTAGCCCCAAGAGTAGGTGAGTTTTCACCAAATTGGGTTAATAATTCTGCGTGTCCTTTTACTTTCTGCAAGTTATAAATCTGCATAGTTGTTATCTTGTTGTTTTTCTATCAGCATATGTCATAACATCTGTTGTGACATTGTGTATTGTTGAGAAATCTGTCTTGACTTTTATAATTGTATGTGCCAAAACTTCAATTGGCATCAAGAGTAGGCGCCCTATTCTGTTTATTGGGTGAGATTCAAGGATATATTTTCTGGCACTATGGATAAAGAAGGAGGATATAACAATAGACCATCCATGTTGGATTGTTCACACTATGACTGGTGGAAAGTTAGAATGATAGCTTTTCTGAAATCTATAGATGCAAAGCTAGGAAGGCTATTTTGAAAGGATGGAAGCATCCTGCTATGAAGGACATTGACAAAGATGGGAAATAGACTGGAACTGAAACTATGAAAACTGAAGAAGAGTGGAATAAAGATGATGATAAAGAAACTGTTGGAAATTTCAAGGATTTGAATGCTCTATTTAATGGAGTTGATAAAAATGTGTTCAGGATGATTAATACATATACTGTAGCCAAGGAAGCTTGGGAAATTCTCAAGAAAACTTACAAAGGTACCTCCAGAGTAAATATTTCAAGACTTCATCTTCTCACTTCAAAATTCGAGAATTTGAGTATGGATGATACTGAGACAATCCAGGAATATTAGACAAAGACTCTTGAAATTTCCAGTGCATCTAGTGCACTAGGAGAGAAGATGTTAGAAGCAAATCGAGTTAGAAAGATTCATAGGTTCTTGCCTAGGAGATTTGACATGAAGGTCACAACAATTGAAGAAGCTTAGGACATCAATAACATGATAGTTAATGAACTTATTGGGTCACTTCAAACATTTGAATTGGCTATTGGTGACAAGGCTGAAAAAAAGAACAAATGCATAACTTTTGTATCCAATGTTGAAGATGATAAAGGTAAAGATGAGGAAGAAAAGATGTCAAGAACATCTCATATGACATCAGTAACAATCTTGATTCTCAGAAGAAAATAAGAACAGAAGAGAAGTCAAGTCAAAACAGAGGCATTCAATGTTTTGAATGTGAAGGATATGGTCATATTAGACCTAAATGTCCAAAATTCCTAAAGAAACAACATAAGGGGTTCACTGCATATTGGTCTGATGATGATAAGTCACAAGATGAAGAAAATTCTGAGACTTCCAAACTTGTGTTTGCTCTATCTGGCTGATAGGAAGATGAACTTGAAACTTGTGATGAGAATGAGCTTTTTAAAGACCTGGATGTGTCCTACAAGGATACTTGTTACAGGTGTGAAGAAATCCTTAAAAAGGAGGAAGAGCAAATAAAAAGCATTACTGATTTGGAAAATGAAAGGAAGCAACTCCTAAGTACTGTTCTCATCTACAAACTGAGGTAACACACTTAAATTCCAAGATCGATAACTTGAATGATTCCATAAATATGGTGAAAGAGGATGAAGGTGCAAGAGTTTATTATCAATCTGATAATAAACTGAGGAGAATGTCAAAAGAAGAGGTCTTTCCTTTTGATAAGAAGAAAGAGACCAACATGTTCAAGCACATGTTACAACATCCTGGCAGAAAAGTGAGTTTTCAAATCAACCTCAATCTACTTGGAGATGTCACTACTATGTCGAGTCTGGTCACATAAAGCCTTTTTTGCTTCAAATTGTATGGAGATCAAAAATCTTTAATTCGTTCCAAGGCTAAGAAAATGAGAAAGACAAGAAGTGTTAAAAACAGAGATATTAACCTTATAGCTCATACTTCCTTGAGACACTCAACTAGTGAAGACTGGTACTTTGATAGTGGATGCTCTAGACATATGAAAAGGGTCGATAAGATGTTGGTGGATGTCAAGCCTCATCTTACAGGTTGTGTTAGATTTGGTGATGGTTTTAACAGAGAAATAAAAGGAGTTGGAAAGTTGATGTGTGATGGATGTACTGAGTTAGAAAATGTGTTGTTTGTCAAAGGGCTGACTGCTAATCTTATTAGCATTAGTCAATTGTGTGGCCAAGGTTGGTTAGTCAACTTCTCAAAATTAAAATGTATGGTTAAAGATGAGAAAGAAGTTGTTCTAATGAAAGGAATAAGGTCCAAAGACAACTTCTATTTAATAGTTGCTTACTCTTGTCTAACAACCAAGGAGGATGAAGTGAAGTTATGGCACCAAAAACTTTGACATCTAAATTTCAAAAGAATGAAGGAAGTCATATCTGAAGCAGCAATTAGAGATATTCCAAAGCTCAAGATTGAAGGAGAAGTCAGTGATAAGTGTGAAAGTATAAAGTAGATCATGATGTCACACCCAATGTTGCAACATCAGGCTACTTCCAAAGTTTTGGAACTTTTTCACATGGAAGTAATGGGACCATTGTAGATAGACATCCTAGGAGGGAAGAGGTATGTCTTTATGGTTGTAGATGATTATTCTTGATATATTTGGATGAATTTTCTTAGAGATAAATCAGATACCTTTGAAGTCCTCAAAGATATATGTCAAAGAATTCAAGAAGACAAGATGAGTGTGATTGTCAAAATCAGAAATGACAATGACAAGGAGTTTATGAATGCAAAATTTTATGAATTTTGTGATTCTGAAGGAATAAGCCATGAGTTCTCTTATTCTTGGAAAACTCAAGGAGATGGAATTGTTGAGCAAAAGGCTAGAGCAATACAAGAACCTGCTAGAGTGATGCTTAGTGCTAACCAATTGCCATTTGAGTTTTGGGCTGAAGCTATAAATACTGCTTTCTATATTCATAACAGGGTCACCTTGAGGGGAGGTAATTTCTCTACTCCCTATGATCTATGGAAAGGAAGGAAACATAAAGTCAAATACTTTCATATTTTTGGAAGTAAATGCCAAATATTTGCTGCTAAAGATGAAGTGGATAAGAAGGACCCCACGGAGGATGAAGGGATATTTTTGGGTTACTCTTGAAGCAGAAGAGCCTATAAGATTTATAACTCTAGAACTGGTATGAAAATGGAATCTATCAATGTGAGAATTAATGATTCAGTTGCTGAAAAGATGTAGGATGTCAGAGACAATGGTGAAACATCCTATGTGAAAACTGATGAAGCATTAAGAGAGGACATTGGTGAACTCACAAACTATGAGTCAGTGAATTCTCAATCTAGCACAGATTTGTCTACTAAGGGACAAATAGAAAAATCCAAGGATCTAACTACAAGTCACCCTGATAAAGGTAACATCATTGAATTTAAATAGAAAATATCATATACAGATGGATGTATTGCCTTGAGGGAAATAGGAGAAAGTTTCTCTAAACTGATGTTGAAGAGGTATGATGTCAAGAGAGATGTCATGACATTTTATAGTGAAAATCTGAATTCTTTCAGATATCTCATTCAACATGACTGGAACAAGGAACTTGGTAGTTGTAAGCAACTGATCAGGAATCTTGTTGAAGTAAAGGATGGAACTCTAGAGCTTATGGACAATAATGAACAACTTCTTGTTATAAAAAACAGTGGGATTAGAACTTGTACTATTCAAGAGTTATAGCAATTACAGAAATGGAGGAATGCAACTGGTGTTGTATCTTTTCTCTATAACTAGAGGCATGACATTACTAGACAAATTAATATTGAAGAGGGATGGAAGGAAAGTATTCTGCAAGACAGTGGGGTTGGCTACAACACCAAGGAATGCAAAAGGCTATTTGACAGAGGAAAGAGGTGGAAAACCACCTGTAACTGGCCAAGAAGTTATGTTTCCATTTGGTGCTCATGATTAGTGGTTCTAATATGTGCTTCCATATATGGTATTGCTAGTGTGCAATATGTGTTTCCATCCGTTGTGTTTCTTGAGTGCAATATATTCTAAAGTACTTTATGTTTCCACTGTGTACATTTACTCTATTTATTTTTGTCAATATTTTGGCTAAAAGAGGGAGTCAAGTGTTTATGTCCTGATGTTACATCACATGTCTTGACATGCTGATCTAGCATTTGATAGGACTGTACGCTACTGCTTTCGAGAGAGTAGTTGATTGTGTTTGTGTGGTTGCTCATGCGACTATTCAGGGGGAGCCTGATTGTTCATGCTTGTGTATGCTGAAGCTACGTGATGTAGCTTCTCCTATTCCGTTGTAGGTGCTCTTGTGTGGGAGAACCTATTATGTTTGACAAGGGGAGTTTTATACCTGTCTGATTGTACAATCTTCTGAGTTGGGTTATGTTTTTTTTTGTGGTGTTATTCCTTTCACCGAGATATTTGGCTTTGGTTGTTTTAGCCAAAATATGCCAAAGGGGGAGAATGTTAGGTTTGTGATTTTATGGCATGAAACAATTTTGGTAAAACAAATAGTTAACAACAAATATATCAACATGTTCTATTTGGAGAGAACATGTTTTGCAGCATAATGTTGATCAAGATGTCATAACATCTTTACCAACTGGTACAACAGTATATGCATGTACTTATTTGACGAATGTTCTATCAAATGTTGTAACATGTTGAAACAAAACATCATATCAGTACAAATGGATATTTATCCTTGAAGATTTGATTGAAAAATATGAGATTATAGAGGTTTCTATTACTCATAACAGGCGCATCCAATCAAGGATTATTAGGAATAATTGCATATCTGATTTATTTCATAAACATTATCCTTGAGACTTTTTAGGAAATATTTGAAAGATTTGTTTTTTGTTTCTATTTTCATGGAGAATATTTTGCAGGGATTCAAAGCTGAAGATTATATCAGATTGAAGAGTCCAATCCCAACTAAAGAAGCCTATATAAGGAGTCGTCCAAGACCTAGTTTTAAGCATAGTTTTTATTTTAAAACCTTGTGAAAAATAACAGTTTAGGGTTTGATAGTCCTTAGGTTCTCCATGTGTTTTTTGTACGTCCTCATATATCTTTTATGCATTTTATTTGACTGATTGTTACTTATTTATCAAGTTATTTTTCTCCTCGAAGCTTTTAAGCAAGAGTTTAGTATTATTCTTAGTGAAGCTTTTAAGAAAACTAAGTATTTGTAATTTGGAAGTGTGTTCTTCCTTTTTTTGGTTTCTTGAGACATTCCCTGGGACTTGTATTATTTGATATCACTACAGTGATTAGAAGTGAGAGGGGTTCTCATATCTAGGAGGTGTCTATGTATAAGTTGTATTGGGTAAGGATTAACTGAGATGTTATAAATAGGGGAGTTTAGCTTTGAATTAATACTACTAATAGTCGATTTCCTTTCTGGCTTGGTAGCCCATAGAGTAGGTGAGTTTACACCAAAATGGGTTAACAATTCGGTGTGCTCTTTTATTTTTGCAAGTTATAATTCTGCATAGTTGTTATCTTGTTGTTGTTCTATCAATAGATGTCATAACATCTGTTGTGACATTGTGAATTGTTGAGACATCTGTCTTGACTTATATTATTGTGCATGCCAGAATTTCATTGTCAATCAAAGAAAACAACATTGCTTTCCTCAGTTGAAAACATTGAGAAATTTATTCCTAAACATGGTGTAAATTAAACACAAAAGACAGTGACTCGTAAAAAAAACGAAATTTAAACATGACATGCTAATTCTTTATCATTCACAATTTTTCTGGTAACTTATTTTCTCGACTTTTTTCTAAAACTGAGGGGTTTACTTATTTTATTTTATTTTTCTATTTCAAAAAGAAAATACTTTCCCCTTGATTTTTAAACAAAACTGAGAGTTTTGTTACACAGCTACAATAACGAATCTCTATCCTACATTCATAAAATAACAACGCTCAAGATATTGCCAAGACATAAATCCACAACAAACTATCTACATCCACCACTATATATCTTGTTCCCTTTCCTGTGAAAGCATTTTCTATGAAAACATTTGCTCAAGATAATGTAATCATGGAACATAAAAATGGTTGGAAAAGTTCTCTACGATGGACTGCAAGTGCAAAAAATCATTATTGCTTCAAGTTAAACAATAAAGGGAGATTAACATTTGAAAAACTTATTAGAAGTTGGATGCATACAATGTATGCAACAAAATCTGGACTACAACAAAGATTTCTTGTTCTTCAAGAATAACTGCGATGATGATGAATATTTATTTATTATATTCAATGTATTTTAATATTTCGTGTAAACAATGTAATGTTTTTTTAAATAAAAAAGCTTATTCACATCGATTTTCAAATGCAATTGAGTGGTAAATAATTTTTACCTAAGTTTTTTCCATAACTGATGGAATAATTAAGTGTGTTTGTTGAGGATATTCACCATCCTTAAACAAATCTTTGTTGAAATTTCTGGTATAGGCAACACATGTTCATACTAATATCCCAACAACATAACAATGTCAAGACAAATGTTACAACATCTGTTGACACACTGAATAAATTTATTAAGATGCAAGTAATACTGAAATTAAATTTCAGAAAGATAAATAACACATAATTATTAACCCAGTTTGGTTTAACATCACTTACTATGGGGGCTACCAAGCCAGGAAGGAGATCCACTATTACTAGTGTCAATTCAAAACCTAAACAATTCCAATTTATAACTTCTCACTTAATCCCTACCAAGTCCAACTTCTACCTAGAAATCACCATCTAGATATGAGAAATCCCATCTCACTTCCTAATCACCTCAATGATATCTAACAATCCTAATCCCAATGATTTATAAAAAAACTCAACAAGAAGATTATAGTTCCAATACAAAAATACTTAGTTAAGACTTTTAACTAAGAACAATACTTGGTTTTAATTAAAAGCTTCAACCAAGAACAATACAAAATCATTACCTAAAGGATTTTGAGTGAGAACATTACGTCTACCACAAGTATCAAAAGATACAAGGGTGACTTACACCCACACAAGACTCTCAAAACCTATGACTCTAAGCTTCCCCTAATTTACAAATTATGAAAAACTTAATTGAAAGAATTGATACATTAGATTTAGGTTTTCTCCTTTAAATACACCTCTACAGTCCATGGGCTTCGGAATCTGTATCTAGATATTTCTTGATCCATAAGCTGAGTGATGCCCTAATTGCGCAACAAAATCTCCTTAAATCTTAGAACAAACAATACCAAGTTTCCTAAATCATCTCAAGGCCCGATTTAGTAACTTATGTACAACTGGAGATACAAAACTTATTCTAGATGACCTGCAAAATTTACTGAGATATATCCAAAAGGAATATCATAGAATCAAATCAAATATTTTAAGATTTAAAATAGAAGCATTACTATACCAAACCAAGATGTCATGACATCTGCTTCGACATCTTGTTGAAAAACTCATATCAACAAAATTGTTATGATAGTTGATAAGAATGATGCAACATCTTGATCAACATCAGTATAGAACCATGTTTTATCAAAATTTAGCCAATCAAAAAACCATGGAACTAACAATCTCCCCCTTTGGAAAATTTTGACAAAAACAACCAAGGCCAAATTAAACTGGAGAGAAGAATAACACCACAAAGGAATAAAGCCATAGAGGAATAAAACCACAAACTAAACTGCACAAAAACTTGTATCAAAGATACAATAGTTACACAAACACAAGCTACATGCTAAACATTTAAACTTTGTACATGAGGAAGAAAATGAAATGCATCTTCATTACCCTCTAAGATACTCCCCCTAAAACTCAGAACCAGTTCTTGTCATAGAGAGATAAATATCTCTCTCAAGAACTCAACACATTAGAAAAACATGCAACAGAGGCAACACATATAACTCAGAGCATAAGACACGACAATGCTCATAACTCAGAACATAAGACACAAAAGACAAGACTCAAATAGAAAAGACACAACAGATAAGATGTTAGAATAAACTATAAGACATCTTGCAAAAAAACCACAACTAAAGTAGCAATAGAAGCTGAAACAAGATAGACAGACTCAAGGCTCACATGATAGACAGTCATGACCCCCCTAAAGTGTTGCATACAACAAGAAACAATGCTAGACTAGACTCAATGACTCTTTTCTCCCCCTTTTTAGCCAAAAATTAACAAAAATAGAGTGAAATGAAACTGGCACAATAAGAATCAACTGAAGCAAGAATTGATTCAAGACAAACAAAAAGAAACCGACTCTATGACTCGATGCAGGACTAATAGCATCAAAATGACTCAAAAGAAATAACAAAAAGAAGAAATAAAATGAAAAAAATGAAACTGAAGGAAAAACATACTTGACCCAAAGAGACAAAAACTAATGAGACACATACAAAAAGACTCAACTGAAACAAAAGACAGACTAAAAAAGGAACAAAAGACTCTTTTATTTTTCTTTTTTTTTGTTTTTTTTTATAAAAGATAGCATATAGAAGCTATACAATACTACCTCCTGAGTCAATAAAGTTGACCCAATCTTCATCAGCCTCTGAGTTTGAATCAAGTATTTAGTCATAGTTTTTCTTGAGGAACTTCATCTTTATTACATATGTTTTCCCTCTCCTGAATGTTCCAATAGATATTCCAACATTTGTTACAGTGTTGGGCACTACTTTCTTTCAACTAGAACTCACTTCCTTCTTGGTTTCCAACAGGAGAGCCTTCTTTGCATCAACAATTTTGGAAGATTTTCTCATGTTGAAAAGTGGTTTGTGAGGATGGAGAGGTTGTAAGGCCTTTAAATACAAGGAGAGTTACCTAGATTGTAACGACACATTGATTGTTAGAAGATTTCAGTCAATTAAAGTGTTTTTTTGGAAGAAGATAAAGCCATCCTTAGTAACAGTGCAGTACTCATCATAAGAGAGAGACACATTCTTGTTCAGCTTTCTCTCTTTCCAAGCATTGTCTGTTGGAAAATGTTACAAAATTTGAAATGACATTCTCCATTCCATTGAAAATGATTCTTCTAAGGTTGTACATTCCACTAGGTGAAGGAATATAGTTGGCAAATTGTCTAAATAGTTACTACTATAATTCTTTAGCAGTGCAATTCTAAAACTACCCCTCATATTCTCAATGTAACTTGCATCTTAAGTTATGATGTAAATACTTCCTAAAGCTTTTTAGCCATACCAAGCTAAGGAGCGTTCATATAATCTTGTAGCAAGATCCCTGACACAACGATGAGAGAACCAATGACTTTGTCTGCATGCAGAATAAAATCCTTGTACCTTGATTGTAGTGGCATGTCACACTACAATGTCATGACATTCAATTTGACATTGTACTCTTTTAGTAATAAACCCAATTGAAAAATACATATTCCTTCAGCAATGTACCTAATCTTATAAATATACCACGATTCAATTAATTCAAATCCAAGTGATCAGAATATTCTCCAATAATATAATCTTATTCAAACTTTGCCAATAGCTTTTAACTCCAAGATTCACCATCATTATATATTTCATATATGAAACAACTGATGATCACAGACCAAAATAAACTCCAAATAATGAACTCACATTTTAAACAAAATGTTGTTTTCTTGAGAGCTTTCTTATTCAGTTCTTGCCATCCCTTTAGAGTCTTCCACAATGTTTGGAGTATCAAAATATTGTGATGATGTTCCAATATCTCGTTTAGGGTCAATACCTTTCTCAATGAACACATTACTGATTTTGGTTCTGAAGTAAACATCGCTAACAATACTTCTCTTAGTAGAGTAACTAAAAAACATACCTTGTACTCATTCAAGCAGTAAATAATAATCTTTGAAGAATTCACGTATATTAGATTTACTTTTCTATAGATCACAACAGAAAATCATATATATATATATATATATATATATATATATATATATATATATATATATATATATATAGATATATATATATATGTGTGTGTGTGTGTGTGTGTGTGTGTGTGTGTGTGTGTGTGTGTGTGTGTGTCTATCCACCAGGACACTCATCTTGCATTGAACTAATCAGATTCATAAAACAGGTTCTAGAGCTTTTGCAATTGTCTGATGTTACACCATCTGGTGTGACATGTTGACTTCTTCTTCCTTGAACACCAAGTGAAAGGATAAGCAATTAAATACTCGTGGAGTCTATAATTAGCAATTGTTTTTAAATCCACATAAGAATTCGATACATATCATTAGAGACAAAACATTCTTCCTTAATGACAGATACCTTCAAACAATGATCACACAACTGAATTATGTTTAACACAATAGTCATTAGTTCTTCAGTAAGAAGAAAAATTACCAAAACATAGATAATCCATTCTGAATTCTTTAGTTACCCAATGCCCTTAAACTTCCCTTTTAGCATCACCAACAAAAGTAACAGTTGAAAGAATGAGACTAAACACACAACTAAAAACATGTTTACTGCAGCCAAGTGTCTGGAACAGTTAGTGCCAAAATACCAATTATATTAGTTGAAGTTCTAAGAATAGCATGAGAGATAAGGAAATTATCACCTTCCATGAGTTTTAACCACTGCTTGGTTAACCCATGTTGAACTTGACCTTTGAGGAAGTAAACAAAACTGTTAAGATCATTTTTTCACAAAAGAGACATCTTCAGTGCAAGTATATGCCTTTAGCTTGAGTATTCTTATGTCTAGCACAATGTTGAGACATTAAGATTTACATCCTTGACTCAGCTTGACTTTTGATAAAAAAAAAGCCTTTTGTCACTTGAGTTTTCTATTTGCTAGTGATAGCTTGAAAACCCTATCCTCCTTAGGCTTCCAATCATCTTTCCACTAGAAGAAACATCTCCAACTATTCTAAACTATCCTTACAGACTTGATCAAAATATCAAGTTTTTAGAAAAACACAGTCAGGTCACCCTGTAAGTTATAAATGGTAGACAATTATTCATTCTCCTAAGACATAAGATAAAAAATAAATCACCTCATATTTCTTCATGGTTTACAACCCCCTTTTTTTATTCTAGATACACATTTCTTTGAATAAAATTGCCATCACATCATGAGATAATTCTTCAATATAGAAATCTTCATCAGAAGTCCATCTTCCAGTCAAACCAGTAATATCCTCGGAAAATTCATAATCAGGATCTCTTTCCTAATGAAGCCAAGAAATAAGAAACCCATACAGTTGCTCTCGAGATGATTAGGGCATTCTACTCGACAAAGATCCAAAGTCTTCACACTCATATGAATGCTTTGACATTGATTGATCTATACTTCAGTTCCAACCTTTTCTTGAGCATTAAAAACTTGTTGAAGTCAGTACATATGTTCTAAACATTTGGTCTAGACATTTTGTCCAATATCGTCAACACTTGATTGGATTGCCTTTGAGGGAACACAATAGTAATAAGAAATCCTTCATCAGAGACCAGGACACACATTCTCAAAAGTTTGAAACAAAAAAAATGCTCTTGTTGTTCTTCAATGGCTTGTCACTTTCATGTAAAACCTCTTGAGTAGAGACCATAGTATCTTCTTCTTGATCATCTTGTCTTCTTAACACTTTTCTCCCAAACACACTTAGATATGCCTTTATGAGTGGACTTGAGAAATTCCCAAGTATCTTTGGCTACAATACAAGTGATACATAATGCTTACCATTTTCATAGAACATGAAGTTGTAATTTATGGGGACAAAGAGCCAACTTAAACACTTCCCTGCTATCTCTTAAGTACCAGGATTCTCCTATTCTGACAACTCTTCAAAAAGAATAGTAGTACTAGAAAAATACTCCTTGAAGATCACCCAATAGACCAGGGTTCCTGCTCTGATACCAAATGAAATTTTTGGTACGCATAACACATGTTCATACTGATATCCTAACAATAGAACAATGTCAAGACAGATGTTATAACATCTGTTGATAGACTGAACAAATTTATCAAGATGCAAGTGATAATGAAATTAAATTGCAGAATGATAAATAACACATAATTGTTAACCCAGTTTCTATCTTTTTAGCACCAGGATTCTCCTATCCTAACAATTTTTCAAGTTATACTGTCCATTGATAGCCATAATGCTCTCATTCCAGCCTTCCAAAAATAATGGTAGTACCAGAAAAATACTCCCTGAAGCTCACCCAATAGACCAGGGTGCCTGCTCTGATACCAAATGAAATGTATGGTATAGGAAACACATGTTCATACCAATATCCCAACAACAGAACAATGTCAAGACAAATGTTACAACATTTGTTGATGGACTAAACAGATTTATCAAGATGCAAGTGATACTAAAATAAATTTCATAATGATAAATAACACATAGAATTTTTAACCTATTTTAATGCAACATCACCTACTCATGGGGCTACCAAGCAAGGAAGGAAATCTACTATCAATAGTATCAATTTAAAGCCTAAACAGTCCCAGTTTGCAACTTCTCACTTAATCCCTACCCAGTGCAACTTCTAGCTAGAAATATTCATCTAGATATGAGAAATCCCATCTCACTTCCTAATCACCCCATTGATATCTAACAGTCTGAACCCCAGTCATTGTATCAAAAAATAACTCAACAAGAAGATTACACTTTCAATACAAAAATACTTAGTTAAGACTCTTAACTAAGAACAATATTTGGTTTTGCTTAAAAGCTTCAACCAAGAACAATACTAAACTCATTACCTAAAGGCTTTTGAGTGAGAACATTACGTCTACCACAAGTATCAAAAGATACAAGGGTGACTTAACCCACACAAGAGACCCTCAAAACCTAAGACTTTAAGCTTCCCCTAATTTACAAATTATTTAAAACTTAATTAAATGAATTGATATATTAGTTTTAGGTTTTCTTTTTTAAATACACCTTTGCAGTCCATGGGCTTCGAAATCTTTATCCTGATATTTCTTGATCCATAAGCTGAGTGATGCACCAATTGTGCAGCAAAATCTCCTTAATTCTTGGAAAAAATAATACCAAGTTTCCTAAATTGTCTCAAGGCTCAATTTAGTAACTAATGTAAACCTGGAGATACAAAACTTGTTCTAGATCAAATCTTCTTGACCTGCAAAATTTATTGAGATATATCCAAAGGGAATATCACATAATCAAATCAAATCTGTCAACATTTAAAACAGTAGTGCCTGCTGTAACACCCTTCTAAAACCCCACGAATATTCATGAATAATTCAATAATTAAATCAGAGTAATTCACCAAAAGGGTGTCACATTCTTCGTAAAACAAACATCATAAAATAACACCTTGCTCTATAACATGTGCTTTCATTCTCATACTGCATAATCATTTTCCTTTTCGAAAATTTCAACACATTAATCAATTACTATTTAGCGGAACTCAAAGTCTCATCACACTAGATTCATAATATCTGTCAATATGCCATTCATTCTCAACTATTCATGAGTTATGGTTTCAAAAACAACTTAAATAACTTGATACAATTTATAATTGATAATCAACAAAAGGAATATAAAACTCAAATCCATACGTTCCCCAAAAACCCTGATGTTACATATTCGTGCAAGACCCACTTTATTCAACAGGAAATAAAAAACACACTTAAAAGCTATCCTCTAAGCTTCAACCAACTATTCCTAATCACCTGAAAGTTACCCACGTATCGAAGAAACATTTCCAAGCAGAAAGGGTGAGCAATCACAAATCATTATAAAAGATATAAGTAATAAATACATTAGTTACACAAAGATAATCAAAGATTCCACATATCATCATTCTTCACATATATACTCACATTTTCACATTGTTAATTCATTCACACCATCACTGTGTCATCAAATCAACAATCATCACCAAGACATCATTAATTCACACATCATAAAAACATCACTTAATCAATCATCATGCAATGTCACAAAGAATAATCATCATCAACACTTTGTCAAAATTGCACAACAACATATACGACATCGTCTAATCAACAAGCATGCAATGCCACATAATATGTAGCACAAAAACATAGACTCATGCATGTGGTACCAATTCATTATTAGTACTTGACTCATCCCCCTCCTAAGATCCCACATCATAGGATCGATTCCCTCTTAGAATTGAAGCACAACATCGAACACACTCAATCCACATAATGGGATTGAGGTCAACACTGGACAAACGTCCTAAATCAACATGGGCGAACCAAAGCTGTCCAAACTATACCATGAATGCATGATGCGCAACAACAAAATATGAAACGACCATGGCTAGTCAAATCACACCATCATTCATGTAATTCACCATAATATCACCCTTCACATGTAATGTATGCACATCAAAATATGCTTAAAATTAACTTCATTTAACACATAACATATTCACCATCACATAATCATCATCATATAATCATTATCATGTAATCATCATCATAAAATCATCATCATATAATCATCATGTAATCATCATTATATAATCATCATCATGTAATTCTCACCATAAAATCATCATCATATAATCATCATGTAATCATCATCATATAATCATCGTCATGTAATAATCATCATGTAATCATCACCAAACACTTCATAATAAATGCATCATCATCATAACACATCAATTCATCATAGAAATCATACACCATATTACATCAATGCATATAATCACATCACTTCATCATATCATTTTCACTATAAAAATATATCATAGGATTCATTTTATTCTGTAAAATTATAGTTCATCATATTAGCTTTCTAACGCTTCAAACGGAGATCGATTCAGACTTACGGTTCAAAAATTATGACCAAAATGATTTCACAGTACAAAAACCAGGGAGCTGTTACGGGCTCCCGTAATGGACATTACGGCCTGTAATACTGAAAAATCCATAATTTTATTTTTTTCACATTTCTGGTACCAAAGTCCAAAGGGCTATTACGGGCACCCTTAAGGGCTGTTAAGGGCCATAACAGATCCCAGAAAATCATACTTTTCATGCGATTTTGTGCAATTTTTCTTGTTTTTCATCCTTTCAACAAACCACAAATCCCTAGTTTTGTCATCCAACAATCTCAAAACATATTATGTCATATGGTACTTGATTCAAGGGAAATAATCACATCAAAAATCATCATTCTCACCAAGAATCATTATACAACAACAACTATACATCTTCACATATATCATGGCATCAAATCATGGTTTCTCTCATTTTTCATCATAAAAAAAGAACCAAACAATCCAACATATACCTAAACCCCATATCAATTATAATAACATGGATCACCCCCTTACCTAAATTCTTAGTAATTGATTTTCTTCAAGCTCTATGGATGATCTCCTCTCTTGTTCTCCTCTAAGCCCTAGCTTCCTTCACTGTTTCTCTCAACTTTAACGATCGTAACAAAGAAAGCACAAATCCCTAATTTTTCCTTTTTATCAAACTTCATGAGGCAAATAGAAAAATTAACAATGAAGTCGCCCTCAAATGTTATTTATCCTAATGAAGGGAAAGGAAAACATCGAGTAAACCTGAGGTAAGCGAGAACAAGGTCTCACGACAAAGAAATGGGTACAGAATTCGATTACGCAAGGGGAAGGTATTAGCACCCCTTATTTCTGTGGTACTCCAAGGGATCCACTCTTGTTGTTATAATCAAAGGGTGTGTTTAAACTATTCTAAAGCTAAAGGAATGCATGAATGCAAAAGAAAAATATAGGGAAAACAAAGGTTTTAAATAGTTGTCCTTGCTTAAGACCTGCAACCTAATACCTACATATCCTTTTTAAGGAATCAGAGCGCTGTAGTTCGGCTCAAAAGTTTTTGTTTGTTTTGTATTTTTTATTCGAACGATGTTAAGTTTATCATTCTATTACAACTCGACCTTTGGAGACTTACACATCTTTTGTAGAAAGGAGCTAACATGTTCTTACCTCAAAATATTTTCTAAAGAAAATCACGAAGGCGGCCCGAAGGCAAAAAGGTTTGAATTGGTTAAGTGTTTTCGGCAGGAGATCCCTCAAGTGGTCCCCATGAGAGGTACTTGAATCCATCAAATTTAAGTTTTGAAAGTGTTTTAGACACATATCATGCTAAAGTCTATGACATGATGACCCTTGGATGATCGAGTCAGATGCCTCGGATCCGAAGTCCTCTTCATGTACTTAAGGCTCGTGGCACATCACATGTATATTTACTTGTTAAGTGTTTTTGAATTTTCTTAAGAAAGAGTTTTAGTTTTAGAATGCAAAAGGGAAGTGAAAAATATAAGGGAAATTCTATTCCTAATGTTATCATACAATGGTGGTCCTAAAATTAGGATTGAAAGGGAAGCTACCTGATGTTAGCATGCATCGTTTAAAATCCTAATGTCTACCTTGGTTATAAGTGAACCAAGTGAACCTAATGGAGCATACAAAGGTAAGAACAAGAATGTAAACAACAAAAATAAGATGTCTCACAACCCTACCAAACACCTAAGTGTATCACCAAACACTCAAACAATTATCAAAGAAACTGAAGCCCTAATGCATACTCCGAGTCATCAACCAAGTAGCACGAATGTGTCACACATAAAACACTAATGTTCCCCTAAGGGTCATGCATAAGTGATTCTACCCTAAGGCATTACAAACCATGTAAAAAGCAATCAACAATTTCACTAGCACTAAAGGCTTAGAGTGTAAAAATAACATCAATACTTAATATACAAGGATGATATGACTTAGGAAAGATGGGGACTTAAACAAGGAATCAGGTACACATTCTAAAGCTTATACAAATACATCCCAAACATGGAGAAATAATTGAAAAAGAAACATGCAAGGGAAGGATAAAGAAACTATACAAATGTAAACTAGTTCCTAGAGTTTACAAGACTATTCCTAAGGGAACATGCGAGAAACAACGAAGTCCTGAACTCAATTCTAATTGAGTGACTTGTCGAGCAACCATAAATAAATGGAAAAAAAGTAGAAAAAGAAATATCTTAAAAGACAACCAACACCTTTGTGTCTAATGCCAATGCTTGAATACCTCTAGGACTTCAGATGCAGATGCATGAAAAACAACTCAAGTTTTAAAACAATTTACATTAAGAGATTCAAACAGAAAAAGTATACGAGCAATAAATCTAATGTTCATTACAATGTTCTACAAAGACGTATATGATAAGAAGTTGAGTAGCATCTTGTAATGTTCTTCTTCATCTTCCTGTTGAGCAAGCTACGAGCAACAACTTCGTTCTTCTTCTGAGATCTACCAAGATGTATTTGATTTAAATTTGAATAACATATTATAGTATTATTCTTCTTTAAGCAAGATACGAGCATCAACTCATTGCTTCTTCTATTTCATCCAAGATGCAAATGATCATAGTTGAATGACATCGTGTTGAAATCTTCTTTCTTTCTTTTCTCTCTTCTTTGGTAGTCTTTAGAATGTGTAGCATTGCATCTTTAACATCTTCAACATCCACTGCTTTCCTTTCACAGGATAATGCTTGATGGCCAATGGCAAACAACATCGACAACTTTTCTTTGAATCTTCAATATTCATTTATAGCCTTGGATAGAAAGGACTTTTCCTTCACCAACGATTAGTTCCCAATGAATAGAATAAGGTGTAAGAGTTTAGATAGTATAAAATAATATTTTTGTATCATGTCACTTTTCAATGATAGCTTTCCACATTTTCTCTATTTTCCATTAAGCTTGTATACAGGGATCTGTTAAGTAAAGAAAGATAGTTGTAAATCCAACTTTTTGTTCCCAACGGTCTCAGTGAGAATGGCCGACAATACAATATAAAGGATTGTCCTTACGCCACCCTATAGGGTAGAAGTCATAGACACTTTATGTACCTTTTGCACAACATCACATGTTAACCATTTGAACTTTCTTCTTATCTTCAGAGGCTTAAGATATTTGAATGTTGAACATTGAAGCTTGTTGTAGAAGATTCACTATTTAAGTCTTAGAACCTAAGTCTTGGAGTCATCAGAACTTGTCACACAGAACTTTGACTTCAGAGTCTTTAGCACTTGGTTGTAAGAACTTGCTTTTCTTTGGGTCATCAGAACTTTTTCAGCAGAACCTCGTCTTCATAATCTTTAGATCTTGTAACACATAGAAGAAAACCTTTAGAAGGCCTCCAAAGCTTAACCAAAAAATCACGATCAGGACCTCTTGTACTAACGTTCCTTAGACACGTTGAAGATAGATTCAGAATCTTGACTTTAACTATAACACATAACCACGTGTTTTCTTCCAGTAGTGTATTTTCAGAACCTGATGATGCCACACGCCTTGTACCAGAGTCAGAACATTATAGCAGAAGCTACACACTAGAACAAAACCATTAGTGTATACAATTTTTCTCTAAGATAACATGTAAAGTTATCATCAAAGTCCCAAGGCCAGATGTAGAAACAATTCTTGTTCTTACAGAAGGTTCTTAACAACCAACATTGGAAATGTACGCGGATGCAGACGGGTAAACGAGGATAACTATCCGCATATGTCTTCCTAAGAAAAGAACGTCGGGAGAAGGCAAACTTACATAGAAAAGAGACCGACCAAAGGTGGCTCTATCAACCAATATTGGAAATGTACGCGGCCGCAGACGGTTACACAAGGAAAACTATATGTAGATATCTTCATAAGAAAAGAACGCCGAGAGAAGGAGAACTTAAAAATGAAAAGAGACTGACCGAAGAGGGATCTTATCGAGGATATGAGTAATCACAAGATCATAGAAAGGACTTCCAATCAAATTGGACTCGAAGAGGTTTCCAATCAAATTCAACTGGAAAAAGAAGGAATATATAGATTAGGCCGACCAAAGGATACCAGGACATTGGGTTAAGAAGGAAGTAATATTTAAAGTAGACCTATCAAAGGATACCAATTAAATAGGATCTAACGAGGTTTCCAATCACATTAGACTTGAAATGGAAAGACAAATCAAACTAGATCGACCACAGGATACCAATCACATTGGTTCTGAGAAGATGAGACTAGTTAAACTAGATATACCATGGAGTACTAGAACATTGGGTTTAAGATGTTGATCGAGACAAAAAAGATCCTGAGAACTAAAAAAAATCAGCAGGAAACACACACCTTCTGAGGGACAATTAACAAGTAGGCTGTTTCAGGTAAAGTGTTAAAAATGACATATGCTTCAATTCATGTTTGATAGAGTAATTCTTCATTCAATGGAATGTTATGCATTTAGGTAGATGTAATATAATGATGCATGTTTCGGTGTTCCACTAGGGAACAAAAAAAACACTAAGGAAATGTATGAGGACCAAGGAACTGTTGAGAAGAAATCCTTGAACATTCAGTTTTTCATGGGGAATAACAATATGGATTATTAACAACCATTGGCTATAAATTGCGATGCGATTGTGAATCGAGCACGCTAACTTTGAGGAAAGATACCACCAAAGGGGTGTGTAACACCCTCTAACCCCACATAGACATAAATAACATAATTAGAGTATATTAGCATACATCTCAAAGAGAGCGTAACAATTGACTTCACAAAATGATAAATAAATCAAGCATGCATACTAGTCATGATCATAACATGTATTCAAATTCACGTTTCATACACCAATACAAAATTATGCATCTCGCAGCAGAATTATTATCTCAACATAAAGATATAAATAATTGAAATCCCATACTTACAATGATATCATAAGTACTAGGAACTAAGGCTAAACATCACATAATCTCATACATATCCAAATAAAAGAGAGTAATAACAAATATATCTCAAAACAAATCAAACATGAGTTCGAATATCTCCCGTGTTACATTGACAAGAGCAATGAATCACTATCTAGGAATAAGAAGATAAATAAGGATCTAGATCCTCCTCTAATTCTTGCAAGAAGCACCGCTATCTCCAGTACCTGTTTCTCGCCATTTGAAAAATCACAACTCTCTCATTTTTTATCGTATCAAAGTGATTCTTTCGGCACGACGTCAAAAAAATTTCGCCAACGATTTTGTTTCAGAATGCGCATCAGGATTCTCCGCCAAAAGTCGTGAGATTGTGGTTTGTTCGAGAATTGTACACAAAATATGCTGAAAATTTTGCACTGTGAATTTTTTACACTTAATTCTCGCGGCTGAGAGTACCATAAATTCATTGATTTTTATAGTAATGGAACTATTCTTTTGGTGCCGCATCACAAATTTTGTCATCAACGATTTTGTTTCAAGTTCCGCGTCAGGATTTCACTCTGAATGTCATGAGTTTATGGTTCGATGTCGATTGGTATATGAAATAAGCCAAAAACCAACATTGCACTAGCCAAACAAGACTTTGGAGCCAATACTATAAATATTTAAAATTGACATTTCAACACAACTTCACTCATTATTTTGAAATCTCAAAAATCAAACAATATTTTGTCTCAACTTTCTCTCAAACCCTTCAAGAACATTCAAAGAAAATTTGCAAGAATCTTCATCCCTCTCCTCTCGTTTTTCCGCTGGAATCACCATCACTGACCAAGACCTCCAACCACTGAACTGCTCCATCGCTTCGACCCTCGCTGTCCGTGCCAACCGCCAGCGGTTTCCCCTTCCGCTAATTCCCTCTCGTCATCTCAACCTTCCAACAACAACTCCCTTTGTCGTGGTTTCTTCTTCCAACAACTTTCTCCTCTCTCCGATTTTATTTTCCGGCCAACTTTTTCATCCTCCCATACGATTCAATTCTTGCTTCGATAATTTCACATCTTCAATTGAATTTAGTGCTTATTATTTAATTGATTTTGAATAAGTTCTTAATTAAATTCATGAGTTAAATGTTATTTGAAATCCTTGAATTAATTGATTATTACATGAGTTGAATTCTTGAATATTATTTGAGATGCTTGATTCTTGAATTTGTGTTGATGTTGAAGTGTGGAATTGGTTGAACATTGATTTAATCAGTAAAGATCTTGATTTTAATCGGTAAAATTGATGTTAATTTCGAATACCGAATTTTGGATCTAAAACGTTTGATTATGAGTTTTAATGAGAATTAATGTGAATTTCATGTGTTAATGCAATTTCAGATCAATTTGATGGTGGATTAATTTTTTCGACGTTAAAATGCTCTGATACAGTTAATTGCATCAACACTTGAATTCTGTTGTTTAAGGCTTCAAATCATTTATTGAATGTGGATTTATTTTTCTTGCAAGCATTTGTAATTTCTTAGCGACATAACTTGAATCGGTAAAGGCTTTTGTGCCTCGGTTTGTGATTTTCAAATCCGATTTTTACCAATACTGATTCATGCACGTGTTGCTGCCCAGAAAATACAAACGCGTTGCAAATGGCTTTTCAAATGTTGTTTGAAGCTTATTTGTAAATAATTGTGCGTTTATGGATCGTTGGTGTTGAATTATATCGTTTTCGACACAATTTTTGGGGTGATTTTGTGATACGGTGCAATGCTGCCCATTTTCGATAAGTTGAGCTTAAGGAACTATTTCATTGATGGTTAATGGTCAAGCGACATTGTTTTGGTACTTGGACAACATTTATGTCAAGCTTTGTCGATTCTTGATCAATATTTTGCGTGGTTCATGTATTAACGAAAATGCTGCCCGCTTCGGTAAGTTGGTGCGAACGTGCAATTCAATTGTTGTGTTATGGATAAGTGAACTTTCCTTGGCTTTTATTTGGGATTGATATCAAGTTTTCTCGATTTTGGATCGACATTTTATGCGGTTTATGAGATAATGGCAATGCTGCCCGGTTTTTAATGTTGATGCTCCAATGCTTGTTTGGATTGTGTTTCTTCACATTTTAATCGTGATTTAATTTGTGATGTGGATAAGTGATTCTAGTCATGTTGCCTTGTTACTTTTAACGCGTTTGTTGACTTGTCCAAGGAATTTCAAGAGATCTTTCAATTTTTTAATTCTTGATAGTTCAATTTAAAAGCATGTTATTCCACTTCTTTGTGGATTCGTGTTCGCTTCCAACGTGATTGATTTTGATTCTCATTCTATGAGATATATACATTGCTTGTCTTTTTGTCTGGATGTGAATTTTTGTGCAGGTGTACCGTTTGTTATACAGATGTGTCCAATGCGCATTTTGCATGTGATTTATTTTCACATTGTCGATACTTTGATGTTATGTCGTGTCCATGATATCTGACTATTTTACTTGTTGATACTAGCTTGCACGATGTTTTCCGAGTTTCTCTGCTTTTCTTTCTTGCTACAAACTCTTGTTTGTTTGGTATTATACTAATTTTAGTTTATTTTTCCACATCATTTACCGCTTTCCTTGCCATGAGAATTAGGCCTAGATATACATGACTAGAGTCCCTGCTTTAGGTGGGAAAATCTGTTTAAAGTCCTCAAAGGAGGCGATGTTTGTCTTGTTAAAAGTCCTTAAAAAGAGGCCATGTTTGTGTTTTCTTGTGTGCAATAGACTTCGATGAAGGTAAATCTCAATTCCCTTTCATTTTGTGCCTTCTATCGATTTAAATAAGTGGAACAAATGGCCCGCAATCGGCTCCAACATTTTATAGTCTATGTCGTTCTTAGCTCGCGTCATTTGTTGATGCTTTGAATCGTGTCTATCCTTGTCCATTGATTCGAATAAAGCTGAAAAGGGTTCGTAACCAACCCCCATGTTTTGTCATTCGTTTCAACGATGCTAGCTCACGTTTCTTCAAACATTGATGCTCCAAGTTCTTACTCGTCGTTGGTGCTCGAGCAAATCAAGTGGAAAGAGTTCCTTACTCCCACTTTGAGATCCATTGGACTCCTTGTTTGTTGTTAGCTCACACTCTATTTGGCTTTGGTTTTGGTTTGACTTTGTTCGATTTCCCTTGTGCTTGTGTTTTTCTTTACACCTTTGTATGTTCCCTTAGGATTCACTTGTTTCATTTTCGATGCTAGTTAGACATTAGGATTGTAATCCATGCATGCTAACTTAGGTAGTGTTTTCCCTTTCAAACCTCAACTATAGGATCCATCATTGTATGATAACATTAGGGATAGAAATAGATAATTTCCCTTAGATGTTTTCTTTTCCTTTTGCATTCTTAAGACTAAAACCTTTTCTTTGGAAAATGCATAAAACACTTTAAAATCTCTCAAACCCTTTTTCAAGGTAAAAAACATAAACCAATTCAATCCCTTTTTGCTATCGAGCCTTTCTTTGAAACTTTTTAAAATGATGTGTTAAATTCTACTCTACATAATACGATGCATAAATCCCAAAGGTCAGGGGCACCATGTCTCCTTGCTAGAGCATGAATGTAGCATTATCCACCTTCGAGAATTCTTCTTTTGAAAATACCTTTTCAGGTAAGAAAATGTTAATTCATTCCTATGCCAACGCATGAGTCTCCAAAGGTCGAGCTACGGTAGGAAGCAAAATTAATATTGTTCATAAAAAACACAAAACAAACAAAAACTTTTGAGACAAACTACGGTGCTCTGATTCCTTAAAATGGATATGTAGCCATTTGGTCGCGGGGCCCATGCGAGCGATACTTTGTAAATATTCCTTCTTTTCCCTGTGTTTTCTTTTGCATCAATTCCCTTATTGCATTTTGCCTTTAGCTTGTAAGGTTAAGATTAGAACACACCCTTTAATTAAAACAACAAGAGTGGATCCTGTGGAGTACCACGAACGTGAGGGGTGCTAATACTTTCCCCTTGCGTAATTGACTCCCTTAACCGGATCTCTCGGTCGGGAGACCTTGATTTCACCATTCTCAGGTTTAGTCGATGTTTACCTTTCCCTTCATGTGGGATAAAAAAGTTTGATGGCGACTTCATTGATTTTTATCTCGATGATTGGTCGACTGGTTGTTTCAGCTGGCAACTTCATTGGGGAGTCACTCCTAGATTTTTTTGTTTTGTTTCATTGGGTGTTTATTTTGTATGCTTTATAGCTTGTTCATTTCTACATGTTTATCTGTGCATATGTATGCATTGCATTTTACCGTTTTCCATATACTAGTTATCTATTGTGCTAGTTTTGTTAGTTTTCCATGATGGATGGGTGTTACTATTGAGGTAAAAGGCTCAGTACCCAGGCTAGAGGGAACTATCTAGGAAACCTAGGAATAGAGTGGAACATGACGGCTACTGGATGGAGGTCCTACTAGTACGGTCATGTCGTCCATGCTCAGATGAGGTTTAAATGGGGTGTTATCGTCATCCACGTATGTGGTTTGATGGTAGTTCTTTCAGGAGAACCCGTGATTTTGAGTTACCATTGACCTTACCCTGGCCTAGTCTTTACCCGTGAGTGGGGAGGGAAAGATTATACAGGTACTGATGCTGACTATTTGTTCAAATGGTGACTATTTGTTCTGATAGTGACTATTTGTTCTGATGCTGACCGTATGTTCTGTTGGTGACTTGGTTTTCTTTGATTATGTTTTGAACCCTTGATTGTAGTATTCTCGGCATGTTCAGAATAACACAACAGATTTTAGGTGGTATCGAAACCTTGATTCCATGTTATTGCACTTGCATCATAGCATTTTTATTTTTAAAAAAATGCATATGAAAAAAAAGTTAACCTACATTTGCATTTCATTTCTAGGGTGTTGTGGAGTATTCCTCCGTATCAAGAATGGCACGCAATGATGATACTGTTAGGAGGGATACAAGGGATATTTTTTGCTACAAGTTTGGAACTATAAATTGGCCACATTTGAAAGAGTTGGGCGATGTAGTTGTTTAAAGTTACATATCACATTCCCTTTTCCCATGTTCCAAAGGAGCCCGATCATGAACCTATCACTAAGGCTCTTTATTTGAGTCTGAGTGATGTGAAAGGTTATTAGAGAAAGAGAGGCACGACTAGTGATCCTTCAGTGTATTTGCTGATAAGAAAATCTGAAGAGATGGCAACATAGGGTTGTTGGGTTTCATTCAATGCATTGCTAGAAGTTTTGATTTATGGTCTTGTTTTGTTTCATGATGTTAAGAACCTGGTAGATTTGGTCGTCATCTATGTGTTCATGAATCCGAAATCGGTACCTACTATTTTTGCCAATACCTATTATGTTATTCACTATGGGTATGATAAAATGGGAGTCATGGTTTGTTGTGTTGTGTTGTTGTACAAGTGGCTCATGTATCAAATACAAACTAAAGGACCATTTGTGGATGCTTAGAGTACTCCTACATGGTCATAAGGGGACAAGTACTTCTAGAAAGAGATCCAGAGCCAAAGACGATTCTATTTCTATTGAAGATCACAAAATAATTGTTGTTGAGATTGAGGAGAAGTACAAGCAGAGGTGTCGAGACTGCAATATCCTCAGAGTATCCAAGGCTAAAGTAGAGAAGAGATCTGAAGCCAAGGTCAAAGTTCTAGAAAAGAAACTTCTAGACAAAAGCGCCCAGTTTGAAGAAGAAAGCACTCAGAGACTCGCAGTAGAGGCCCATATCAAGGGGCGTGATATTCAGCTAGCATAGGCCGTCTAATAAATTGCAAGGCTCAAGAGTCCGAGAGGAAAATTATGAATTTCAAGCTATTCAGAGATGGATGTTTAATTGTTGTTTCATTTTGTTGCAAAAATCACGGCCAGGCTTGTTGGTCGGGGTTTTACTTTCTTTTTGGTATCATGACTGTTTGTCTTGTATGAACTCAGATTGACTTGAAGTTTTATGAATGAAGAATAGCCATTGCCATTATGTGATCTCTTTATTATTGCTTATCTCATTTATCATGTTTCCTGTAATTTTTGACAACTGACAAAATTCTTGAACGCCCTGTAAATGATAAAACATTACATGTATAATCATTCTTTCATTGATATCATATCATAGTATGTGATTCCAGCAAGTCTTCTTACTTTTGATCTTGCTTTTTCCAGAGATTACTACTAATTCTCGTCGATATAACACTAGAGGTAATTCAAGAAGACAGATGGAACATATTCAAGTCGATGTTGTTGTTAGGGGTGTCAAGATGGACACTCGGGTCGAACTTTTAATAGAGATAATATAGAATATGGCCCGTCATTAGGAAGAGTTAAGAGCCTTAATTGTGAAGCCTGCTGCGACTACAAATAAAGAGAACGAAACTCTGAATCCTCCTCTAGGAGATGCTGGTAATCCAAGTGGTCAGAATCTGAATGGCAATCCAGTTGTTCAGAATCTGAATGGAAATCTAGGTGGTCATAATCTGAATGAAAATACTTGTGTTAATCTTCAGAATGGTCATGCTACTAACCTTGGTAATCCTGCTGGTAATAATGAAGGTATTCCTATGATTCAAGTTAGGGGGAATCTGCCTCCACCCACTCCTACTCGTTAGAACAATGAACAACCTTTTGTTCAGCCAAGACCTATTCATATACCTGCTCGAAAACCTGAGGAGGATAACTACGAGGACTGGATCTCTAATGTTGATGAACCCACCGAAGCCGATAAGAAGTTGCATATGCTCGAGGAGCGTATGCAGGCTTTTGAGAATTAGGGTGCCATGGGCCTTGATATGTCTGATTTGGGACTAGTCCCCAGAGTGAAGATTCCTCGGAAATTTAAAGTGCCGGACTTTGTGAAGTACAAAGGAACCTCATATCCAAGGACACATGTCAAGTCCTATTACGGGAGGATGTCAACGTAATCTTATGATGAAAAGATACTCATGCACTTCTTTCGGGATAGTCTGACTGGTGGGCCGTTAGAATGGTACATGCAACTTGAGAGCAACCATATCCGTACTTGGAGAGAGCTAGTTGAAGCTTTCGTCCAGTATTATCGATACAAATATGACATGGCACCCACAAGAACTCAGTTGCAGAATATGTCACAAAAGCAGAATGAGTCATTTAAGGAATACACACAAAGGTGGCTTGAAATGGCGGCTAGGGTCCAACTGCCAATGATGGAAAGAGAAATGGTAGACATGTTTACCAGCACCCTGCAGGGGCACTACTATACTATTTGTAGTACTTCTTATACTTTTGATGGGTTGATAACTGTTATACCCCAATTTCCCCCCTAAGATTTCTCATCATCTCATGTCACAATGCATCAAGACGCACACATTAGGGTTATTTCTATCTTTATCCTATCTTTAAGTTTGCTCTTGAGGGATTACCAAGCACCTTTAATTGTGTATATTGTATATGCATTCTATTAATTAACATCAATATGTGTATATGTGTTCCTTTGAATGTTCATATTGTAGGTGATCACAATTGCATTCATCTCACCATTTAATCTAGGGTTTGAGGGGTGATTCTTAATGAAATGGTTCTCTAATGAATTGCAAGAGCTCAATATTCAAGGCCATGTCTATGGCATCAAAGATTTATGGTTCAAGAATCTCTCTCTCTTTATTTAGGTCAAGATCTCCCCAAAGTTGGTGGTGGAATTCATCAAGAAGATTCATAGGTTCATGTGTTTATTTCCATGCCTTCTTCAACAAACTTCATTGATACTTAAGCTCCATATTTGAGTGTGCTTCAAGACAACCTCATTTCAAGGCCTCTTATGATTGATCATGCTTATTTTGCCAAAAAAAGTCCAAAAGATTCAAGGTTGATTCAACAAGTTTGACCTAATTTAGCAAATACTAGATTAATTGATCACACGTGCATAACTATCTCAAATTTCAAAATTTAGAGCTTGTTATTTTTTATATGGATTCTTATAATCACCTACATCAAGCTCTCTTTGCAATACAAGATCCAATTGTGCAAGAAAAATCATCAAGAGTTGAAAGGGGTTTCAAGTCATTTTGACACTCTTTGAGCTAGGGTTTGTTGACTTTTATGGACCATATCTTGCTAATTGTTTGAGATTTTTGATTCTTTCTAAATCCATGATTCTCTTTAAAGTGTCCTTAATAATCTCTCTTCATAAGTCTAAGCATAATTTTGAATAGAAGATCAACAAAAGTTGAGAAAGATTACAAGTCTCCTTGAACGACCTTTGAATTTTAGGGTTTGACTTCAAATGATCATAACTTGTTCAATTTTTATCTCCTTGAGCCCATTATTTTTCCACAATAATCTTTAGGATATGAACTTCACCATTTCTTTATGTGCAAAGCTTGAAAATGGTTAGAAGATGCCTTAAGAGATCAAAAGATTATAGGTCATTTAATGGATTTTGATCAACTTCACAAGGTCATAACTCTCTAATTTTTTGGAGTTTTTGAATGATTCAAGTTTCACAATTCTCTTTAAGAAGTCTACTTCATACCATCTTCATTAACCAAAACCTAATTTTGAGTGGGAGGCCATATATGATGGCAAGAGATTATAGGTCACTTTTGATCTCAAAACTTAGAAGCTCACAAATCCGTGTGTTTTTTCCAATTTCATTTGATCATAACTTTCAACTTATATTACCAAATGGAAACTTCTGAAGCACATTGTCAAGCTTGATTATTTAGCTTTCTAAAGAATCCAAGATTGTATCATAAAGGTCCCTGAGCTGTTTGTACCATGGTTGTAAAGTTGATGCTTTGAAACTGAAAAAATTACTTGCACATAGTTTGCAATTTCCATAATATGGCTTCTAATCACCAAATCACCATGCATTTTCCACTTAAACATGATTAGAAAATATGTTTGAATCATTTAGAGTGTCAAAATGCATCATTTAGATGAGTTTTCATGCACATGTGGTCACACTTTCTTCATGATCACAAGTGTGCATGATTTCCACTCAAATTTCATCATTCACCCCTCCCTTTTCATTCCATTAACTTCTCATATAAATAGAGACCTCCTCTACTTCATTTTACAAGCTTTGGAGAGCCAAAGAACCTATGTTGAACTCCCTCCACACCTCTCAATTATGCAACTTCAAATTTGGTTTTAAAGCATCTCTCAATCCAATTTCTTTGTTGATTCTTCATCCTTGAACATCCTTGAAGCTAACAGAAGAAGAACCAAGCCTTAAGGTGCCCTGAATCATGCTAGCCAAGTCAAGTTTCAGAGCAATTTCTTCATACTTCATTCAGGTAGTAATTGGAATCAATTCTTCTAACCTAAATTACTGGAATGGTCTATGATGTTCACAGATGCTTATTGATGGTTTAATTTTGATCAATCATTGCATTTGATGCATCTATTTTTTATTTCAAATTTTTTTAAAACTCTCTGGTTTTTCTCAAATCGACTGAGCTACAAGTTAAATAAATTTTTCGTGAGGGTACAATTGTCTTTGTCTTGATGATACGAATCAAATGGCATTGATATGAACCTCTAATTTTTTAATTTGAAGAATCACGATTTCTCTTGTTTTTTTGAAGGCTGGAGGTTGAAGATGACGAATGTTTCGTCTCAACCAATCAAAGTGTGCGAATTGTTTTATTTTGATTGGCCCAAATTTATTTGATTCTGTGTGTTTTTCAATAAGGTCCATAACATGCACAACGCGCCAGGTCCCTTGGATTTGCTTACTAACGCGTTTGACATTGATCAAATGGTCCACTTTATTTTGGTTTTAATTTTTTTATTTATATTTTAATTGTTTTAAACTTCAAAAATTCATAAAATATTCATCTCAACTTCAAAAATTCGGAAAACAATTTCAAAAATACTTTTGATTTTTCTCTTTCTGATTCTTATGTTTTCACAATTTTATTTTATGATTTGGTATTTTTTTATGTTTTTCCACTTTATTTGAATTGTTTAAAAATATTTTTCTTGATTTTTGAATTCTGGATAAAATATGGAAGGATCCAATGACCTCTTGACAAATATTGGTGACCTCAGTTTATTTTTATATCTGTTTTTACTATTTTTTTTTACAATTTTTGGTTTATTTTTCTTTTTTCTTTGAATTTTAAAAAAATTGTTTCTGACTTTAAAAAATTCTAAAAATTTTTGTCAACACTTATTGACTCATGTTTGAGCTCTGACTTTTTTTTTAGAATTTTCATTTGGTGTTTAAATATACTTTGTATATTTTACCAATTATTTCCCTTATATTAATCATTTAAATATTGTTTTATTGAATATTATTTTATTATTTTTGTTTGGTCCTGATTTGGGTGTTACTTTGGGACAAGTTTCTTAATCTCATTGGATCTTGGGTGTTGATAGGTTGAAAAACCAAATCCACCAAAATGGATGAATGATGTTGATAAAATTGGAAACTTAATTTCATCTGATACATCCCCTCTTTATTTAGGTCAAGATCTCCCCAAAGTTGGTGGTGGAATTCATCAAGAAGATTCATAAGTTCATGTGTTTATTTCCATGCCTTCTTCAGAAAGCTTCATTGAGACTTAAGCTCCATATTTGAGTGTTCTTCAAGATAACATCATTTCAAGGCCTCTTATGATTTATCATGCTTATTTTTCCAAAAAAGTTCAAAAATATTCAAGGTTGATTGAACAAGTTTGACCTAATTGAGAAAATACTAGATTCAGTGATCACAAGTGCATAACTCTCTCAATTTTCAAGATTTTGAGTTGGTTATTTTTTCTATGGATTCTTATCATCATATATAAAAACCTTTCTTTACATGACAATATCTAGTTGTGCAAGAAAAATCATCAAAAGTTGAAAGGGGTTTCAAGTCATTTTGACACTCTCTGAGCTAGGGTTTGTTGACTTCTAAGGACCATATCTTGCTTATTGTTCGAGATTTTTGATTGGTTACAAATCCATGATTCTCTTTAAAGGGTCCTTAACAAGCTCTCTTCATAAGTCTAAAGCTAATTTTGAATGGAAGATCACTAAAAGTTGAGAAAGATTTCAAGTCTCCTTGAAAGGCCTTTGAATTTAGGGTTTGACTTCAAATGATCATAAATTGGTCAATTTTTATCTCCTTGAACCCATTATTTTTCCATAATAATATTTTGGATGTCTACTACAACTTTGTTTTTATGTGCAAGACTTGAGAATGCTTGGAAAGTGGTTGAAGAATTGAAAAGATAATAGGTCTTTTGTGATTTTCCCCAAATTTGTTCATCATCTTCCAAAGACTATAACTCTTTCAATTTTTATGATTTTTGAGTGATCAAAATTTCACAAATCAATTAAAGATGTCTACTTCATGTCATCTTCAGATATCAAGACTAAATTTAGAGTGTAAAGTCATTTAATTTTGAAGAACATTATAGGTCATTTTGAAGCTCAACACTTAGGTGCCATGAATCGTGCTAGCCAAGTCAAGTTTCAGAGCATTTTCTTCATTATTTGTTCAGGTAGTAATTGACATCAATTCTTCTAACTCAAATTACTAGAGTGGTCTATTATGTTCACTGATGTTTGGTGAAGATTTAATTTTGATCAATCGATGCATTTGATGCATCTGTTTCAATTTCAAAAAAATTTAAAACTCTCTGGTTTTTCTCAAATCGACTGAGCTACAAGTTAAATAAATTTTTCGCGAGGGTACAATTGTCTTCGTCTTGATGAGACGAATCAAATGGCATTGTTCTGAACCTCTAATTTTTCCATTTGAAGAATCACGATTTCTCTGGTTTTTTCGTAGGATGGAGGTTGAAGATGATGACATGTTTCGTCTCAACCAATAAGAGCGCACAAATTGTTTTATTTTGATTGGCCCGAATTTATTTGATTTTGTGTGTTTTTCAATAAGGTCCATAACATGCACAACCCTCCAGGTCCCTTGGATCTGCTTACTAACACGTTTGACATTGATTAGATGGTCCACATTATATTTTAATTGTTTAAAACTTCAAAAATCATAAAAAAATTCATCTCAACTTCAAATATTCAGAAAAAAATATCTCAAAAAATACTTTTGATTTTTCTCTTTCCGATTCTCAGTTTTCATAATTTTATTTTATGATTTGGTATTTTTTATGTTTTTTCACTTTATTTGAATTGTTTTAATTGTTTAAAAATACTTTTCGTGATTTTTAAATTGTGAAAAAAAATATGGAAGGATTCAATGACCTCTTGACAAATATCGGTGACCTCATTTTCTTTTTATTTCTTATTTTACTATTTTTGGTTTGTTTTGTTTATTTCTTTGAATTTTAAAACATTGTTTCTGACTTTAAAAAATTCTGGAAATTTTTGTCAACACATATTGACTCATATTTGACCGCTGACTTTGTTTTAGGATTTTTATTTGGTGTTTTAATATACTTTATGTATATTACCAATTATTTCCATTTTATTAATCATTTAAATATTTTTTTATTGAATATTTTTTATTATTTTTGTTTGGTCCTGATTTGGATGTTATTTTGGGACAAGTTCCTCTGCCTCATTGGATCTTGGGTTTTGATAGATTGAAAAACTAAATCCATCAAAATGGATGAATGATGTTGATGATATTTGAAACCTTAATTTTATCGAATACATCCCCTCCCTCTTCATCTTATCTCTTTCTTAGTTGTGGTACATGTTATTGAAGAATGATCTACATATCATTTCTCTAACATGTGGTACATAGATTGCTATGGACAAGCTTCAAAATAGGTGTGACTTCTACATAAGTCCACTTACGATTGCTTAACATAGCACTAAATTTGTAGCGATTCAAAAAAATGATCATTCGTGGCCCAAACCTATGTTCCAAGCTCGGGTATGTTTAATTTGAAATCTTTGATCCAATAGCCTTGAGCTTCATTGTTAGGAGGTTTTGATCTTATCAATCCTCTAATGAATTTTCATGAATTTTGGTCTAAGTGAAACATTTAAACATCATTGATCATATATGCTTGCCTTGAATGCTTGATATGGATGATATACGTGAAAAAAGCAAATGAAACTTGTTGTTGAGAACCTTTGATTTTAACAATCTTCTAATGAGTTTTCAAATGCAAGATTCGAGATGGTCATTCAGCTAACATCTAACTTCTAATTCATTAACAATTGACTTTACTTTGTGCTTTTAGTTTATGCCCTTTATTTTATGCCTTTACTTTTATGCACCATTTACTTTAGCATTTACATTTCATGTTATTTTCATCTTTGCTCACTTGAGCATTTATCTTTATGTCATTTTATCTTTGCTCATTTGAGTTTTATCTTTATGTCTTTTTTTTATTTATTTTTCTCACTTGAGATTTCTTTTCTTTTTGTAGACACTTAATAACCAACTTCAACATTAAAAAACTTTAATTTTACTTGGATTATTTGGTTTTTATCCTTGGCATTATGGAGTTGTGGACCTTTTTGGACTTAGGATTAAAAGCCTTGATACTTTAGGACCTTGTGACTCTGTTGTTATTTTGTGTTTAGTTCATGTGGTTTACTCCAAGACATTGGGTTGATTTTCTTTGTGTGTTGGTTATTCCGATTATATGCTTTGTCTGTGATTTAGAATTCTTTTGTATATAGCTGTTACTCTGCCTAATTTTTGTGAAGACTTAATTCATCTGAAGCTTGGCATTCCTCAGAGGTTTTGTATTTTTGCTTGCTTGGTTTCAATCCAAAGGATGAGAATTCTATATTGACTTCCTTATGTAAAGTGTTGACTTCTTATTGGTTAGATGATTCTTTTCCTTAGCTTTTACTTTATGCTTTAGATAGTCCCTTCATCTCCTCCAATCTTCTTTAATTTCAAAATATTCTCCAACCTTTTCAAAACTCTTCTTATTTTCTAACTTGAACCGCTTTCATAATAAACTTGGACTTAGGTCCATGCATTTTTTTTAAAATCCTTTCTTAATCAAAACTTAACCAACTTAATCATATTTTGACATTTTTTTTGAGAATACTAAAAGTCAACCAAACTCTTTAAAACTATTTTGCCACTTTGGCTTTTTTACTTTAAAACTTTTTCTCAAAAGATTAGACTTTTGTCGGTTATTATAGTGATGTTAGCTATTATACTTCTATGATATGTAGTGAAGTAAGATATTTTCCACTTGGGTGTTGAGTGAGGCTTTGTTGATTTTAAAATCCAAGCTATATCCTCCATTTTGAGATGATCCAAATTCTCCTTTCTCATAATCGTGGGTAGTAAGTATGTTTTCCACTCGGATGTGACAATGACGTCTCTTTTCTTAAAATAAACCAACACTTATGTGTTTAAAATTTTTTGAGGTTAACTAAGAGTACCCTGATCTCCTATTCCACAGAAGGTGGTACGTAGGCACTAAAGATTCGCAACCGCGGTGGGTTCAAAAATTGTAAAAAAAATACTTCTTTTCCCATCTCCACCATCTATTTTTGTATACACCATTTATAGCCAAAATACACAAATTTTCAAAGAGGTTGATGCGGAGTACCGTAGATGTTTATAGTTCTCATAACTTCCCTTTGTATAACCAACCCCTGTACCTAGATTCTCTCCCCCTCTCTTTTAGTTTCATTCGCTCTTTTCCCATTCCTCCGGAAAAAATAAAGCGCAATGGCGATTTTTATTTAATTTGTGCGAGTTAATTCAACCCAATGGCTTAGTCTCAATATTTCTACTGCTATACCCAACTGCTAGCTAGTTGACAAAGTCAATATACCATGGTAGAGTGCTTTTGGTACAAATTGACTCCACTGTTTCATTAGTCTCTGTGTCACCATAAATTAAAGAGGATTTGCTTATTTCACTCTCATTTTCAAATTGGGCTATAAGTCGATCATAAAGAAAATCATCATTGATGGGGACTTGTTCAGGTTCTAGGTACTCGATTCTAGTGAGATGATCTACTACTACATTTTCGATGCCTTTCTCGTCTTTGATTTCCAAATCAAACTCTTGCAAAAGCACAATCCATTTTAAAATTCTGGGCTTAGCATCCTTCTTAGTCAACATGTACCTAATTGCAGCATGATCGGTATAGACAATTATTTTAGCTCCTACTAGATAGGAACGTAACTTATTTAAAGGGAACACAACGGCTAGGAGTTCTTTCTTTGTGGTACCATATGTCCTACTTGGGTAGTAAATAGCATGAAGATTTTTTATCCTCTTTTTGTCCTAAGACAGCGCCTACGGAATATTCACTAGCATCACACATTACTTCAAAGGGTTTACTCAAACCAGGTGGTTGCATAATGGATGCGGTAATAAGAGCATTTTTATATGTTCGAACGCTTTCAATAAATTCGCATCAAATATGAATTCAACATCTTTCATCAGTAAGCTTGTTAGTGGTTTGGTTATTTTAGAGAAATCTTTAATGAATCGTTGGTAAAAACCGACATGTCCTAGAAAACTATGAACTTCTCTACAGGTATTTGGAGGTTGAATATTTTCTGTGATTTCTATTTTTGCTTTATCCACTTCAATTCCCCTGTCAGATTTAATATGTCTAAGCATAATTCCTTCCCGGACCATTAAATGGCATTTTCCTTAATTCAGCACTAGATTAAGCATCGTTCAAGCACCATTTCTAGGTTCGATAGACATCCTTCAAAACTTTGCCCATAAACAGAGAAGTCTTCCATAAATACTTCTATTATATCATCTATAAAATCAGCAAATATGGCCATCACACATCTCTGAAATATTGTGGGAGCATTACACAGTCCAAACGATATTCGTCTAAAGGAAAATGTACCATAAGGGCAGGTAAAGGTAGTCTTTTCTTGGTCATCGGGATCAATAGGAATTTGAAAGAATCCTGAGTATATGTTTAAATAACATAAGTGAGAATGTTTAGCCAATCGTTCAAGCATTTGATCAATAAAAGGTAGAGGGAAATGATCTTTTCGAGTGGCTTTATTTAGTTTTCTATAGTCTATGCACATCCTACTTCCAGTGTGAATTCATTTTGCTATGAATTCTCATTTTTCGTTACAAACAACTATAACACCTCCCTTCTTTGGTACGACATGTATTAGGCTGACCTAATTATTGTCAGATATATAATTCCTACTTCTAATAACTTTTGTACCTCCTTTTTTACTACATCGCTTATAATGGGATTTATTCTTCTTTGGCTTTCTCTAGAGGTTTTACAGTCCTCCTCTAGCATAATACGTTGAATACATATAGAAGGACTTATTCCTTTTAGATATGAGATGTTATACCCTAGAGCTTTCAGATACTTTCTTAATACATGTAGTAACTTTTTAGTTTCTACCTGTCCTAAGTTAGCATTGACTATTACTGGTCTTTCAAGCTCGATATCTAATAATTCGTACCTTGGGTTATTGGGCAATGTTTTAAGTTCTACAAAAGGTTTTTTGGGGCTTGGAATTGGATCAGATGTTAGTGCTAGACATTCCCTCAAACTGTCATCTACATATAGCTCACGCCAATTATCGTCTTCGAATATAGGAGGCGCTAGAATCTTTAGTATTGTGGTGTACTTAGATGGTTCATTCTCCATTTCTTTCACGCATTTGTCAATGAAATCTAAGAAGCAGCATGAATCTTCTATAGTTGGAGCCTTTAAAAATTAAGGTAAAATAAATTCGACTTTTTCTTCACCGACTTCAAAAGTTAGATTTCCTTTCTTGACATTTATGATGGCTCCAGCTCTGTCTAAAAAGGGTCTTCCTAAATTTATAGGTATGTTGGAATCCTCTTTTATGTCCATGTATCACAAAATCAGTAGGGATGTAAAATTGACCTATACGCACATGAATGTTCTCTAGCATACCTAAGGAATATTTAACAGAACGGTACGCTAGTTTTAGAGACATTTTGGTTTGTCTTAGCTCCCCTAAATTGAGTTTCTTGCATGTGGATAACGACATTAAACTAACACTAGCTCATAAGTCTCCTAGAGCGGTTTTTATGATATATTCTCCAATGACACAGGTTATGGAAAAACTACCTGGATCTTTTAGCCTAGGAGACATGTTGTTTTAAATTATAGTGCTACACTAAGAAGTGAGCATAATTGTTTCATTATCCTCGAGCTTTTTCTTATTAGATAGGATTTCTTTAAGAAATTTATAATGTGAAGGAATTTGCGTGATAACTTCTATGAATGGTATAGTGATATTTACATATTTCAGAAGTTCTACAAATTTTTTAAATTGTCCCTCATTTCTAGTCTTGCCAATCTCTGAGGATAACGTATAGGTGGTTTATATGGTGGCGGAGGCACATAAGGTTGTTCTTTCTCTATGCCCTCTTGGCTTTTGTCTTCCTCTCATCTTTCAGTATGTTACCTTTTCAGTTTCCTACCAGAATTTTTATACATGGATGGATTTTCGAGTCTTGGGTCTACTGGTCCATCAAGTTTTGTTCTACTTCATAATTCAATAGCATTAACATGACCTATTGAATTCGGTTGTGGTTGACTGGGAAATGTTCCAATGGGGACTGCTATTGTTTCTTGTTGTTGGGATACTTGAGAAATTTGAGTTTCCAACATTTTTTTATGTGTAGCCATAGCATCAAGCTTGAATTACAATTACTTCATCAGCTCACTCGTGTGAGAATTTTGATTTGCGAAATCTTTGTTTTGTTAGGCCGTAGCATTCATAAATTTTTCCATCATGATCTTCATATTTGACTTTATGGGTGCTTGCGGAGTAGGTGGTGCTCCTTTCTGATGCCCAGGTGGAGTAGAAGGTGTTGGGTGTTATACCCCAATTTTTGCCCCTAAGATCTCTAATCATCTCATATCTTCACAATACATCAAGATCACATATTAGGGTTGGTTCTCTCTTTCTACTTTATCCTATCTTCAAGTTTTCTCTTGAAAGATCACCAAGCACCTTAATTTTTTGCATCTTGTGTATGTGTTCTTTTAACTAACATCAAGATATGTATATATGTTTCTTTGAATTCTCATATTGCAAGTGATCACAAATGCATTCATCTCACCATCAAACCTAGGGTTCGAGGGGTGGTTCTCAATCAAATGGCTCTCTAATGGATTGTGATAGCTCAAGATTCAAGTCTATGTCTATGATATCAAATATTTGTGGTTCAAAGAACTCCCTCACTTTATTTAGGTCAAGTTTTCCTCAAAGTTGGTGGTGACATTCATCAAGAAAATTCATAGGTTCATGTGTTTATTTACATGCCTTCTCTGACAAGCTTCATTAAGACTTAATTTCCATATTTTAGTGTGCTTCAAGAAAGCATCACTTAAAGGCCTATTATGATTCTTCATGCTTTATTTTGCTAAGAATGATCAAATGGTTCAAGGTTGATTCAACATGTTTGACCTAATTGAGCAAATGCTTAATTCAGTGATCACAAGTACATAACTCTCTCAATTTTAAAAATTTTGAGTTTGTTCTTTTTTCTATGGGATCTTATCATCATCTACAGCAACCTCTCTTCACATGACAAGATCCAGATGTGCAAGAAAACTCATTAAAAGTTGAAATGGTTTTCAAGTCATTTTGACACCCTCTAAGCTAGGATTTCTTGACTTCAAAGGACTATATCTTGCTTATTTTTTGATATTTTTGAGTGACTTCAAAGGCATGACTCTATTTAAAGGATCCTTAACAAGTTTCTTCATGGATATAAGGCTAGGTTTGAATGGAAGATCACTAATCGTTAAGAAAGAATGCAAGTCTCCTTGAAAAGCCTTTGAATTTTAGGGTTTGACTTCAAATGATCATAACTTTGTATACTTTTATCTCCTTAAGCCCATTATTTTTCCACAACAATATTTGGTATGTCTAATAAAACTTATTTTCAATGTGAAAGATTTAAATATGCTTGGAAAGTGGTTGAAGAATTGAAAAGATTATAGGTCTTTTGTGAATTTCTCCAAATTTGTTTATCATCTTCCAAAGACCACAACTCTTTTAATTTTTATGATTTTTGAGTGATCTCAATTCCACAATTCAATTCAAGAGGTCTACTTCATGTCATCTTCAGATATCAAGATCAAATTTTGAGTGGAAGGTCATGAAATTTTGAAGGACATTATAGGTCATTTTGGAGTCCTATACTTAGAAATTTTTCTAAGTATAAAAAATATGTGTGTTTTTCACAAATTCAGATGGACATAACTTTTTGCTCAGATATCCAAAGGATGTCTTTCTTGGCACATTTTAAAGATTGAGATATCATCTTCCAAATGCTTCAAGAATCATGTGATAAAGCCTCTTGGGCTGTCGGCACTATGATAGATTCAAAGTTGGTGCTTTGAAACTGAAAAATCACTTGAAGTCATAAGCAAGTTTATGAAATGTGGCTTCTAATCACCAAATTACCACGCGATTTCCATTTAAACATGACTAGTAAAGATGTTTGAATTAGTTAGAGAGTCAAAACGCATCATTTGGATGAGTTTTGATGCACATGTGATCACTTTTTTCTCATAACACAGGTGTGCACAATTTACACTGGAATTCCATCGTTCAACCCTCTTATTGATTCCATTCACTTCTCTAATAAATAGGGACCTCCTATACTTCATTTTGAAAGCTTTAGAAAGCCAAAAAACCTCTGTTGAATATCCTTCATACCTCTCAATTATGCAACGTCAAATTTGGTTTTAAAGCATCTTTCAATCGAATTTCTTTGTTCATACTTCATCCTTGAACTTCACTGAAACTAATAGGAGAAGAACCAAACCTTGAAGTGTTCTAAATCGTGCTAGCCAATTCAAGTTTCAAAGCTCTGAATTTGAGCTTCAACAGGTAGATTCCTCCATCAATTCTCTCCAAACTTGTTACTACAATGTAGCTCTCATCACTTTGATGCTCATCACATTGTTTGTTTTTAACTGGAAGTGAGTTTTGATCATGAATTTTCAAATCCCTATTCAATTGTTTCCTTTTTTTTTTTTGCAAATCGACTGAGTTGTGGTTAATATAAATTTTCCGCGAGGGTACAATTGGAATCGTCTTGAAAACACAAAGAAAATGGCACCGTTTGAGCTCCTAATTTTAAAATGGCACGCGTGAATGGAGGTTAAAGATTACCAACGTGTCATATCTCAACTAATGATAAGGCGCCACCTATTTTTTTCAAATCTATTTTTAAATAATTGATCCGGTGGTTTATTGACTAATAACCATGATATGAACAACGTGCCAGATCTCTTGGGTTTGATTACTAATGTGTTTTGACATTGATCCAATGGTGTACATCTTTTTGGCTATATTTTTATTTTCTTATTTTATATTTTAATTGTTTTAAACTTCAAAAATTCATAAAAAATTCATTTCAACTTCTAAAAATGTGAAAAATTATCAAAAATACTTTTGATTTTCTCTTTCTGATTTCTATTTTTTCACAATTTTATTTTGTGATTTGATATTTTTCATGATTTTTCACTTAATTTAACTTGTTTTAATTGTTTAAAAATAATTTTCTTTATTTTTAAAATCTGGAAAAATTATGGAAGGATCCAATAACTTCTTGACAAATATTATTGACCTTATTTTATTTTTTACTTTTGATTTTACTATTTTTCAAAAATTTTGGTTTATTTTGATTATTTCTTTAAATTTTAAAAATAATTTGACTTTAAAAATTTCTGAAAATTTTCGTTAACACTTATTTACTCATGTTTGACCTCTCATTTTTTTTGGATTTTTATTTGGTGTTTTAATATATTTTGTGTATTTTACCAATTATTTCTCTTTTATTAATCATTTAAATATTGTTTTATTAAATATTATTTTATTATTTTTGTTTGGTCTTGGTTTGAGTATTATTTTGGGACAAGTTCCCCAACTTCATTGGATCTTAGGTGATAATAGGTTGAAAAACCAAATCCACCAAAGAATGATGTTGATGATATTTGAAACCCTTTTTTCATCTAATACATCCCCCCTCTTCAGCTTTTCCCTTCTTGTTTTTTTTTTTGTGCTACATGTTGTTGGAGGATGGTCTGCATATCATTTCTATAACATGTTGGTACATAGATTGCTATTGGATGGCCTCAAAATATGTGCGACTTCTACATAAGTCCACTTATAATTGTTTAACATAGCGCTAAATTTGTCTCGATTCGAAAAATTATCATTTGTGGCCTAAATTTATGTTTGTAAGCCCAAGTATGTTTAATTTGGAACCTTTGATCCTGTAACTTTGAATTCATTGTTAGGAGGCTTTGATTATATCAATCCTCTAATGAATTTCATAAATTTTGGTCTAAGTGAATCATTTGAACATCGTTGATCATATTTGGTTGCTTTGAGCACTTGAAATGAATGATATACTTTGCAAATAACAAATACGACTTGCTGATGAGAGTCTTTGATTTTATCAATCTTCTAATGAGTTTTTCAAATGCAAGTTTCAAGATGGTCATTCAACTAACTTCTAACTTCTAATTTACTAACAATTAACTTTACTTTGTGCTTTTATTTTGATGTACCATTTATTTTGGAATTTACACTCCATGCCATTTTTCTTTTGCTCACTTGAGCATTTATCTTTATGCCACTTTTCTTTGCTCATTTGAGTATTTATCTTCATGTCATTTTATCTTTGCTTATTTGAGCTTTTATTTTCTTTTGAAAACACTTATAATCAACATGAACAATAAAAAACTTTAAGGTTACTTGGACTAATTGGTTACTATCCTTGGTATTATGGAGTTGTGGATCTCTTGGACTTAGGATTAGAAGTGTTGATACTTAGGGAACTTGTGGCTCTGTTGTTATTTTGTCCGAAGTTCTTGAGGTTTACTCCAAGGCATTGGGTTGATTTTCTTCGTGTGCAGGTTATTCTGATTATATGCTTTGTGTGTGATTAAGAATTTATTTTGTATACAGCTGTTACTCTATCCAATTTTTGTGAAGAATTAATTCATCTGAAGTTTGTATTTCTCAGATATTTAGTATTTTTGCTTTCTTGGTCTTAAATCCAAAGGATTGGAATTATACATTGACTTCTTATGTCAAGTGTTCACTTCTTGTTGGTTAGATTGTTCTTTTCCTTAGCTTTTACTTTATGCTTTAGGGTAATCCCTTCATCTTCTCTCATCTTCTTTAATTTCAAAAATCTTCTCCCTTCTTTTCAAAACTCATCTTGTTTTCTAACTTGAACCGCTTTCATAATAAACTTGGACTTAGGTCCATATACTTTCAAAAATATTTTCTTAATCAAACGTTAATCAATTTAATCATATTTTGACATTTTTGTGAGAAGACTAAAAGTCAATTAACCACATTCAAATCATTTTTTCCACTTCGGATTTTTACTTTAAAACTTTTCTCAAAAGATTAGACTCTTATCGATTCTTGTATTGATGTGATCTATTATACTTCTACGATATGTAGTAAAGTGAGATATTTTCCACTTGGGTGTCGAGTAAGGCTTTGTTGATTTTAAAATCCAAGTTATATCCTCCACTTTGAGATGATGTAAAATCTCATTTCTCATAATCATGGATAGTAAGCATATTTTCCATTCGGATATGATGATGATGCCTCTTTTCTTAAAATTAATCAACACACACGTGTTTTTAAATTTTTTGAGGTAAACTACGAGTACCCCGATCCCCTATTGCACGAATGGTGGTATATATGCACTAAAGGTTTACAACTGCGGCGGGTGCAAAAATTGCAAAAAAATAATTTTTTCTCATCTCCACCATCTATTTTTGTATACACTATTTATAGCCAAAATACACAAATTCTCAAAACGGTTCCTGCAGAGTACCGTAGATGTTTAGGATGCTAATACCTTCCATTTGTATAACCAATCCCCATACCTGGATTCTCCCCTATTTTTTGGGGTTTATTAGCTCTTTTCCCAATTCCTTTAGAAACAATAATGCGTGATGATGATTTTTTATTGATTTGTGAGAGTTAAGACAATCCAATGGCTTAGTCTCAACATTTCTACCGCTACAGAAAACTGACGACTTCATTGGAGAAAATTAATCTCTAAGTGGGTTGAGCCTATATTTATTTATTTGTGTATGTGCTATTATTTGTTGTATATTATGTGTTGTATATATGTATGATTGGATTTTCCTGGTTTTCAGGGTGCTGGGTGATTTCTCATGATTTACCGGGTGATATTTAGGTAATATCATATCGTGTCCACAAAGAGTGGTGTATTGAAATACCGTTCAACAAATCTCTCGTTAATGAGTTTAGATTTGAATGAGTTTGGTTTGTATATAAAGGAAAATAAATTAACATAAAATATATACATTCAATGGGAAGGAGAAATCTATCAGTTGTACTTAATCTGCTATACTCTTCAAAATCATCACAGACACCACAAGATGTACCCACAACGAAGGTTATGTCTAACGCCAAGTCGCGATACCAGCCGTATTACTCTATTGATAATGTCTTGTGCGCTAAAATAACACGGAGGCATTAAGCTTTAGCACCCAAAGTGAATATTAGATATAAATTTATCTCCAGATTTTAGAAACTAATAGATATCCATCCCTAATCAAGATTTGTGAGGTATATGTCTATAACAACCCAAATCCAAACATAAAGCAAAAAGATCAAAGAAGACATCAATATTGATTTGTAAAGCAAGTTTTATGCAACACAATGATTAACAAATATACATATGTTCAAAGTAAATATACAAACATAACCAAAAAAATATGGAAATACATAGAGAAGAAATAGATAAAAACCAAACATCTCAAGGGTTATCAGCGCCGATTAATGAGAAATCCAACTCTGGATCATCAAGATGCAAGCTCCATTTGTTGTTCAAGCTCTCTCAATCAAAAATGGAGGTTTGATGAGTTGGGATCAAAAATACCCAAAACATAACCTAAAAAAATGTGCTTTTACCCCATATTAACGTGTTTTTGTCCTTCCAGTTTCGCCAGGCGAAATACACCAGAAGAAACAACATAAAATTCTGCATTGTTTCGACAATAACTTGAGAACTGTAACTCCAATTTGCACTCGGTTTGAAGGTTGGAAAGCTTATTTAATGCTCTTTCTAAAAATGAAAAAATACCAACCAAATTGATGATTTTTAATTCTTTTATTTTGAGCCTTATTCATTGATGAGTTGATCAAAATCACGCTTAGAAGTCGTGTCTTCGTCACTTTATTGCTCATGCTCCAAATACACATCAATACCTATAAAATGAATGGAAAACTATCAAACGGTACCCAAATACACAAAAATTTGATTAAATACAATTTATACATAATTATACAAAAATCTGATATTTATTCAAGGATATTAACAATAAAGAGTCGATTAGTGCAACTAAAAGTATATACAAAATAACTACACTTTTGCACTTATCAAACTCTCCCCAACTTGGATCATTTTTTATCCTCAAACAAAGTCTAATAACCTAAAGAACAAAGAATAATAAATTAAAGAATCAAAAATCAACAAGTTTTGAAAACATAAAAAAAATTAAATGGTTCAAATGAAAAACAATACACACAAAGTAAACACTTACTACTAAACTACGACTTTAACATAAACACGAAACAAATGCTAAATACAAAAATTATGCCAAACATTCTAAAATAATACTAGTTCACAAATGAATCACACCTAGCAAACACAGTCATCGGTAGATGAAAAACACACAAAATATGGTATTTTCACTCATCCAACAATCTTGCAAACAATAGACTAAATTATGCATGCATCCAAAAATTTACATTGAAAATATAAAAGCAAGAATCTCAAGAGCTTTTAAAGGTTGTAATTTGCCTTGGTTAACAAACAAGTGATAAGTCCTAAAGCTAATCTAAACAAAAACTTTCCTAAACCTAAGGGAGTAATTACTTCCACAAAGTTTCAAACAATAGAATTTTAATCAAACTTCTTCTTTATCACATGTTTCACGCCAACACATATCACTTATTAACACAACATTATTCCATATTCTTTTTTTTCTTTTTCAATGATTTTCTATTTTTTCCTTTCTTTTTCTATCACTTCTTTTTCACATTTTTTTCTTTTCTTTTTTTTTTTTAAACCTCATAGCAACCAACCAATAAATACACAGTCATTTTTCTCCCCAACTTGAATTCAACAAACATCTTAGTGAATAATCTCTACTTTCTAAGGCAAGGTAAAAATTCAAACCAAAATAATGGGTGAGGATTCAAGAAAACAACTGGTCAACATCCATGCAAAAAGGGGAACTAAACACTCATAGGCAAGCATTTAGCAAATACAACATGGATATCGACAAAAAGCTCCAAAGGGTTAGTAATGATCACACACTCACAAGATGAATTGACTATTTGGCTAGGTAATTGTGATCAAAATGAAACAAAAATTACTTGATCCTTTTCTTGCATTCATACAATTAAAAAAAACAAAAGATTAAGCATAATAAAATCCAGTTAAAACAAGAATTGCAGCCTCCAGCATACGTGAACAATGGAAAGCTACCTCACAAAAAAGGGTGGGAACTAAAGTGATTCATAAATGAACAAGTATAAAAAAGAATGAATGACATAAAAATTTTAAAAAGTCTAAGTATCATGAATATGCTAAATTATAGAAAGAAATAAACACATACCTCACACACGTAGAAAACTTTAAAAAAAATTATTACCACGCATTCGCGAGTCAAAACTATCAAACTTGATAAATTACCTTGATATTCTACAAGTTACCAGACCAAAAATTGAGCCCAAACAACAACAAAAGAATTAGAAAAATAATACTAAAGCTAATTACTACATAACTACACAAAACATACAATATTTACAAACTTTTAACAAACTTCCTCAAGCTAAACATGACAAGCTTTCGGAAAAACTCAACTGACATAACGAAACAAACGGGTGAAAGTGAATTAACAAGTTGAAAAGTGAAGATTTGAAATTTTAAAACTAATCCAAGTTCAACTTTTTAAAAAACAAGTCACCATACTACCTAAGCTAACACAAATAAAAATAATACAACATGCTTGTTTTACATCGTAAGCTCGACGCCTTTATTGTGCAAGCTAGTAACCTCCTCTCGTCATGCCATAGTATTGTCACACCGTGCAAACCTAAAGAAAGTGTCCTAACAAACACATAACAAATGTTACGAAAACGAGACAATTCACAATAATACGTGAAAACACATATATGCATAAATATCATATACAAGTTAATGTACAATTTCTATAGAACATATACATTAATTACAAAACTAAAACACAAAAGAATTATCGCAATGAGAAAACAATAGAACTAATCCATGGCAACGGTGCCATTTTGTTATAGCGGTATAGCGGCAAGCAAAAAGTAAGTTATTAATTTACCAAGTGATATTTTGGTTATATCGTATCATGTCCACAGAGATTGGTATATGGAAATGTCGTTTGACAAATCTCTCGTTAATGAGTTTAGATTTAAATGGGTTCGGTTTGTATAGAAAGGAAAATAAATGAACATAAAATATATACATTCAATGGGAAGGAGAAATCTATTAGTCATGAATTTACACTACTCGTCACTAACTTAAACCTATTGATGAGTTGCACTCAACCTACTCTACTCGTAAAAATCATCACAGGCACCACGAGATGTACCCACAATGAAGGTTATGCCTAACACCAAGTCGCGAGACCAACCGTATTACTCTATCGACAATGTCTTGTGCACTACAACAACAAGGAGGCATTAAGCTTTAGAATCGAAAGTGAATATTAGCTCTAAGTTTATCTCTAGAATCTACAAACTAATAGATATCCATCCCTAATCAAGATTTTTGAAGTATATGTCTATAACAACTCAAATCCAAACATAAAGCAAAAAGATCAAAGAAGACATCAAGATTGATTTGCACAACAATCTTTATACAACACCATGATCAACAAATATACATATGTTCAAAGTAAATATACAAAAATAACCCAACAAGTAGAGAAATTCATAGAGAAGAAATATAGAAAAACTAAACATCTCACGGGTTGTCAGCGCCGATTGATGAGAAACCTGACTCCGGATCATCAAGATGCAAGCTCCATTTGTGGTTTTCAAGCTCTCTAAACCAAAAATGGATGTTTGATGATTTGGGATAAAAAATACCCAAAACATAACCTAAAAAATGTGTTTTACCCCTTTTAATGTGTTTCTATCCTGCCAGTTTCGCAGGGCAAAATTGGATTCGCCAGGCGAAATACACCAGAAGAAACAGCAGAAAATTCTGCATTGTTTCGACCATAACTTGAGAATTGTAACTTCAATTTGCGGTCGGTTTGAAGTGTTGGAAAGATTATTCAATTCTATTTATAACAATGACAAAATTTCAACCAAATTTATGATTTTTATTCTATTATTTTGATCCTTATTCATTGATGAGTTGATCAAAATCGTGCGTTTGAAGTTGTGTCTTTGACACTTTATTGCTCATGCTTCAGATTCGCATCAATACCTATAAAATGAATGGAAATCTATCAAACGGTACACAAATACACAAAAACTAGATTAAATATAATTTATACATAATTATACAAAAATCTTAGAACTATTCAAGGATATTAACAATAAAGAGTCGATTAGTGCAACAAAAAATATATACAAAATAACTACACTTTTGCACTTATCAATAGGACAGGTGGTATAGTCATGTTAACTTTGAGGGAGGAATCCCAAAAAAGGAGACATGAGATCCCCCACTTAGTGTAGGCCCCTTTAATTGTAGTATTCGTTTACTGAGCAATTGGGAAGATGTGCTGCATTCGACCTGGGAGCCTGTTGAAGCTGAGGACCGTAGAACCCTTAACCCATCTTGGACTTTTAGGTGTAGTGCAGAGACTATGTTATTATTAAAATGAAATTTTCAGTATTTCCAAAAATGTTAGTACTTTAATATTTGCAATTGTTTATGATTCTTTGAGTTCCTTGAATAAACACAATAAATAATATGAATTGCATATCATGCATCATTTTGCACATTTTTTTATGTTCCTGTTCATTTCGAGGTGTCTTACTTGTTTTTGTGCTTCAACAGTTAGCAAGTTGTTTCATCGATACAATACTCGGGCTAATTCTAGGAAGAAGATGGAAAATCTTGAACAAGAGAATCGTGATCTATGTGAAGAAGTTACTGCTTTGAGAGCCGGTATGATCAACTTGACTGCTTTGGTAGAATCATTGGTGGTTGCTCATAATCAGCCACCATCTCCCCCTCTGTCTCCTCATGCTACTCAGCCACAATAGACAACTGATATTTTAGAGGTTCTGTTAGTTCCAATCTCTGTCACTCCAGTTACTGTTGCTCAAATACCTATGCCTCACAGTTACCCATGGGGAATATCTGAGAACTTCATGCCAAAAGGTTACAATCTTGTTGCTCAAGTTGCTCCATTTTCTTAAACTATTGTTTCTTCTGCACCTCATGTGGTTCACGCTTCTCCTGCTTCTAATAATGAGATTCATCATGTTGCACCTCCTATAGTGAATGTTATGCATGTTATCAATGATGAAGTCTATCATCCTGCTCCTCCACCAAGTGAAAGTTTTGGCTTTTATGACCGATTAGATGACTTTCATGATCAATTCAATGAAATGCAGAAAGAAGTGAAGGATCTCCGAGGGAACTAGTTATTTGGATAGAATGTTAGTGACCTCTGCTTGGTTCCTAATGTGAAAGTTCCAGCAAATTTTAAGGTGCCGAAATTTGATAAGTACAAGGGAAACTCTTGTCCCTGTGACCACCTGGTGATGTATATCCGAAGGATGTCCACTCATACTATTGACTAACGCCTGCTTATTCATTTCTTCCAGGATAGTTTAACCAGTGCTGCTTTGAAATGGTATATAGGATTGGACAGTAGCAACATTCGCACCTTCAATAACTTGGGTTAGGATTTCGTCAAGAAGTATAAGTATATCATGTTTATGGAACCTGACCATGACCATCTGAGAGTGGTGGCTCAAAAAGAAAAGGAGTCATTCAAAGAGTATGCGCAGCTTTGGCGCGAGGTTGCTACCCAAGTGGTACCCCTAATGGGAGAGCAAGAAATGAATAAAGTCTTCTTGAAAACCCTTGGTTCATTTTACTATGAGAGAATGGTTGCAAGCGCACCGAGTGACATCATTGAGATGGTAAGTATGGGTGTTCGTTCAAAAGAAGCCGTCAGGGAAGGACGATTGATAAAAGATGAAGGTTCTAGTGGAACAAAGAAAATATCATATGGGTTTTCTAAAAATAAGGAAAGTGAAACAAATGTTGTCATTGAGGAAAGAAAGGTTAGACCTCTGAGAAGACGTCATCAATACCAATAATAGGTTACTTCTATGATTCTAGTCATTAATGTAGCCCCGACTATTGTTGCCTATCAGAGAGATCAAGGGCAAGGTCAAAAGAGATAAGCTTTTGATCATATTCCTATGTATTAAGCCAAATTGTTCCCGACTTTGGTTCAAAAGAAATTGGTGTAGACAAAGCCTCCCCCTACTATACCTTCACCTTTACCATGGTATTATAAGGCGGGTCAAACTTGTGCTTTTCATCAAGGGGCCCCCGGGCACAACATTGAAAACTGTTATCTCTTAAAGTTTGAAGTGCAGAAGATGGTAAGATTTGGTCTCTTGTCTTTTAAAGATGTTGGTCCCAATGTGAAGGATAATCCACTACCTAAACATGGAGGTAGAAGTGCTATAAATATGGTTGCTGGTTGTCCTGGGGATTTCAGGATTTTTTTTTATATCAATTTAGTTAGAGGTGATTTAGTGAAGATGCATGTTGATCTCTGTAAATTCATTTATTATACACATGACCATGTTGCTCGTAGTATTTGTGGTATGGACGTTCATGGATGTGATAAAGTGAGAGCTAATCTTCAAGAAATGATGGATGAAGGACTTATCCACATAATCAGATCAAGGGTAAAATATGAAGAAGATGTGAATATGGTTTATGGATGTCCTGGTGAATTTCGGATTTTTGATGTAAACTATATGGATGATGATCTAGTACAACTTCACGCCATATTTTGTCACATGGATAGCCAGGAGGTACATCATTATAGGTCTTGTCAGATCTTTTGTAAGGATTCCCGTGGTTGTTCGATTGTAAGAAGAAGTGTTCAATTGCTGCTAGATGATGGTACTATTAAGGTCACGGGAAACGTAGATGATTATAATGGAGTTAATATGATTGAAGACTACTTTGTTGAATCCATGTCTGATGTTAAGTATGTTTCTGTTGGTGAGTTCTTTTCTTCTCATGAAGGTATGTTTTTTGATAATGATTATGCGATTCCTGAGTATTCAGAAAAAGCAGGGGTGAATTTCATTGTATCGTATTTTGATATTCCCACTCTTTTAGAGATTGAGTACCACAGCAAGCATATTGTTACTCCCATAGTTATTTGTCTTCCTGGTTCTATCCCATATGAATCAGATAAAGCGGTACCTTATAAGTACAATACAACTATCTTCGAAGATGGTGTGGAAATTCCTATCCAACTTTTGTCCCATGTTGAAAATATTGCTGAAGCTAGTCGGGTAACTCGTAGTGGATGTGTCTTCTCCCCTTCCTTTCGAGGAGATGTTAATTCTGGTAAGAAGGTTATTGAGAATGTTGAACCTAAGAAAGTGGTAGGAGAATCTAGTGGCGCCGCCTTGGAAAATGATGTTGATGATTTGTTCAAAAAAATCCAAGATGAATGATTGCAAGATTGTGGATCAGTTGTTTCAAAATCCATTTAAGATTTCCATTTTAGCCTTATTGATGAACTCTTCTGCTCATTGGGAATCTCATATGAGAGTGTTGGATCAGGCTTTTGTTGAAAGGTATATGTCTCTAGATCAACTCAACGGTGTTGCGGGGAATATTACATCTTGTAATAATCTAAGTTTTTGTGATGAGGAATTTCCTGATTAAGGGAGAAACCATAACCTAGCTCTGCATATATCTATGAATTATAAGAATGACTCTTTGTCCAATGTGCTGATAGATAATGGATCTGCTTTGAATATCATTCCGAGAAGCACTCTCATGAAGCTTAAGTAACAGGGAACTCCTATGCGCCCTAGTGGCGTTATTGTGAAAGTTTTTGATGGATCAAGAAAGCTTGTCATTGGAGAGGTGGATTTACCTATTCACATAGGTCCGCACATATTCCAAATCACCTTTCAGGTTATTGATATTGTCCCATCCTATAGTTGTTTATTGGGGCGACCCTGGACCCATGAAGCAGGAGATGTTACTTCCACCTTGCATCAAAAGTTGAAATTTGTCCGTGAAGGAAAGGTAGTCATTGTGAATGGTGAGCAAGCTTTGTTGATATCTCATTTGTCTTCCTTTAGCATTGTAGAAGTTTATGAAGCTGTTGTTGGAACTCAGTTCCAAGCTTTGTCTATTGATAATATAAGTAAGAATAAAGATTCTACCACCTGTGAACAGAAATGTGACTGGATTGGGTTTCTCCATGAAAAAGGAAGTTATGAAACTGAAGTCTTCTTTGAGTAAGTATTAAGACATCTTTCACAGTGAAGGATATCTTTATCCGTCTACTCTAAAGATCAACGTTATTCTCGAAGATGAATCAGAGCAAGAGACGCCGAATTTTGTGACACATGGAGCTAGAGTCCAGAATTGAATCATTGTCAATGTTCCTTCATGCATTCACATTTCAAAGTAATTGGTTATTTGTTTGTCTTTTCAAAAATATTTCATTATTCCCAAGGTTAAAGCAATGATGTTGTATGGGAAAGTCTGTTGTTTTGACTTTTAAAATCATTAATAAAAGTTGTTTTTTATTTCCAAATTGTGTCCTTATATTTTTCTTTTACTTGGAAAAACTGTAACCATAAAAAACCTTTTGAAATAAATAAAAACTGTAAATAAATTTGCATAATCACTTGTTACACGTGTTAGTTTCTAAAATCAATCATAAATCATATGTGCAGATTAACTAAAAAGCCCGTTGAGTGCAATACCCTGCACCCTCTCCCAACTTTGAATATCTTGTGTATGTGACTAAAGAGGAAGAATATGGGAAAAACAACGTTTATCACACCCTAGGGATATTCTGTTACAGATTGATGCCCTTCGGGTTGAAGAACGTTGGTGCAACGTACTAGAGGGCTTTGACAACCCTATTTCATGATCTGATGCATAAGTAAATTGAAGTATATGTTGATGATATGATCACCAAATCTCAAACTGAGGAAGGGCACATAAAAGACTTGTTGAAGTTGTTTCAGCGTTTGCAGAAGTATCGTCTCCGTTAGAATCCAAATAAGTGTACTTTTGGTGTTCTTTCAGGAAAGTTGTTAGGTTTCATTGTCAGTCAAAAAGGAATTGAAGTTGATCCTGATAAACTTAAGTCAATTCAAGAAATGCCTGCACCCATAACTGAAAAGCAAGTTAGAGGCTTCTTTGGACGTTTAAATTACATTTGAAGGTTTATTTCCCATATGACTGCAACATGTGAACTGATCTTCAAGTTGTTAAAGAAAGATCAAGGTTGTGTGTGGACGCATGATTGTCAAAGGACATTTGAGAGCACTAAAGAGTATCTTCTTGAGCCTCCTATCTTGCTCCCTCCCGTTTAAGAAAGACCATTGATTATGAATTTGACTGTGTTGGATAACTCTGTGGCTGTATTTTTGGACAACAAGATAAAATAGGAACAAAAGAATATGCAATTTATTATTTGAGCAAGAAGTTCACTGATTGTGAGTCGCAGTATTCTATGCTAGAAAAAACATTTTGTGCTTTGGTCTGGGAGGCAAAGATATTGCAGCAATATATGTTGAATCACACTAATTGGTTGATTTCCAAAATGGATCCAATTAAGTATATTTTTGAAAATCCTGCTCTTACTAAAAAATTTCCCGTTTGCATATGCTGTTGTCTGAATATGATATTGACTATCATACTCAGAAGGATATTAAATGAAGTGTGTTGGTAGAGTACCTTGCTCACCAACCAGTTGATGATTATCAATCTCTTAAGTTTGATTTCCCTGATGAGGATGTGATGTTTTTGAAAGTTAAAGATTTTGATGAACTTTTTCCTGAGGAAGGTACTGGTCTCGAATCCCGATGGGGTATGGTGTTTGATGGAGCTGTAAATGCTTATGGAAAAGGAATTAATGTTGTGATTATCACTCCCCATGGGTCACATATCCCCTTTAATTCTAGGTTGACATTTGATTATACCAATAACATGACGGAGTATGAAGCTTTTATCATGGGTCTTGAAGAGGCTATAGATCTCATAATCAAAATTCTTGATGTATATGGTGATTCAACTTTGGTAATAAATCAAATTAAAGGAGAATGGGAGACTCGTCACATTGGTTGGATTCCTTACAAAGATTATGCAAGAAGATTATTACATTTCTTCAATAAAGTTGAATTCTATCATATTCCCATGGATGAGAATTAGAGGGCAGATGCTTTGGCCACTTTGGCTTCTAAGTACCAAGTGAATGCTTGGAACGATGTACCTCAGATTAAAGTTCAACATCATGATAGACAAGCTTTTGTGTTTGCTATAGAGGGGGTGTTAGATGAAAAACCTTGGTATTATGATATCAAGCACTTCCTCTAGACTTGGGAATATCTGGATGGTGTGTCCAACAAAGATAGAAAGACATTGAGAAGGTTGGCATGTAGCTTTTTCCTCAATGAAGGCATGTTATACAAGAGAAATCATGACATGGTCTTGCTCAGATGTGTGGATAGACATGAAACATATATGTTGATGCATGAGATCCATGAAGATTCCTTTGGTACCCATGCCAATGGAAATTCGACGGCAAAGAAGATTCTTAGGGCAGGTTACTATTGGCTGACAATGGAATCTGACTATTACAAACTTGCAAAGAAGTGCCATAAATGTCAGATTTATGCTTACAAGATTCATGTGCCTCCAATGCTTTGAATGTTATTTTTTCACCGTGGCCTTTTTCTATGTAGGGTATTGATATGATTGGAATGATTTAACTCAGGGCGTCAAATGGACATCATTTCATCTTAGTGGAAATTGACTACTTCACCAAGTGGGTGAAAGTAGCTTCTTATGCTAACGTCACTAAGCAGGTGGTAGTATGCTCTATCAAGAACAACCTTATATGTCGATATGGTGTGCCAAGAAGGGTTATCACCGACAACGACTCAAATTTGAATAATAAGATGATGACAGAGCTTTTTATGAAGAATTCAAGATTGTCCATCACAATTCGTCTCCTTACAGGCCTAAGATGAATGGGGTTGTTGAAGTTGGTAATAAAAACATTAAGAAGATTATCCAGAAGATGGTTGTTACCTATAAGGATTGGCATGAGATACTCCCTTTTGCTTTGCATGAGTATCGTACATCCATCCGCACTTCAACAGGGGCAACCATGTTCTTTATTGTGTATGGTATAGAAGCAGTGCTCCCCGTTGAGGTTGAGATTCCCTCTTTGCGTGTAATAATAGAAACCAAATTGTCAGAGGCTGAATGGGTCCAGAATAGGTTTGACCAGTTGAATTTAATTTAAGAAAAAATAATGACGGCCTAGTGTTATGATTAGTTATATCAGAAAAGAATGAAGAAATATTTTAATAAGAAGGTCAAGCCTCATGAATTCAGAGAAGGCGGCCTCGTGCTCAGAAAGATCATGTCTTTTAACGCTGATTCTAAGGGCAAGTGGACTCCCAATTATGAAGGCCCATATGTTTTCAAGAAAGCCTTCTTTGGTGGTGCATTGATTCTTGAAACTATGGATGGTGAAGATTTCCCACGTCCTACGAATACTGACGCAATCAAGAAATACTTCGCCTAAATAAATAAAAGAATAGCTCGCTAAGTTGAAAACCCGAAAGGGCGACTTAGGCAAAAAAGAGCGTCTCGGTAGGCTGAAAACCTGAAAGGGAAGTATAGGCAAAAGTTAAAGACATAAACAGAATAAATTTTTCTGGTAGGTTGATAACCCGCTAGGGCAACCTAGGTAAAAGTTAGAGATTTCTTGGAAAGTAACTATGTCAGACAAGACTTGACCATAGAAGCAACAATATTCTTAGATTCTCATCACACTTCAATTGAAGCCTCAGCTCAAGAGTTCAAAGTTGTTAGGAGGAATAATGGTCATTGTATTTCAGTGTATCTTTTCCATATATTTACCATTTTCCAAAACTTTGTAATCATCCATGGAGTCAGGCCATTTGCAGACTACCATTATATTAATAAAGTTTGAGCCTTTATCCAATTCTTTGTAGTTCTCATATTATTTTGTTTATAAAAATTTCATTTATTATTGATAGTAATTTTCAAAACAAATATATTTAATAATAAAACATGTTTTTGAAAAAGAATTTGCAAATTACTTTTTACATCAATTATGTAATTCAAGTGGGACAAAAGTAGTGGTTCCAAGGATGGACGAACTGTAATGATTCCCCAAGAAGTATCCCAGGTTGTTCTTGCTGATGTGCACTTGGTCTACTTGTGATTTTTTCGTTGGATGGTTGGATTCAATACCATTTGATATGTCGTGCGGTGTTAGGATTCGAGATCCTATTTTCCCTAGTCAGGTCTTGATATGGATTTATGTAGCTGAGTGTGACTATTTTCCCAGCCAGAGCATTTTTCTCTCCAATTATGACATTTGTGTTTGATGTATGCTTCCCAAGAAGCCAGACGAGGCCAATATCTTTTTTAAGTGTTGAAATAGCTGTCAACTTTTTGGATTTTCTCTCGCCAAGTGTTGAGTTTGATTTAAAATCCCTATAATTTTGACTTCTTGATGTATTGTTAACTTCTTAGATCCCCAAATAAAGTGAAGATGATGCTTCTCTATAAAGTTTTTATGCCCATGAAGTTTTATAATTTCTGCCCATAGAATTTTGCACAATCATTACTCTTGATATTGAAGATTGTATTTGGGCTCTCCTAGATGACATGGCGTTGTCTTCCCTATTGAAGTCAGTACAGAATCCCCAGTTGAAGTCTAGACGATGTGTAATTGTATTCCCTAGCGAAGTATGTATGATAGTCCTCGATGAAGCCTAGAAAAGTTAATTATATCCCTGCAATTGTATTGGTTTATCGGTATCAGATTGTGTTTTGATTATTTTTCAAGCCATGTTTCTTCCTAGTGAAGTTAAGCCATGAAGTAGGACTTTGTTTCCTCGGTTGGTGCTTATTCTCTTATGGAATCTTCATCCTGAATGTGATTTATCCGAGTATTGTCTTTAACCAAGTTGGTTTTGTCTGGTTATCCCAAGTGCAATATGTTTGTTTTGTCAGTTTATACATAATAACATCCATATACTCATATATACATCATGCATAGCTGAATTAAAATTCATTGCTCATTTGCATTTCATTGATGTTTCATTGGCATATTATCCTCTTTTTGGAGTTACGTTACCCTATTTACAATAGAGTGTCAACCATAAGCAGAAAGTGTATATCCTTTTAATTTCCCCACTATGTTATCCCTCATTGAAGAATTTTGCTTTAGCCTTCCTACCTAGCTCATTATCTAGATGGAATGTGATCCGGATTTGAGTTTATTCTTCATTGGGTGGCGTCTTGGTATACTGTTTCACTCTGGTTTATTCCAAGTTTAAATTTTAGGTCCCCAACAATAATATTATTTTGATCTCTCTAAATTATGAAACCTAGATTGAGAATGTGCATTTATTTTGCATGTAAGGACTTTATCTCCTTAGCCAGAATGTGTTGGCCTTCCCTCAAGAAGTCAAAATTCATTTCCCAGCAGTATTATTGCAATGCTTCTCATAAGAAGAAGTGGCGGTCTCTTTATTTGAGCAACTTGTACTTCCCTAGTAAGTTAGTTAGTTCCCAGAGAAGATTGTTTTGATTTACTCCGATGGATGGTAGTGTCTTCATTATGGGAGATAGTTCGTTGTTGAGATTTATACTCTGATGGATGATAGTCTCTTAATTATGGGTGATAGTTCATTGTTGAGATTTATACTCTGATGGATGGTAGTCTCTTCATAATGGGAGATAGTTTGTTATTGAGATTTATACTCAGATGGATGGTAGTATCTTCATTACAGGAGATAGTTCGTTATTCAGGTTTATACTCCAATAGATGGTAGTATGTTCATTATGGGAAATAGTTTGTTGTTGAGATTTTTACTTCGATGGATGGTAGTCTCTTCATTATGGGATATAGTTCGTTGTTGAGATTTGTATTCCGATGGATGGTAGTCTTTTCATTATGGGAGATAGTTCGTTATTGAGATTTGTACTTTGATGGATGGTAGTCTCTTCATTATGGGAGATAGTTCATTGCTGAGATTTGTACTATGGTGGATGGTAGTCTCTTCATTATGGGAGATAGTTAGTTGTTGAGATTTGTACTCTGATGGATGGTAGTCTCTTCATTAAGGGAGATAGTTCGTTGTTGAGTTTTGTACTCCGATGGATGGTAGTCTCTTTATTATGGGGGATAGTTCGTTGTTGAGATTTTTACTCTGATGGATGGTAGTCTCTTCATTATGGGAGATAGTTCGTTGTTGAGATTTATACTTTGATGAATGGTAGTCTCTACATTATGGGAGATAGTTCGTTGTTGAGATTTATACTCAGATGGATGGAAGTCTCTTCATTATGGGAGATATTTCGTTGTTGAGGTTTATTCTCCGATGGATGGTAGTCTCTTCAATATGGGAGATAGTTCGTTGTTGAGATTTTTACTCCAATGGATTGTAGTCTCTTCATTATGGAGATAGTTTATTGTTGAGATTTATACTTCGATGGATGGTAGTCTCTTCATTATGGGAGATAGTTCACTATTCAGATTTGTACTCCGATGGATGGTAGTTTTTTCATTATGGGAGATAGTTCGTTGTTGAGATTTTTACTCCGATGGATGGTAGTCTCTTTATTATGGGAGATAGTTAGTTGTTGAGATTTATACTCTGATGGATGGTAGTCTCTTCATTAAGGGAGATAGTTCGTAGTTGAGTTTTGTACTCCGATGGATGGTAGTCTCTTCATTTTGGGGGATAGTTCGTTGTTGATATTTTTACTCTGATGGATGGTAGTATCTTCATTATGGGAGATAGTTCATTGTTGAGATTCACTTTTCTCTAATAGAGTTGATTTGTTCCCAGCCATAGGCGCTAATGTCAATCATTTTTTTCCAGTCATAAGTACTGATGTCAATCTTTCGCTCACTAGTCTCAAGATTGATGTTTTCTGTCATCCCTAATCCGGTATTATCTTACCGTTTCTATTCATGTCCTTCGAGTTGTTAATTTATGATCTCCTGTGAGTCAATGTTACTCTCTTTTTCTATCTCCTCTATGAGTAGGTAGTTCAAAGTTATCTATCGGCCGCTGTTACCCATTAATTTTTTCCTTATTTGTTGAGTTGATGATACTTTGTCTCCTCTTTGGGTTTTACCCCAGTAGAGTTGAGTATTCTTTTCCCCAACAGAGTTTCTTTTCCTCTAATGGAGTTAAGTTTCTTTCCTCCAGTCGATCCGGTAATCCTTTCTTAATGGTTACCTCCTTGATAGTTTGTTGCTTGCATTGTTAAGAATTTCCGTTGAAGAAATATTACTTTGCATTTCAATTATTTTATCGTGGTTTTGGATTTACCTGTTTATAGCCATCTCTAGAGTCTTGTTGTTCCCCAACAATTTATTTTCCTAGTCGAACTCTCTTTTTGGTCAGTTGGTTTTATTTTCTGCTTCGTCGGTGGTGTTCAGTGTCACCTTTGGAGTTGGTTGTTTGCATTCATAATCACAAGCATTTCATCGAATCTTAGGGCCAAAAATAGGGTTTGTATTGTATTTAAGTATCTTCAATCGCGTCGAGACTAAAATTTTAACCTTCGTATCTCTGGATAGAAGACACTTAAATAAGGGTAGCTATTATACCGCAGTTTTTGCCCCTAAGATCTCTCATCATCTCATATCATCACAATACATCAAGATCATACATTAGGGTTGGTTCTCTCTTTCTACTTTATCCTATCTTCAAGTTTGCTCTTGAGGGATCACCAAGCACCTTGAATTGTGCATCTTATACATGTGTTCTTTTAACTAACATCAAGATATGTATATATGTTTCTTTGAATGATCATATTGTAGGTGATCACAATTGCATTCATCTCACCATCTAACCTAGGGTTCGAGGGGTGGTTCTCAATCAAATGGATCTCTAATGGATTGCAAGAGCTTAAGCTTCAAGGCTATATATATGATATCAATGATTTATGTTTCAAAAAACTCCCTCACTTTATTTAGGTCAAATTTTCTTCAAAGTTGGTAATGGCATTCATCAAGAAATTTCACAGGTTCATGTATTTATTTTCATGCCTTCTCTGACAAGATTCCTTGAGACTTAAGCTCCATATTTGAGTGTTCTTCAATATAACATCACTTCAAGGCCTATTATGATTCATCATGCTTTATTTTTCTAAGAAATATCAAAAGATTCAAGGTTGATTCAAAAAGTTTGACCTAATTGAGCAAATGCTTGACTCAGTGATCACAAGTGCCTAACTCTCTCAATTTTCAATATTTTGGTTTGGTTTTTTTATATGGGTTCTTATTATCATCTACAATAACCTATATTCACATGACAAGATCCAATTGTGCAAGAAAAATCATCAAAAGTTGAAAGGGGTTTCAAGTCATTTTGACACCCTCTGAGCTAATGTTTATTGACTTCCAAGGACCATATCTTGCTCTTTTTTTGAGATTTTGGATTGACTCTAAAGCCATGACAATCTTTAAAGGATCCTTACCATGTTTTCTTCAGAGATTTAAGGTTAGTTTTGAATGTAAGATCACTAATGGTTGAGAAAGATTGCAAGTCTCATTGAAAAGCCTTATAATTTTAGGGTTTGACTTTAAATGATCATAAATTGGTCAATTTTTATCTCCTTGAGCCCATTATTTTTCCAAAACAATCTTTGGTATATCTAATACAACTTTGTTTCAATGTGGAAGACTTAAATATGCTTGGAAAGTGGTTTGAGAATTGAAAGGATTATAGGTCTTTTGTGAATTTCTCCAAATTTGTCTATCATCTTCCAAAGACCACAACTCTTTCAATTTGTATGATTTTCGAGTGATATCAATTTCACAATTCAATTCAAGAAGTCTACTTCATATAATCTTCAGATATCAAGATCAAATTTTGAGTGGAAGGTCGTGAAATTTTGAAGGACATTATACATCATTTTGGAGTCTTATACTTAGAAATTTTTCTAAGTATAAAAATTCGTGTGTTTTTCACAAATTCAAATGGACATAAATTTTTTCTCAGATATCCAAAGGATGTCTTTCTTGACACATTGTAAATATTGAGATCTCATCTTCCAAATGCTTCAAGAATCATGTGATAAAGCCTTTTGGGCTGTATGCACTATGGATTCAAAGTTGGTGCTTTGAAACTGAAAAATCACTTGAAGTCAAAAGCAAGTTTGTGAAATGTGGCTTCTAATCACAAAATTACCACACGATTTCCATTTAAACATGATTAGTTAATATTTTTGAATTATTTAGAGGGTCAAAACGCATCATTTGGATGAGTTCTAATGCACATGTGATCACTTTTTCCTCATGACACTGGTGGGCACGATTTACACTTGAATTGCATCATTCACCCTTCTTGTTGATTCCATTCAATTCTATTATAATTAGGGACCTCCTTTACTTCATTTCTCAAGCTCTAGAAAGCCAAAAAACCTATGTTGAATTTCCTTCATACCTCTCAATTCTGCAACGTCGAATTTGGTTTTAAAGCATCACTCAATCCAATTTATTTGCTCATACTTCATCCTTGAACTTCACTAAAACTAATAGGAGAAGAACCAAGACTTGAATTATTCTTAATTGTTGTACCCCAAAATTTTCCCTCTCACTTATCAAGAATTTACTCACCAGATCTCCTTGGGCTCAAGACTGCACTAGGGTTTGGTCAGCTCAAGACACCTCCCCAAACACTGATGACCAAAATTAGGGTTTGAGTTTGCACAAGGATTTTTGAACTTCCAATGCTTCATATTACTTTCATGGATCATTATGGACCCCCAAGATTACTCATGTCAAGTTTCAAGCCTTGGATCACACTTTTGCTCAGTCAATTGATCAGTTGACCTAAAAATCAGCTGTATTAGAGAAAAAGTCAACTATGTCCAATTCACAGTCAAACTTCATGATTTTTGATCCATATCAACATTTTAAACTCATATGTGTCATTTTATCAAGTTTGGACCACATCTCCTCAAGAAATTTGGTCAAATCTCTAAAAGGGCAAAATGGTCAAAATTGGGGTTTTGATTGAGAAAGGGCATTTTTTTATTTTTGACCTAGAAAATGGTCAATTGGTTTAAGGCATGATCTCAAGAGTATAATTGCATCATTTTGACCTAATGGCATGGTTCAAAACATTGCAAGTCCATTGGATTGACAGATGAATTTTTCAGTCAATTGATCAAAAGTTAACTGTATACTAAAAAGTCAAACTTTGACTTTTTGGTCAAATTCAAGTTCCAAGGATCACAATTCATCAAAACATGTCAAAATATGAAACTTATTCATCAAGAAATCAAAAAGTCAAGATTTCATTTTGAAAAGTCAAAATTTCTAAACTTAGAAATTTTTCTAAGTGTTGGAAATTTCATGTTTTTTCATAACTTTGAGCCATATTTTCACCATGATGCAAGATAATTCAAGAGAAACTTCCAGCATGAAAGTTGTAGATCTCTATGAAAAAACATGCTTCCAAAAATGCTTGGATCTCAAGTTATAATTTTATGAACATGTGGTCATGAAACTAAACACTTAAACAAATTCTTCCCTAATTTGGTAAGGATTTTGATCTAACTTCATGGCACTTTTTCATATAGTTCCAAGGGGAATCTTCAAAAGCAATTCAAATATGGGTTGTAGAGAACATTGCAAGCTTCCGAAAATGTCCAAGAACTCCTTGAGATCATTCTTGAGGAGGGAGAATCGAAGAGACGAAGTTAGGGCTTTGTCACTTGAATTACAAGTCATTTTTGATGAACACATGAACCAAATCCATGCTAGGCTGCATAATCTTTGCTTTGCAGACCTCAAACTTATTTATCACTCCATAATTAAATGTTTACACAACTGTTAGGGCTTTGATCCAAGCAATTGAGCTATTGTCCAAGTTGCATTTCCATTTATGGCACAAAGTTAACAATGTCATTCTTGTAAAGCAAGCTTTTTGCATAAAGTTCACATTGAGCCTCTAACTTGTTCCCTATGATCACACTCTATCCACAAAGTCAGAAGCAAGCTTGTTTAAAGCATAACCACTCTATCTTAGTAAGTACACAAGGCATGGAAACTTGTTTTGTCAAAAAATCACATGTTTAACTTAAACATGTAAATTTGAATTCTGATCAACTAGAGAACTCCAAACTTGTTGCTTATAAATAGAGTCACTATTTGTGAGATAGGACATGAGCTTGAGCACCCTGAATACACCAAAACTCTCTCAAATCCAAAATTTCCCAAAAACTCCATTGTTGCACAGTTTCTGACCTTGAACATCAAACTCCCATTTCCCTCGTGTGTTTCTTGGCCTTTTAGTTTCTAATGCTTCCTTACATCAAATACAACTCATCCCTATCCTTATTCCCGAACTGTAACACCATTTACCATAACTTCCATAACCAAAAAACAGAGTCTGCAAATTGACTTCTCCAAGTCATTTCAGCCACTCTCAACTTGAGCAAACCATTACATTAGCTTCCTAGGATCTCAAGGAAGCTAACCTGATCATCACCATCACTTGAAACAAGCTCAAACTCCAAACACGATTTCCAGTTTTGAGGTAGGTTTTCTCAACTTGAAACTCTTCATACAGGCATCATCAATAGTTTATTTGTGAATAAAACATGTAGATATCATTGCTCTGAAGCTAACCATGTCCTTAGTTTCCATTAATTTTGCTTGAGCTTAGAGAATTTTAAAACTGAAATTTATGAAATTTTTAGGGTTCAGATTAGGGCCATTAAAATTCTTGCTTATCTTTGATCTATAGTTTTAATACTTTACATTTCTGGAATCGTGAGAAAATTTGCTACAAGTTCTATGCTTACAGTTTTCATTTTTGATGAGAAATGAGAAAGTTACAGATGGTCTGACTGGAGGTTGAAGATGAAGTCTTCAGGGCGCATTTTTGCCTTACATATTTATTGTTTTACTTGTATTAACGGATGTATAGCCACCCCAGTGATAGAAGCGCGCGCCTGTAACCTATGGGACCTGGGTTCGAGCCCTAGTGGTACCCTTTTTTCATTTTTTTTCATATTTTTACAATTCTGACTTTTTTTGTTTGGCAGGCGCTGGGCCCTTTGTGCCTGGTTTATTTTTGTTTTTGCTAATTGACCTCCATATTGACTCTTGGCATCCCCTGGCCCAAGTCATTTATTTATTTATTTATTTATTTATTTTTCATTCATCTTTTCTCAAATATATTTTTTCTAAATACAAAAAATCATAAAATACAAAAAATGATATATTTATATTTTGACTTATTTTATTTTTCTCATAAAAAATATTTTTATTTATTATACTTTATTTATTTTATTAAATAATCTTGTAAACTTAATTAATATTATGTTTTTATTTATTTATTTTTCACACCATTTAAAATACATTATTTTTAATATAAAAAGGACTGAAAATAATTTATAATGCCATAAATATTTTTAGGATAAAAAATACCAAAAAATACTTTTCTTAAACTTATTTTCTTTTGATTAATTAATAGAATTAGGGTTTTCATTTAAAATATTTTCTTAATAAATTCAAACTTAATTAACTATTATCTTTATTTAATTAGGTTAAGGCAAAATCTTTTTTTCATGAAAACTAAACAAAATTCATTTTCTCTACATTTTGCATCCTTGTACATTTATTTATTTTTATACTTTCTATTTATTCAATTATTTGTATATTCATACCAATTCAATATGGTTGTAATAGACAAATTAGGTTTAAATTCTTGCAATCCCCATTTACAAATTGTACACCCCCTCCCCACAAATGCTGTAATAGCGTAGTAACTTTAAATTTCGCAATTTATCGCTTTTATATAGCATGCTAGTAATTAGGGTTTGTATGGAAAGACTAAAACCAATATCTAGAAAACCCTAATTCAAGAAAAAAAAACAAGGATGAAAATGATGCACTTGCACACAAACACCCCTAGGGTTATTCCACTTGGTTGCCTTATACAAAATGGCCATATTATGCATGTGAGGTATCTTAGGAAAAACAAACAAATACAAGATCATAGTCCCTCGATGACGCTATCTAAGTTCCCTTACAAATGATCTTAGTCCCTCCAAAAGAATTCTAAGATACCTTGCAACATTTCTAATCATGGTTATACGATGACCCACGCCCGTCCCATTTACATCCAAAGATAGGATTGTTTACCAAATCAATGGTAAGACAACAATGTCAAAGGAAACAAAAATGAACAAGAAAGACATTTGAGTAGGTAGATTGCTCCAAATTACTTGCTCCACTTCAAACAAACATCCTTGCTATTTTCAAAACAAACACTTAAACTTTCAAAACATCTTACAAACTTGAAAACATTTTCAAAAGATCAACGTCTTTGTATACATTCTTACGAATAAGAATCATTATAAAGATTTCCTAAACAATGGCCTCTTTACAGAATACTTTCAAAAACCACACAAAGCATAATTTCAAACCAAAGCAAGTGATCTAGCAAGTAACTAAGAGCCCATGGAAAACCATGGATGAAAAGGGTGCTAATACCTTACCTTTTCATAATCTCCCCCCCGAACTTAAGAACTAATCTCAAAGGTCTATCCTCTGCTTTTTCACCTTTCCTTTTGGATAAAAGAAAAGTCGGTGGCGACTCTTGTTAACCGCAACATTTCCGATCAAACGCAAAACCCTCAAGTCAGTTATCCCACTGTATCACAGAACTGGCGACTCTGCTGGGGAAAATTCTAAAAGTGGGGTTACCTTACGGCTAGATCACATTTACTTGCTTTCATTGTTTCACTTGTATGCTTTACATTATGGTTCTTTGTTTGGGTTTGAACCCTCTACCCGGATTTGGGATACATTATAGGTAAGTAGCAATACATTATGGAAACTGTGTGGGGTATACCGACATGGTGTAAGAAATAGCTACGTTAGTGCGACATATTTGTGGGTACCGGTAGCCTTTGAGTTAATCAAAGAGAATACGGGGCCACTGAGTGATTTCATGAAGCAGTAATGAACTTTTAGAACCTTTACTTGACCAACTTGGCCTTTAGGATGTAGTGAGATGACCGGATTTGGTGCAGTCTGAAGTAGGTAGATACTCGATACTACACACATTGAGGTTTGGTTTCTTGGGATATTTCGGTCGCCATTAAAGAGGCTTGTGCTGAAACAATGGCCAAGGAAACAAACCAGTGATATTGAGCTCCTTAGAACCCGATTACTATTACTAGGACAGATTGAGCCAACTAAACTTCAAGAAGGTATCTACCTATAAGACTCCATGCAAGCCTAAGCCTAAGGACTTGTTTTATTTGTTTGTATATACATACTTATACATAACATCATGAACATCATAACATCATACACATTCACTAAACATTTAAAGGATTTTTGGATTCATCTTTGTTCTTGTTTTGTAGGATATGGATTCTCTTCGCAGGAAAACCATTCAAGTCAATCTTGTAAGGATTTATCCACAACTTAAGGAGCTAGATTCAAGGATTCCAGAAAACTCTCCATTCACCGAGAGACATGGTCTCCTACTCAACTTGGTCACCTCCAACACAGACGAGGACATGATGAAGGTGCTCTTTCAGTTCTTTGATCCTTTACACCATTGCTTCACATTTCCCGACTATCAACTTGTGCCTACTTTGGAAGAATTATCCCGACTCTTCAGGATTCCCATTATGAATCAACTACCTTTCAACGGTACGGAAAGAGATCCAAATCTAGGAGAGATTTCTCAAGCTCTACACTTGCACTCATATGATGTCACAACTCATTGGGAAACAAGGAGTGGTGTCAAAGATTTCCTAGAAAAGTTTTTGTTTGAGATAGCCCAAAATTGTTGGAATTCTTTGGATTTGCAAGCCTTTGAGGAAATTGTGGCTCTCCTCATCTATGGGATGGTTTTGTTTCCAAATTTTGACCAACTCATAGACGTGAACGCCGTCAAAATCTTCATATCCCGCAACCAGGTGCCTACATTGCTAGGGGATATCCTAAACTCTTTTCACACTCGCACAATGAGGAAAAGAGGTGTCCTTATGTGTTGCACTCCTCTCTTGGAAAGATGGTTTATTTCGCATCTTCCCCAATCTGTACTAAAACATGAGCAAGGTTCAAGGTGGTCACAAAGGTTGATGACACTCAAACATTCAGAAATTCATTGGTGCTCCCGATCCGTAGAGAATGTTACTGTTGTCGACCGTTATGGATAGTTCCCTAATGTCCCCCTTACTTGGAATTAGGGGAGGTATCACCTATAACCCCTGCTTAGCTTTAAGACAGTTCGGTTACGCCCGAAGGGATGGCCCGCACGAGATGCTGATTCAAGGTTTGGTATTTGACTATGACAACAACGATCAAGGTCTTCACCAGAGATTTATCCGAGCTTGGAGGATGTTAAACAAGGTAGATAGCAAGAATTTGGGGCACAAGAATTCCATCCCTCTTGAGCCTTACCTCAAATGGGTACGAACTCGTGCTCAGAGTCTTATGATGCCTTACCCCTCCATTCTCCCGGTAATCATTAAGCCTTTTATGGAGGGAGATGTTCCATACACTATCCTACATCCTGATATGCCCACCTCTCTTGAAGACCTACAAAGAGATTGGATACAACTCAAGGGAGGGCGAGATACTTTCGAAGCCCAATTCTACGCAAGCGAGAAGAAGGTTTTAGAACTCACTAGGCTACTTCATGAGGAGCAGACTCTGAATGCTTACATTGCACCAAAGAGGATGCGTACTACCTTTCTATCTTAGAGTTTATTGTATTTGTTATGCCCAAGAAGGCATTGATGTACTCGAGATTTAATTTATTAATATAACATGTGTTTCCTTTTTGTCTAAAACAAATTTGAATTTTAAAATCTTTGAAATCATTGCATACGCATTTATCATTCATCATAACATGAACAAGTTTCTTGCAACAAGTCAGCTCATCTCTCTACTGTTTATTTCAGTAAGATGGATCTCGAGCAAACGGTGAAAAACCTTCAAGCCCAGAATGCACAGTTTCAACAGTTGTTCTTAACTCTCGCCAAAGGACAAGAAGAGTTGAAGACCTTGCTGGTTGAGGAGAAGAAAAAGAAGATGAAGAAAATAACCAGAATTCTTAACATGGGAAGAAGATCCCAAGGCCATACAAGAAGGGCCTTAGACTTTACTATGAGATCCAGTGAGAAAGACAACCAAGATGGGAAGGGTAAGGAAACAGTTGTTCAGTCTGATTCAGAAGAAGAAGACTATTCTGAAGAACAATACCCTCAAGCCGACGACAAGTATAAGCATCTAGAAGAACGGTTGAGTGCAATGGAAATCCAAAAGGTGTCTGGCTTGGAATTTGAGGAGTTGGGCTTAGTATCGGGGATTATCATTCCTCCAAAATTCAAAGCACTTGTGTTTGCCAAATATGACGGAGTTTCATGCCCTAAAATGCATCTTTGGTCCTATGTGAGGAAAATTTAACCCCATACTGCTGACAAAGATTTATGGGTACACTTCTTCCAAGACAGTTTGTCTAGAACTCAACTTGATTGGTTTTATCAGTTAGAAAGAGCCAATGTTCATAACTGGGAAGATCTTGCTGCAGCCTTTTACAAACAATACCAATACAATGTTGATATTGCGCCTACCTATACTCAACTCCAGAGTATGACCATGGTTTCAAGTGAAGGCTTCAAGGACTATGCGCAAAAATGGAGAGACTTGGTCGGAAGAGTTCAACCTCCTTTATCTGAAAGGGAATTAGTATACATGTTTTTGGGCACCTTGTCTCGTCCCTTCTTCAATCACCTAATTGGGATTTCATCGCAGGTTTTACTGAACTAATATTGACCGGAGAAAGGGTAGATGCCAGAATAAAAAGTGGAAAGATTCAAAAAGATGCATCCTCTGCTGTTGTAAGGAAACCATTCATCGGAAAGAAGAAAGTGGTTGTTGTTTATCCTAAGAGAAATCAAGATAGGGCTGAACACCGTCCATGGTGGGGGATGTTATGATTCCTAAACATGCGCCTGATCAACAAAGAAACAACAAACCAAGGATGGAAAACCCAGTCTGACAATTCACCAGAATTAACATGACCTTATCTCAAGTATTGCCACATTTGCTAAGATCCAACCTAGTGACTTTGAAAGAAGCTCCAAAGAAACCTAACACGACATCTCCTCACTATCATCCTAATTCCCGTTGCGTATACCTTCTGAGAGTCCCGGCCATGACACTAACAACTGTTGGGCTTTAAAGAACAAACTACAAGACCTCCTTGAAGCCAAAGAGATTGAATTCGATGCCAACGCCATTGAAGAGGATATGTTTGTTATTTCAATTGATGAACTTATGACCCCACTCCTGACCATCAAAAAGAACTTATTGAATGCCAGTGTTTCCCGGGATGTGATGAAAGCTGTCATTTCTGTTTGTCCTCACTAACTAGTTGTCCTTTGTTGAAATCAGGCGTTCAGTGCCTAATGGATAACAAGGAAATTTTGTTCAAAAATACTTTTGTTTTACCTGTTTCTTATAATGATGTTTCCATCGTGACCATTTCCGACAATTCTTCCAAGGTCTCCACCAAAAGACCCGTTAGAATTACATCAATTCCAAAAGTAGCTCCTTTGATAATTACAATGCCTAGACCAGTCTCGTATTTGTCAGACAAAACCGTACCATAGAATTATGGAGGGGATGTCTACTACTACGATATCAAGCAAGAATGGCCAGCTGCCGAAGATTCAAGTTCTGAGAAAGATAACTCTGATAACAGTAACATTGTCGGGACTAGAAAGATTACCCGAAGCAGAAGGATATTCTATCTAGAAATTGCTCCCCCAAAAGCAGTTTATGGACCCGTAATCATTCTTGTTATTGTTGCTCCTCCGAAGGCTATTCCCAGTCCCACAATCATCTCCACCAATACTCCAACTGACAAAGCTGTTACAACTCCTGTTATCACTCCTACTGACACACTTGCTACCAAGTTAACCGAGACTCGAGGAAAAGGTGTTCTGGTTGAGTATGTCAAGACGAAGACACAATCATTGGCTATCCTTGAGACCACCCGGAAAGAGATGGAGGAAATCCTAAAGATTATAAAAAGAAGCGACTACGATATAGTCGAGCAACTGGGGCAAACTCCATCTAAAATTTCCATGCTGGCTTTACTACTATGTTCCGAGGCGCATGCAAAAGCCTTGGTAAAATTCCTGAAAATTGCCCATGTACCCCAAGAAACATCTGTCGATCAGTTCCAAGACTGCGTAGCCAGCTTGACTGCGGATAATGGTCTAGGTTTTTCAGAAGTTGATTTAACGCCAAGAGGAAGGAAGCATAATGAGGCATTGCATGTCTCAGTTGAATGTAGGGGTATAACCTTGGCTCATGTTTTGGTGGACACTAGCTCATCTCTGAATGTATTTCCTAAAAAAGCTCTTGATAGGCTTGCCGTGAGGGATTGACATTAATGCCAAGCAACATAGTAGTGAGGGCTTTTGATTGCTCGAAAAGGATGGTACATGGGGAAGTAGATATCCCCACAAAGGTTGGAACCCAAACATTTGATTTAACCTTTTATGTAATGGATATTTGCCCTTCATACTCCTGCTTGCTAGGCCGACCATGGATTCACAATGATGTCGTTGTTACTTCTACGTTGCACCAAATGCTGAAGTATCTAATTCAAGGGAAGATTATCACCATTCATGGAGAATAAGAATATATGATCAGCCATCTCAAATCCTTCAGATATGTGGAATTAGATGGAGAATTTATTGAAACCCTATTCCAACATTTTGAAGAAGTCCCGCAAGATGTGGCAGTAACTAGGGTTGTTCCCAAGATCACAAGGCCTCCACTCAGGATGTCATCTTTGAAGGATGCAAAGGCAGTGATAGAAGAAGTTGGGTGCACTATCTGGGGACAAATCCCGGATATCCCATACAAATCTGACAAGTTTGGCCTAGGTTTCACTTCAAGTGCTCAGAAGGCTATACATCGTGCTCGTGCTGGAGGACCCCCCTGAAGATCAGCAATCGTGAAGTCAACGCGGTAGAGGATGATGAAGATAGCTTCCACCTGGAGGATTGGGTTTTCCCAACTGTCAGTGGAAGGCTCAGCAATTGGAAGGCTAGAGATTTTGTCCTGACCACTTTTATCCCACAGTAATTTGTCTTTACATTTTGTTGGATCTGTAATATTAAAACAATTCAAACTCTTAAAACCTTGTGTCTTACCCGAGGCACAATGGTCCATTTTTAAGGGTTATTATCTCATCTCCATATAACATCAATGAATCATGGATGTTTTTCATACAAACTTTGTGCTCATTGGTTTTCTTTTTACATTTTTCATTTCTTTCAAAGATAGCTATACCCTTACACACACTCACACTCACAATGCAGTTCTACATCCTTTCGGGATCCCATGGGTAACGGTTATGCTATGGCCTTCTGTGACTCTGAAAATATAATCTACCAAGCCAAAGACGAAGGTGAGGGAGATTGTGAAGTACCAGGGGAAGATTGCTACAATAAGAAGAGAGAACCATTCAGCCTCACGAGGAACCTGTGGATACAATCAACCTAGGTACCGAAGATGACAAAAGAGAGGTCAAGGTGGGTGCCAATCTGGAACCCAGTGTCAAGGAGCGGTTGATTCAGTTGTTACACGAGTATGTTGAGGTCTTTGCCTGATCGTATGAAGACATGCTAGGACTTGATGTAGATATTGTGGTACATCGTCTACCTACAAAAGAGGATTGCCCACCGGTAAAACAAAAAGTTCATCGTATGCGACCTGACATGTTGGAGAAGATTAAAGCATAAGTCATGAAACAATTGAATGTTGGATTCTTGTCTGTTACCTCATATCCGCAATGGGTTGCCAATGTCGTTCCCTTTCCCAAAAAGGACGGCAAGGTACGAATGTGCATGGACTACAGAGATTTGAATAGGGAAACGTATTGGTGTTAGTTTGAATCTTCATCAGTTAAGGGACTACTTATTTCATAAGTGGAGATTAATTGGTATTCCCTCGAATTGGCTAGAACTTAGGAGTTGATATGGAATTAGGGTACATATGTGGGTCATTATGAATATCAAACAAATGTTGCAAGGTATATCCATTTAGATCTCTTGGAGTTCAATTTACAAGTACAAAAGGCCCAAATGATACATTACGGTACTTCAAAAAAAACTGAGGCATTCATGGGTCTGCCATAGTTAATTCAAAGGAATCTAAACACTATGTTCATCGTTCAAGTATATCATCACTCTATTAATGCTACTTCAAAATCAAGAAATGATGGGTGATATTTTGAGACAATATGCTTGGCATATACAAAGTTACATAATTGATTTCAAAAGAATGTGACAAATGTTGTAAATATCACGACGTCGTCATTTTTAAAATTTAAAATCAATACAAGTACGCAAAAAAATATACATGAAAGTCCGTCCTAAAGTTTCATCGTGATCACATCTTCATGCTCCAAAATCTGATCCTTTCGAGTGTCCTCAAACTTCCTTCATGAGTCGGCTTTGCTCCAGCCATCATTGCGTCCAAATATCTGACTTGCATCATTACTGGAACATGTACGCCAGAACAAGTTTACGGTCAAACGCAACCACAAAAGACTTGCCTTCAACATGTATGAATATGCATTCGTCAGCTCGGGAAAACAGAATATTGCCTGCACAAGAGAAAAGAAAGTAAAGTGATACACATGCGGTTTCAAGAGGTTCCAAGTGCAAATATAATAAAGTGTGAAATCAATGCAAATTATAGCAAACGTGCATATCTATGGAACTATAATTTTGCATCATTATACTAAGATCTGTGGCATTACATCAAGGGCTGATAAGAACAAAAACAAACAGGGGAGAATTTAAGGCATCTTGAGTGTGACGAAAATCAAATTTTTCACTGCGTTCAACATAAAACAATCATTAATTAGAGCTTCCCTGTTCAAGAGAAAAAACCAACAGAAACTTCCTAACAGAATCAGTAACAAACTTACAAAATCCAGTTCATACCAAGACAGTTCATAAATGAAATCAACCCTTCATGACCTACAAAATTCCCTAACAGAATCTTCTAACTCTAACAAACTTCCAGCAAAAATAGCAAAAACATAATTTTATAACCACTTTCTAACAGTTTCAAATCATGCTCCATAACTAACTCTTCTAACCATAATCTCCAAAGCTTCTTTCCAATTAACCTATTTTTCCAACCAATCTCCAACATATAACCAATTTCCCAACAGAAATAACTGAAGCCTAACAAAATTTCAATTTCCTTAACCAACCATAACTAACTGTCAAACGACTTCCTAACTGCCCTGCATTCCAACTAATAGCTAAAACCACATAACAGTTTTTCTAACAGTTTTTCTAACTAATTCTAACCAACCTCATTCGCCCAAATCTGTAACTAGCAGGGCTCTAACAGCAAAACTGTCACCAATAGCCAGAAAACTATCCCTAACTTCCCGTTCACCTTAATTGTTTCTAACTGTCTCAACAAACAACATCCAATCAAGTTGTAACAGAATCACAGAATAGAGGCGGAAGGAAAGAAATAAAACAGAATTTCCAAAACATATTTCTAACTCCCTTTCCGAACTGAAACAGAATTCCCAACAAACTTCCTGTAACAGCCCTGTAACTAATCATCCTAATAAACTAACAAATTCCTAATTTTTGTAACAACCTCTAAACCTTATAACTGTTTCATAACAGAAACAACAGAATGTGGAAAGAGAAGAGGGAAGATATCATTTATTCAGATTCACGATTTCAAAAAAGAAAAAAAAACAGAAATTCCGGCTCTCTTTCTCACGATACAATTATACAGACAAAAGAGAATTATTTACAAAGAAAAAACTCACCACTGAAATTCTATGAAATTCTCTCTTCTTCTTCTCTCGGCATCCATTCTCCGTATTCTAAGAAGAATCACAAAAATCATCACAAGACTCTCTCGGGAATCTCCATCTTCCATCATCATCTTCAACCTTCTTTCTCAATCTCCATTATCTCTCTCCAAATTTCCATTATCTTTGCTATCTTCATCACCATCGCAATCATTCTTCAAATTTCTCTACCTCATCGCAACATCTTCATCTTCTCGGAGAAAATTACAAAACCAAAAATCTTATCTCTCTCTCAAAGCTCACTTCAGCATCTCTTTCATCCACTTACAACCTTTCTTCGCATCATTCTCTTCTCATGGAACTTCTTCTTCACCTTCAACCACCCCTTTCGTCTTCTTCCACCATCACTGCATCACGCTAAAACTTCAACCATCACCATTAATACATCATCATGGAACTGCTTGATTCATCAACAATTTATGTATCCGTGAATCGCACCGTGCAACAACAGTTAACAGAGGTAAGCAAAAACTAGAAGAAAAAGAAGAGTAATAGTAGAATAAAGGATAGTCTTACCGGAAGTCTTCACCGAAAAATGCGCGGTAATCGTCACCAACCGTTCACCACCAATTTGGCATTTTCTCGTTGTTCTAGCATGGTCTTCGCATCGTAGACTTCTTCCCTCATGGTTTCAGCTCGAGTAGAGGTGTCGGCACTGTTTAATCGAAGCTTTATGACTTCTAAGGGTTTCGATTTATAGAAGTATTATGAAGAAATTGGAAGAATCAGAGGCCAGATTCAGGTGTGGGATTCAATTTAGAGTAAGATTCGTGTGTGTTCCATGGAGGTTCGACGATGCACCCGCCGTAGAAGAAGGCATAATCGGTCGCCAAAAACTGCAAGGAAGAAAGAGAAACGAAAGAAGAAATTGAGTATATTGGAAGGGAAAATTAATATCCAAAACGGCAGCGTATCATCCCTTTCCTACAATTTTACTTTTTTATCTTTTTGTTGTTATTGAAACAAATGCTGAAAGAAATTTGATGAACAACTTGTTGTACCAGCCCAAATTTGTTCTCTCCTAAGGCCCATTACCATTTTTGTGGTTTGAAATGCTACAAACAAAAAGGCTCTACGGACTGGGCTTTATACCACATATTGAGTTGCTGGATTATACACCTTGGATCCAGCTTTGCACCTCCTGAAGTTTTATTTTCAATGCTTGTTTCAATTGCGCTTGCGATTAATTTTTGTGATATTGGTAAATAAAAAGAGATTTAGGTGAAAAATTCACGAAGCTCTAAAGCTAGCCAAAAGCATAATTGTCATCAAGTAAATTCAAGGTAGCTTTTGGTAGAGTTTTCTTATTGCTTACGTGGTTTTGAAGAGGCAACGGACCTTCTCCGGTCGGTATCATCGCAATCTCATTTTATTCCTCATTTTCTCGCTTTATTGCTTTCTGGAGGCCATGAGAAGTAGGAAATAAAGAGCGTGCGTTCGAAGTCGATGTTTAAAGACCTGTAGCAGGCATTCCGCACTTCATTTACTATATGTGTTGTGCTTGTGTTTGTTTCTGTGGTTGATTGATTGATGAGTCACTCAATTTAGAAATTGAGATCACGACGTCGCTCTCAATGCATGCTCCTTATAGGATTTTATCTCTTTCCTTTATTTCTTGTTCATCAATGAGTCACTCAATTTAGAAATTGAGATCACGACTTCGCTCTCATTGCATGTTCCCTATAGGATAGTTTTGTTAGACTTTCTTTAGCATGCTGACCTAGATAATATGTATGTAGCTGTGCTATCTTGAGTTTACTGGCTTACTTGCTTTATCCTTGTACATATAATGTTCCCTTAGGATGTGCTTGCTTCGTTCGGATGCGAGTTAGACCTTAGGTTGTAAACCATGCATGCTAACATTAGGTAGAAATTTCCCCTTTCATCCTTGACGTAGGGCTACCATTGTATGATAACATTAGGTTAGAAATAGGCTAGTCTCCCTTAGACTCTTTTCTTCCCCTTTTTGCATCCTTGCATCTAAAACAAGAACCTCTTTTCTTTAGAAAATCATAAATCATGCTAACAACACTTAAACCCTTTTTCAAGGTAACAAAACACAAACCAAATTCAAACCATTTTTTGTGCTCGAGCACCTTTTCTCTAATAGCCTTTTTAGGTAAGGACATAATTAATTTACTTATGTGTCAACGCATAAGTCTCCAATGGTTGAGCTGCGGCAGAAGGAGGAATTAACATTGTCCATAAAAAACACAAAACAAACAAAAACATGTGAGCCGAACTACGGTAGCTCTGATTCCTCAAAAAGGATACATAGGCATTGGGGTAGGGCCCAAGCGAGTACAATTTTTTTCCCTACATTATTTTCTCTTTTCTTTTGCATGCATTCTCCCCTCAGAAGTATAGTAAACAATAATCATAGATTAAACACACCCATAAGATAGACAACAAGAGTGGATACCATAGAGTACTACAGGCGTGTGGGGTGCTAATACCTTCCCCTCGCGTAACAGACTCCCTTACCCGATCTCTCGCTCACAATACCGTGACTTATCCCTTCTCAGGTTTTCTCGATGTTTACCTTTCCCTTCATGTGGGATAAAAGACGTTCGACGGTGACTTTATTGTTTGATGATTTTCAGCCGGTTGTTTCAGCTGGAAACTTCACTGGGGACTGGTCGACTAAATGTTGGTCCATCCCGGAGTCGCTCCTAGCTCTTTTTTCCTTTCTTTGGGTGTTTATTTTTATGCTTTCAGTTTATTCACTCATTTTGTATATACTTGAGCATATGTATGCATTGCATTTTACTGTCTTCCATATACTATTGTTGTACTAGATCTGCTTCTTATTGGGTGGGTGTTACTTTGAGGTAAAAGGCCCAATACCCAAGCCAGAGTTGTATACCATAGGAACCCTAGGAATAAAGTGGAACATGAAAGGCTAGTTGACTTAGGTCTCACTATCGCCGCCATGTCGTCCATGCTCAGATGAGGTGCAAATGAGGGGCTATCATTTTCACGTAGGTGATACGACGATAGTTTTCTCAGGAGTACCCTCGATTCTGAGTTACCATTGCCTTACCCTAACCTAGTCTTCACCTGTGAGTGGGAAGGGAACATTATCACAGGTACAGATGGTGACAATGTTCAGATGGTTACTCATGTTCAGATGGTAACTATGCTCATACAGTGAGTGTTGGCTCTAATGGTTATGTTCTGGATTTCTGTTAGTGAATTACTCGGATAGTGACTATATTCAGATGGTGTGCTATTGGTGACCATATGGTTTTCAGATTTATTTTCTGAGTTCCTGATTTGTATACTTGGATGTTCATTTGAGCCTTCGATCTTGGTATTCCCAGCATGTTTAGAAAACGCTCAACAATATCTGATGTTCCAAGCCTTGATCATGTATAATGGGAGATCTACATGGTACTCGGTTCTTATATGTGCGGAAGCTATGCCGGACCTTTGACTTGATGATTCTCATGTGGTTCAGAAACAGTGCAATGATCATATTCATAAGTGCTAGAACTTTGATCTCATTTGATCACATGTCTTTGCATACATAATGTGATACGGTGGGAGAACCGACTTGGGTGTTTTGCGTTTGATCGCAAATGTTGCAGTTAGCAAGAGTCGCCACCGACTTTTCTTTTATCCAAAAAGGAAAGGTGAAAAAGCACAGGAAAGACCTTTGAGATTATTTCTTGAGTTCGGGGGGTAGATTATGAAAAGGTAAGGTATTAGCACCCTTTTCATCCATGGTTTTCCATGGGCTCTTAGTTACTTGCTAAATCACTTGCTTTTTGTTTAAAATTATGCTTTGTGTGGTTTTTGAAAGTATTTTGTAAAGAGGTCATTGTTTAGGCAATCTTTGTAATGATTCTCGTCGTAAGAATGTATACAAAGATGTTTGATCTTTTGAAAATGTTTTCATTTTTGTAATATGTTTGAAAGTGTATGTGATTGTTTTGAAAATAGAAAGGATGTTTGTTTTGAAATGGAGCAAGTAATTAGGAGCAATCTACCTACTTAAATGTCTTTCTTGTTTATTTTCTTTTCCTTTGACATTGTTGTCTTACCATTGATTTGGTAAGCAACCCTATCTTTGGATGTAAACGGGATGGGCGTGGGTCATCGTATGACCATGATTAGCAATATTGAAAGGTATCTTAGCATTTTTCTTTAGGGACTAAGATCATTTTGAAAGGTAACTTAGATAGCATCATCGAGGGACTATGATCTTGTATTTGCTTGTTTTGGCTTAGATACCTTACACGCGTAATATGGTCATTTTGTATAAGACAACCAAGTGGGATAACTCTAGGGGTGATTGTGTGAAAATGTGTTACTTTCATGCTTGATTTAGTCTTGAATTAGGGCTTGCTATTTATTGGTTTTAAGTCTTTCCATACAAACCCTAATTACTAGCAATTGTATATAAAGCGATAAATTATGGAATTAAGTTATTATGCTATTACAACATTTATGGGAGGGGTGTACAAATTACAAATGGGGATTGCAAGAATTTAAACCTAATTAGTCTATTACAGCCATATTGAGTTGGTACGAAATATACAAGCAATTAAATAAATAAAAAACAAAGTATAAAAAATGAATAAGTGTACAAGGATGTAAAAATATAAAGAAAATAAATTTTTATTTGTTTTTCATTAGAAAGAGGGAAATTGTTTTAACCTAATTATTTTAAAGAAAATAATTAATCAAGTTTAGATTTATTAAGAAAATGTTTTAAGTGAAACCCTAATTCTTATAAGTTAATCAAAAGAAAATAAGTTTAAGAAAAGTATTTTTTGGTATATTTTATCTTGAAAATATTTATAGCATTATAAAATATTTTTAGTCTTTTGGGTATTAAAATAATATATTTTAAATGGTGTGAAGAAAAATAAATAAATAATACAATATTAATTAAGTTTATAAGACTTACTTAAATGAATAAATAAAGTATGAAGAAAGAAAAATATTTTTATTTATGGAAAAATAAAATAAAATAAGTCAAAATATAAAATTTCATTTTTTGCATTTTTATCATTTTTTTTGTATTTAGAAAAAATATTTGAGAAAATAAAAAAATATAAAATGAAGAAATAAAATAAAATTGGGCCAGGGTGCAAAAATGAAACAAGGGGGGAAGGTTAGAAAAAAAGTCAGGCCTGGGAGTGGAAGGCCCATGCGTTTGTTTGCTAGAACAAAAAAAAGACAAAAATGTAAAAATTGCAAAAAGGCAGCGTTGAGGTTCGAACCCATGACCTCTATCAATAACGTGCACTGCCTTACCACTGGGGTGGCTGTACATTCGTTAACTTAAATAAAAGAATAAATAAATAAGGTAAAACGTCTCGATGACCTATACTTCATCTTCAACCTTCAGCCAACCGGAACACCTATATCTCATTCATTTCTCAACAAAAATGGAAAATGCAAACATGAAAGTTGTGCTATTTTTCCTCACGAATCCAACCATATAACTTATGTAAGCTAAAAGTCAAATATGAAGATTAATTTTGCTGGCCCTAAATTGAAACCTAATTTTTTCAGAAAGTTCAAATCTAAAATTCTCTACACACTGTCAATATAAATGAAAACTATGGACATGGTTAACTTTAGAGCAATGATATCTACATTTTTACTTCAGAATATATGCACAACAGATGCTTGTATCAAGATATTCAAGTTAGAAAACTTACCTCTTGCAGATGGATTCGTGTATGGAGTCTGAGCAAGCTTTGAGGTGCCCTAAGAATCTGTTTAGCTTGCTTGGACCTCCTTGAGTGTATTCCAACTCCTACTTTGCTTTGAAAGTTCCTGAATCTCCCTACTCAAGTCAACCCGAAACCTTGATGTTTGAAAATGGTGAATAGTGATGGAGGGGTTACAGTCTTGAAACAGGGGCTTGGATCACTTGTGTATGATGTATGTAAGGTGTTTGAATGATTAAGAATCAAAACGCACGAGTGGAAATAGAGATGGAGAGTTTTGGCTCAAAACTGTCAAGTTGAGCAGTATTGTGCAGCAAGGGTGTTTGGGAGAGTTTTAGGATGCTTGAAACCGTGTGTTGTGTTGCAATTGACTTGTTAATATGTATGGAAAAGATCTTATCACATAATCATTCCAGGCTTCTGAGTTATAGCGTTATGACTCTATAACTTGCTTTTGAAGAAAAGTGAAATGACAAATCTCAAATTTCGTACAAGCATGTCTTGAGCTTCTTCAGGCCTTAGACACCTTGCTTTTGGATTATAGGGGTTGTGTGTGCAGAAAGAACAAGTTAGAAGCTCAAGACAAGTTGACTTTGTGATTAAAGCAACTTTTCAAGAATGGAATGGTAACTCTCTTCCAAAAATGGAAAATTGGCTTGGACTATGCTTGGAACACTTGGATAATAGCACAAAAGCAAGTGTAATCTTCTGATTATGGAGATATCTTTAGGTTTAGAAGCCTGCAAAACAAGATTGTGCAGCATAGGTTTGAAATTGTATTTTTGTTCATCACAAAATGCCTTGTAATTCAAGTGACAAAACACCAACTTCATATCTTCGATTCTCCCTACTCAAGAATGATCTAAAGGAGTTATTGGACATTTTGGAAAGCTTGAAATATTCTATGAAACCCATCTTTGAATTGATTTTGAATATTCCCCTTGGAACTTTATGAAAAAGTGCCATGAAGTTGGGTCAAAATCCTGACCAAATTAGGGCAAAATTTCACTAAGTGTTTAGTTTCATGATCCTATGTTCTTGAAATTATAACTTGAGATACAAGAACTTTTGGAATAAGTTGTGTGAAGAAAAGTTGTATATTTCATGTAGATCTACAACTTTCATGTTGGAAGTTTGTCTTGAATCATCTTGCATCATGATGAAAATGTGGCTCAAAGTTATGAAAAAACATGAATTTTCAACACTTAGAAAAATTTCTAAGTTTAGAAATTTTGACTTTTCAAAATGAAATCTCGACTTTTTGATTTCTTGATGAATAATTTTAATATTTTTACATGTTTTGATGAATTATGATCCTTGGCACTTGAATTTGACCAAAAAGTCAAAGTTTGACGTTTCAGTATACAGTTGACTTTTGATTAGTTGACTGCAAAACTCATATGTCAATCCAATGGACTTGCAATGTTTGAAACCATGTCATTAGGTAAAAATTATGAAATTGGACTCTTGAGATCATGCCTTAAACCAATTGATCATTTTCTAGGTTAAAAATAAGAAATTGCCCTTTCCTAGTCAAAACCCTAATTTTGACCATTTTGCCCTTTTGGAGATTTGATCAAACTTCTTGAGGAATTGTGGTAAAAACTTGATCAAATGATACATATGGGTTTAAAATGTTGATGTGGATAAAATATTATGAGGTTTGACTGTAAATTGGCCATGGTTGACTTTTTCCCCAATACAGTTGATTTTTAGGTCAACTATTCAATTGACTGATCAAAAGTGTGATCCAAGGCTTGAAACTTGACATGAGTAATCTTGGGGGTCCATAATGGTCCATGAAAGTCATATGAAGCATTGTTAGTTCAAAAATCCTTGTGCAAACTCAAACCCTAATTTTGGTTATCAGTGCCTAAGGAGGTGTCTTGAGTTGATCAAACCCTAGTGCAGTCTTGAGCCCAAGGAGATCTTGTGACCAAATTCTTGATAAGTGAGAGGGAAAATTTTGGGGTACAACAGCTTCCCCTGTTCAATCTTCTTAGGCATGAAGAGTTAGATTGGCGAGTTTCGCCATTCGTGACTCGAAGGTGGAAGATGATTGGACACTAGAGTGCCCAGAAATTTGCACTCGATGATGTGATGGTTGAGAGAATGGGCTTAAAGATGCCATTTGGAGAGGTGATAGAAATATGTAGGAGATGGGCTTAAAGATGCCATCCAAAAGTGATTGCTTGTATTGTAATTTGTAAGTTGAAAGAGTGAGTATCAGAATGGCATCCGTGTCTATAGCGTATCTAAACTGCATCTAGGAGCTGATTTTGAATGAGTATCAGAATGGAGTCTGTGTATGGAGTGTATCTGAACTATATCTGAAAGTTGAATCTGAATGAGTATCAGAATGGCATCCGTGTTTGGAGCGTATTTGAACTGTATCTGAGAGTTGAATCTGAATGAGTATTAGAATGGCATCCATGTCTAGAGCGTATCTGAACTATATCTGAGAGTTGAATCTGAATGAGTAGCAGAATGGAATCCGTGTCTAGAGCGTATCTGAACTGTATATGACAGTTGAATCTAAATGAGTATCAGAATGGCATCTGTTTCCGGAGCGTATCTGAACTGTGTCTGAGAGTTGAATCTGAATGAGTATCAGAATGGCATCCGGGTCCGAAGCGTATTTGTATTGTATCTGCAAACTCTGAACATTGTTAATGGTAGCTATTAATCTTATCCTAAAAAGGGTAAAATGTTAGCTAAAATGCAAAGTCATGTTGTATGAAATGTATGATATAATGCATTTGTTTTATCAATATTTATGATATGCGGATGCCATGTATGCGGGGGATTTTTATGGAAAATAACTTAGAGAGATTTCCCTATCTCTTAAAGCCATCAATAATTGTATCTTAATTTGTTTATTTGTAAACAGTAATTATGTTCAAATGCATATGTTCAAAAATGAATTATTGGACGTTTTTGTAAACAAAACACAAGAGTAAAGAAAAACAGATAATATTGCACTTTCAAAGGAATATCTTTGTATTGACTTTGAGTAAGTGTTTTTTGTACATTGAGACAAACATTCTAGTAAGAGAATGCCGTCATAAAAAATGAAAATTTTAATACAAAGAAAATATAGCTATGTGTAATAATCCCATGGGGTTCCCATTCTGCTATAGCCTTCGTATCTCTGAGTATCTTGTCTATTTGTTTCCTTGTTCGAAGATAATTGAATTGGTCAGGAATGTCGAGTTTGCAAGTTGTCCGTAAGGTGATCCAACGGGACATAGTCATACGCTTTAATTCCCTAACTTTTTCCTGGACCGCCCTTTCGGGTTTTCAGTCCACCGGGATACCCTTTTTTGCCCAAGTCACCCTTTCGGGTTTTCAACTTGCCGGGTGTACAGTTTTTTTTTATCCATAATTTTTGCCCGAACATTTTTGGTTCGCCGGGATGCCCTTGTTTTTCCTAGGTGTGTCAACCTAGCGGGTCTCTTATGCGTAATATCTTTTGACTATGTCTGCTTTCGCAGGGTACGGTAGGTCGTCACTGTTGTACCCAAAAATTTGCCCTCCCATATTCTTCAAGAAATTGCCAAGTCAAACTGCAAAAGTTCCCCAAGGGTTGCACAGTGCACAGGTCTCCTATACAGTCAAAATTAGGGTTTGTGTTCTGATCAAGAAAATGAAGTTTCCAAAGGTCCAATCAAGTCTCATATGCCTACAAATATGGTCAAGCATCCTCATATCAAGTTTCAAGACTTTCAGCACAAAATTGCACAGTCAAAAACCCTAATTGCACCACAGTCAACTGTAGGGGCAAAATGGTCATTTGGCAGTCAAAGGTTCAAATTTTTGGTCAACATATCATTTTGAAGCCACAAACATCATTTGATCAATGCTTGATCATGATTCTCAAAATTTGGCTTAGAAATCATCAAGATGCAAAAGTTTCCTTATTTGGACAGCTGAAAAAGTCAACTGAAATTGACCAAGGCATAACCTTCACATGGATTATCAGAAAAATTCCATCCAAAGCTCATTTTGAAGAGAAAGACATTTCCTACAATTCATCTTCATACTTCAAGTCCAAGAAATGCTGTCACAAAAAGTTATCAATTTCAACATTATAGGTCATTTTCAAAAGTCAACAAAAAGGGACTTTAAGTCAAAGGCCATAACTTGAGATTGGTAAATCAAAATGACATGGGACCAAAGGAATTGGTTAAAGGACTCAAAGACCTTTCCAAAATGTCAAAGAACATGAGAAAAGCTTAAAAATTGAGCAAGTTATGCCTTGTGGAAGTTGGGAAAGTTTTGGATATTTTGAAAAGTCAACATTGATTCAAATGACCTAAAATTGCTAATGGGCCCATTTTTCTTCCATAATTCATCATCCATGACATGTGCACGACCACTTGGCCCAAAGGGAAGTTTTATTCAGTTTTTTATTTATTTATTTGAATTTTTATTAATAATAATTCATTTAAATCAAATTAAATACATGAAAAATGCTAACCTAAGTTTTCCAATCTTTTTGTACATGTTTTATTCTCAATATTTCGTGCCTAGCTAAATAAGGAAAGATTTGGATTGATTAGATCATAATTGATACAAAATTGTATGGAAAAGATTGAAAAAACAAAGCTTGAAAATCAAATCTTCAAAACCATGATTGCAAGAGATTTTGAGCAAGTTTCTTGACCTAATTCATTCAGTACATAAGCCTAAAGGAAAACCTAATGCTGGGGACCATTAAGCTGCGCTAGGAATTGATCATCAAACTGGAAAAATTTTGCAAGAAACTCAAATCTGAAAACACCTTTGCAAGGCAATTCAAGTCTCAAAACCTATCTCATTAGCTTCCTCAAGCATTACTGAACGTTTTCCAATCACAAACGCTCATCAAAACGCCCGGAATTGGTACAATAGAGTAAAACTGTTTCAAATAAAATTCACAATCGTGCATCTTCATTCATGCGTTTATTGCAAGTTTTAATATGTGATTTACATTCCTTGTGTTATTCTGAAGCTAACCCATATATTTAATTGCATTTTATGTGCTATAAATGATTTCGCCATTGATGAGTTTTAGGGTTTTGCAGAGTTTCGAATTAGGGGTTTTAAGACAAAGCAAAATTAGAACACCACAGTGCCATGGTTGTGATCAGCGCATGTGGACGGAGACCATGGAACCCTCGCGCTCAATTTATGAGCGTCGTAGGGCTAATCGTTATTTTCTAGTAGCATGCCTAAGAAAATGCGTAAAAAACCGTTGCCATGTTTATTGTATTTTCAGGAAAACAAAAACAATGGAGAAGATGAACTCGTGGCTAGCCATGATTGGCTCTTTTGAAAATTCACGCGCAGAGGCCCCACTAACGCTTGTTTCTTTTATAATGTTTATTAGTTATTAGATATTAACATGTGTAAACTGGCTCAGCTGGCAAGGCGTAGTGGTGTTAATCCTCATGACCTGGGTTCGAGCCCCAGGTCTACATTACGTCCATATTATTTTTCAATAAGAATTCACGTGCAGTTTCAATATCAAGGCACATCATGCACCTTCAGAATCCAACGTCCACGCATCCAATGGAATCAAATCAAAGGCGCAGATTGGAGGAATACCATAGGCTTGAGTCAACGCTTCAGCACACTACCTGGAAAGTCAATAAGGCAAAATCCTTAATGGGCTCAAATGCTTGGGCTGTACCTCCATGTTGGGGACTACCACCCCCTTGGTTTGCAAATTCTTAACTTTCTTTATTTTTTATTTTTTGCTTGTTTAATTAATTTAATTATATTTTCATAAAAAACACAAAACATCATAAAAAATCAGAAAGGAGAAAAATGATAAATATTTTTATTTCTAGTATATTTATAAATAAATGTGCATATAATTAAATTTAGTGTAAATTAGGTTTAATTTTAATACTTTTAATAAAAATCTAAAAAAAATAGAATTAGGGTTTAATTAATAATTTCTCATCCTTGTTATTTTTCTTTCATGATAATCAAACATTTAATATTATTTATTTTATTTATTTTTATAATTAAAATTGTACATAAAAAAAATTAGGGTTAATTTAGGTTAAATTCTAATGTTTTCTTAATAAATTAAAATAAAATAGAATTAGGGTTAGCATTTAATTTCAATTAATTTTTTCATATTAAATCCTAAAAATACTAAAAATACCAAAAAACGATTCCTTTTCTTTTTTTAATTAATTAATGCCATGTAATTTTAATTTTGCAAAAAGGGTCCAACGCCCTCGTTTCGATTTAATTCTTAACTCGCATATTTCTTTTATTTCGTTTAAATATCTATGTATCTCTCCCAAGGCCTTGTAACATTTTAATTACTTCTCGCACTTTTAATTCTTTATTTTTCTGTCAAATCGGGTCCTGGTTAATTTTGGCGATGTGGACCCGCGCCTTTTGTAATAGCTTAGAATTTCCTTTTTCTGCAATATTTTTAACTGTTAACAAATGGCATGGAAGAATGTATGGACGAAATAAAAATAACGCGTAGATCACCAATTACATGACAAGACAAAATACATGAAAACGACACACAAATCGCACACACCACCCCTAGGGTACGCCTCACTGTTGCCTTGCCTCGAAAGGTGATCGTCGAGTAGAGGATGTCTTAGTAAGTCCTCATGATCCGGGAACCTGGCATGAGGGTAGCTTCTAAGGTGTCTTCCTATTGCTCTGGTGATCACCATGTCCCGAACCTCGAATTGACCCGAACACCTCCAACGGTGGTGCTACCTACCTCTCAATGGTGGGATGGCACTACTTTAAAGGACATCTACACAGACGAATTCCTTAGGGTAGGTAGACGACTCTAGATACTTGCTCTAAATTTCAAAACAAATAAAAAAATACTTTTCACACCGACACCTTTTCAAAAAGCTTTCGAAAGCAATTTTTCAAACACTCTTGAGGACCGATACAAGAGTCGAACTGGAATTTTCAAAGAAACTTTTTAAAACCCACAGTTGAAAAGCAAACAAACCATTTTTGAAAACACAATGAGCAAGTATCTAAGAGCCCATGGATAACCATGGATAGAAAGGGTGCTAACACCTTCCCTTTCTATAATCTACCTCCCGAACCGAGAGCAATCTCTTTAAGGAATTTTTCTGTGCTTTTGTCCTTTCCATTTGGAGAAAATAAAAGACGGTGGCGACTCTTGCTTCCGCGACATACGCGATCCAGCGTTAAACAGTCAGTTCCAGATCCACCGATCACAGAACTGGCGACTCTGCTGGGGAAATTTTATAAAGTGAGGTGTACCTTAGGACTAAGATCACCGTGTTTTCAATTGTATTGACTTGCTTGCTTTACTATTGTGGGTTGCATGGGAGTTACATAGATCCTAACCCGGATCTGGGGATACCCTGTTTAGGTAGCATAAGCTGTGAGGGACCTGTCCGGCGTAGACCGACACGGGTGAAACAGTGGCTACGTTGGTGTGGCACCTTGGTCTGTACCGATATCCCTTGTGTTGCAACGAGGAGAATATGGGTCTTCTGAGGAGTCATTAAGCACCAACAACCTTAGAACCTTAATTGACACAACTTGGCCATTAGAACAGTAGCAGTATGCTACGCCCATTGAGGCTAAACTCTCATGATGGTTCTGGCCGCAAGAAAAGATTGCGATGCTGGAGTTATGACCGATTGAGGGTAGTCAATGATATTGGGATCCTCTAAGAACCCGGTTACTTTGATAGGACAGGTTGAACCCACCAACTTCAAGAGGGTAATACCCAGACCCCATGCTGGCCTAAACTCTAAGGGCCTTCTCTTGTGTGACTTGTGTGCCTTCGTACTTGACTACTTGCATGCTTTATCTGACACATGAACTACTTGCAGGTTTTGTTTTAGTCCTTAATTGGGACCCATGACAGGGCTTACTAAGTTTCTTGCAGGTTTTGTTTTAGTCCTTAATTGGGAACCATGACAGGGCTTACTAAGTTTCTTACAGGTTTTGTTTATAGTCCTTAATTAGGACTCATAATAGAGTGTACTGAGTTTCTTGCAGACTAGTTTCTTGCAGGTTCTGTTTATAGTCCTTGATGGGGACTCATAACAGGGTTACTTACATTACCCCATGCACACCATAACATCATACCATTGCATACATCCTAACCAATTTCAAGGATCTCAAGGGTCTGTGATGCAGGTCAGGATGAACCAACAGCCTAGCAAGGGACAAAAGGGGATTTATTTTCCTCTAGCCAAGGTTGTCAGGGGCTATGACCCACTAGATATGGTGAGCCTTGACCCTTGACGAAGGACTCTCAACAGCATGAAGTACCTTCAATCAAGTTGCTAGTTTCCAACTCTAACAAGTTTCTCTGTTTACCCCGCGAGGTCCTTGAAATCATTGCATGCATATCATACATATCATTGCATAACAGGTACCCTTTCTCTGCAGGTTGCTCACCTTCTTCGCTGTTTATTTCAGCAGTCTCGTCATGAATCCTGAATCCTCAACCGAGCACACTATCAAGGCCCTCCAGGCTCAGAACGCCCAGTTCCAAGGGCTGATCATGAATTTGACCCAGGGGCAACAAGATCTGAAGGCTCTGCTCTTAAAGAAGGAAAAGAAGAAGAGGAGGACTGTTTTGTTCAGCCCCAGACGCAGATCTGGGAACACACTGCAGGATGAAGCTGAGAGGACAACTCCATCTGTGGGGAAAGACAGTCCCCAGGAAAGGGTTCACAGTCTAGTGGTCTCCGACAATGAGACAGATTTCAACGACGAACAGTACCCTCCGGCTGAGGATAGGTACAAACAGTTGGAAGACCGACTAAGTGCTATGGAGATACAAAAAGTGCCTGGCCTGGACTTCGAGGATCTAGGTCTGTCTTCTGGGGTAGTGATCCCGCACAAATTCAAGGCACCTGCCTTTGCAAAGTACGACGGGGCATCCTGTCCAAAGCTGCATCTCAGGTCATACATGAGGAGGATCCAGCCCTACACAGCCGACAGGAACTTATGGATCCACTTTTTCCAGGAGAGTCTTTCAGGGACTCAGCTTGACTGGTTCTATCAACTGAATGGAGCCAACATCCGTACCTGGGAAGACTTAGCCACTGCATTCTACAAGCAGTACCAGTACAATGCCGACCTTGCTCCCACGCGCACTCAGCTTCAGGGAATGTCTATGGGTGCAGGTGAAGGATTCAAAGAATATGCTCAAAAATGGAGGGACCTTGCTAGAAGGGTACAACCACCTCTGACTGATCGCGAGCTCGTCGACACGTTCTTGGGGACCCTGTCTGGTCCATTCTTCAACCACCTGATTAGGAATTCTGCTGCTAGGTTTACAGATCTGATCTTGACCGGGGAAAGAATAGAAGCTGGAATCAAGTCAGGGAAAATACAGAATGGTGACTCCTCGAACACTGAGAAGAAACCATCCAAGAGAGAACCTAGTGTTGTCAACGCAGTAACTATTGCAAAGCCGGCCGGTGCTCCTCAGCGTCACCACCAACAAAGGGAAGAAAGACCTAAGAGGCAATTTACTCCCCTCAGCATGACCTTGTCACAGATATTGCCACAGCTGCTGGAAACCAAGTTGGTAACTCTCATGGATCCCCCGAAGAATCCTAACAGAACACCTTCAAGGTATAATCCCAATGCTCGCTGCGCCTATCATTCCGACAGCCCGGGGCATGCTACAGATGACTGTTGGACTTTGAGAAACAGGGTTCAAAATCTGATTGACGCAAAGGAAGTCCAGCTCGACTCTCCAGAGACTCCCAATGTGATCACTGCTCCCTTGCCAAAATATGGCTAGGACTGGATTTTTTGTTCATTCGAATGTTCAATTTGTAATTTTCTTTTGATTGTTCAAACCTTTATTCATATCAAACTTGGTTATTTCACTAATGCATTACACATGTCTGTTTTGAAGTAATTATTTCGTATCCACTATACGCAAATTATTTTCATATTTTTTCTGATGTCAACTCTTGATCTAAAATTCTAAAGCCTCTTGGGGGAGGATGACGAAAACGATACCGCGATCATTACAGTATGCTTTTGAACAGACCCCGCTGATGAGGTACAGGCATTGTTTCAATCCCTAAACACTGGAGTTATAAGGATGATAATCCCTCGTCAACCCCTCTGAGCCAAAGAAGTAGGAGTTTTTCTTTTCAAAATTTAAAACCCTTAATCATAACCTGGGGCAGGGTAGTCTCTCAGTTGATCCAAGTGCATAACGAATGGCACCAAAGAGGTCCTTACAAAAAAGAAGACAGTGATGGTTCCGAATAATCAATAAAGAAAGGCAGTCATTACTTCTCAAAATAAAAAAAAAGCCCATTAAGTCAAAACCCATGAAGGAGACTTACAAAACTGGGGCATCCCGCTGACTGTAATTCCAAAAAAGGAAACAGTTCAGGCAAAAAAAGAAAGGGATAACAAAATCAAAAAGAAAGAGGTCTTATAAACCCTCAACAAAAAGGAATGAATGCCTATTCAAAATAAGTCATCAACATCCGAACCATCACTGGAACATCAAAGCAAAAACTCAAATAAGGTCTAACGCACGATCAGCTGAGTTTAGGATTGAAGAACATCACGAAGAGCGGGTGGGTACAAATAATTTGAGCCTTTATCCTTTGTTTCTTAAAACCGTGAACCAGGCCACGCTATAACCCTTAAAAGTCCTAGCTGAAGCATGGGTTAGTTCGAAAGCATACTGTTACGAAAGGTATCCTGACTCCTTAAGGCTCACAATAAAATAACGAGTTGACATCACGTTTTACAAACAATCACTTGTTTTACAAACAATCACTTGTTTTACAAAAAAAAAGAATGCATTTTCAAAATCTTCAAGACAGACATAAGCTTTGCATTTTTAACATAACTTTGTTTGCATATGACTTTTTGTTTGAACAGCAGGGAAATTCGCACGATGAATGCCTAATGAACAGAAGCACTTCCAATCAAGGGGCATGGCATGACCATGGTCCATTATCTGGGGCAGTCCAATCAAGATTCGGAGAATCTCTCAAAGGGCCAGCTAGCTCGGGGCAAATCTCCGCCAGAGTCACTTGGGGCATTCCAGCAACGAATCTTGCCCGGTCAGACATCTTCTGGTGACATGACAGAACACTTCTAACAGGGGCAACTCCCTACTTTCTGAGAACGGACATAGTCGGAAAAATACTACGCACAATCAAATACCCGCTAGGTTGACATACCTATGCAAAAATTAGGGCTTCCCGGCGAACCAAAAGGGTTCGGGCAAAATGAAGGGATGAAATGAAAAAATCTGTACACCCGGCAAGTCGAAAACCTGAAAAGGCGGCTTGGGCAAAAATGGGTATCCCGGTGGACTGAAAACCCGAAAGGGCGGTCCAGGCAAAAGTTAGGGATCAAAGCATATGACTATGTCCCGGCATCTCAAGATTTGTTAATCAGCAGTCATCAAACACCTTCACAGGTCTTCCTCTCCAATATCAGAAACTGGGGCAATATTGAGTTGTCTAAATGATCCGGTTGCTCTGTCCACCGAAGGGCCAAGGTAAGTTCAGCTGAAGAATGCGACCAAGAGCGAACGCGTCGTCCGACTTTATTCAAAGAGTTATTTCCTTACCAGGATATAACTGGGTTATCCTCAGCTAAAAGCCATGGAAAGAGCGTCCCCGACGAAGTTCTCTTACCCCCGGCGAAGTCTATCAACACTTCCAACAACAAAGATATCCCCAGCGAATTATTATCAACATTCCGGCAAAGTATCTCTCTCCCCCCGCAGAGTATTGCTCCCCAGCAAGATCGTCAGAGTACTTTCCTCCCCGCAGAATCTTCCATTCGCCAAGTTCATTCCTCAACGGAGTCATCTTCTCCCACCGGTATTCTTGCAACTATCATCCCCCAGCGGAAGCAAAATCTATTCTCCAACATCAGCCCAAGAGTGACTTCCCGGCACCCGTCAAGGATTTACTTTCCTAGACGAAAAATACATTCATAAACATCACATTCTCATACATCATGATACATGCATATGTGTGTCATGTCATACAATCTCATTTATGTCGTTGCTTGATCCATATCATGCACTGCATATGATTGACCTTTACCTTTCAGGAAGGATACAGTTAAATGATCAGCTATGTCAGAGTAGACAAACATAGCCAAAAGAGACCAATTCAGTCAAAGAGACAAATTCAGTCAAAGTAGACAAATCCAGTCAAAGAAGACAAGCCCAGTTAAATCCCAAAGGTTTTTCTGATGTTCATCCAGTCAAAGAAGACATGTCCAGTTAAATTACTTCCTAAAGTCAAAGAAAACACCCGTCATTGAAGACATCTCGTCAGTGTAGACACCCGTCATTGAAGACATCTCGTCAGTATAGACACCCGTCGTTGAAGACATCTTGTCATTAAAGACAACTCGTCAAAGAAGACAAATCTAGTTAAAATTACTTCCACTCGTCGTTATAGACACTCGTCGTTATAGACACTCGTCGTTATAGACACTCGTCGTCATAGACACTCGTCGTCATAGACACTCGTCGCTATAGACACTCGTCGTCATAGACACTCGTCGTTATAGACACTCGTCGTTATAGACACTCGTCGTTATAGACACTCGTCGTCATAGACACTCGTCGTTATAGACATTCGTCGTTATAGACACTCGTCGTTATAGACACTCGTCGTTATAGACACTCGTCATTATAGACACTCGTCGTCATAGACACTCGTCGTTATAGACACTCGTCGTCATAGACACTCGTCGCTATAGACACTCGTCGTCATAGACACTCGTCGTTATAGACACTCGTCGTTATAGACACTCGTTGTTATAGACACTCGTCGTCATAGACACTCGTCGTTATAGACATTCGTCGTTATAGACACTCGTCGTTATAGACACTCGTCGTTATAGACACTCGTCGTTATAGACACTCGTCGTCATAGACACTCGTCGTTATAGACACTCGTCGTCATAGACACTCGTCGTTATAGACACTCGTCGTCATAGACACTCGTCGTTATAGACACTCGTTGTTATAGACACCCGTCGTTATAGACACTCGTCGTCATAGACACTCGTCGTCATAGACACTCGTCGTTATAGACACTCGTCGTTATAGACACTCGTCGTCATAGACACTCGTCGTCATAGACACTCGTCGTCATAGACACTTGTCGTTATAGACACTCGTCGTCATAGACGCTCGTCGTTATAGACACTCGTCGTTATAGACACTCATCGTTAAAGACCACTCGCCCATGAGGGTAACCTGTCAGTAGAGACAATTCACCAACCTTACTAATTCCAGATCCGATTCCTGTATCCTGCCAGGGTGTGTCTGAAGAGTTCGAGGATCCGATACCTGAATCTTGCCAGGGTGTATCCGTTGAAGACTAACATTACCAGACTCGATTCATGTATCTCGCCAGGGCACGTCTGAAGAATTCGAAGATCCGATTCCTGTAACCAGTCAGGACATATCTACACAAAAGCATCTGAAAATCAGCTCTTGCAACGTGTCAGGTAATCATTTTCTATTTTGCAGGTATACAGGTTCTCGCTAAGGAATCTCTTACGCAATCAACACCCAGATGGCATCTATAAGCCCATCATCCTATTCATCAATCTCCAAATGGCATCTGTAAGCCCATTCCCATCATCACTGCTACTATGTAAGCGCAAATTTCTGGGCACTCTAGTGTTCAATCATCTTCCACCTTCGGATTACGAAAGGCACGTCAGCCAATCTGCATCCTCAGGTCTAAGAAGATTGAACAGGGGCAACTGTTGTACCCCAAAATTTGCCCTCCCATATTCTTCAAGAAATTGCCAAGTCAAACTGCAAAAGTTCCCCAAGGGTTGCACAGTGCACAGGTCTCCTATACAGTCAAAATTAGGGTTTGTGTTCTGATCAAGAAAATGAAGTTTCCAAAGGTCCAATCAAGTCTCATATGCCTACAAATATGGTCAAGCATCCTCATATCAAGTTTCAAGACTTTCAGCACAAAATTGCACAGTCAAAAACCCTAATTGCACCACAGTCAACTGTAGGGGCAAAATGGTCATTTGGCAGTCAAAGGTTCAAATTTTTGGTCAACATATCATTTTGAAGCCACAAACATCATTTGATCAATGCTTGATCATGATTCTCAAAATTTGGCTCAGAAATCATCAAGATGCAAAAGTTTCCTTATTTGGACAGTTGAAAAAGTCAACTGAAATTGACCAAGGCATAACTTTCACATGGATTATCAGAAAAATTCCATCCAAAGCTCATTTTGAAGAGAAAGACATTTCCTACAATTCATCTTCATACTTCAAGTCCAAGAAATGCTCTCACAAAAAGTTATCAATTTCAACATTATAGGTCATTTTCAAAAGTCAACAAAAAGGGACTTTAAGTCAAAGGCCATAACCTGAGATTGGTAAATCAAAACGACATGGGACCAAAGGCATTGGTTAAAGGACTCAAAGACCTTTCCAAAATGTCCAAGAACATGAGAAAAACTTAACAATTGAGCAAGTTATGCCTTGTGGAAGTTGGGAAAGTTTTGGATATTTTGAAAAGTCAACATTGATTCAAATGACCTAAAATTGCTAATGGGCCCATTTTTCTTCCATAATTCATCATCCATGACATGTGCACGACCACTTGGCCCAAAGGGAAGTTTTATTCATTTTTTATTTATTTATTTGAATTTTTATTAATAATAATTCATTTAAATCAAATTAAATACATGAAAAATGCTAACCTAAGTTTTCCAATCTTTTTGTACATGTTTTATTCTCAATATTTCGTGCCTAGCTAAATAAGGAAAGATTTGGATTGATTAGATCATAATTGATACAAAATTGTATGGAAAAGATTGAAAAAACAAAGCTTGAAAATCAAATCTTCAAAACCATGATTGCAAGAGATTTTGAGCAAGTTTCTTGACCTAATTCATTCAGTACATAAGCCTAAAGGAAAACCTAATGCTGGGGACCATTAAGCTGCGCTAGGAATTGATCATCAAACTGGAAAATTTTTGCAAGAAACTCAAATCTGAAAACACCTTTGCAAGGCAATTCAAGTCTCAAAACCTATCTCATTAGCTTCCTCAAGCATTACTGAACGTTTTCCAATCACAAACGCTCATCAAAACGCCCGGAATTGGTACAATAGAGTAAAACTGTTTCAAATAAAATTCACAATCGTGCATCTTCATTCATGCGTTTATTGCAAGTTTTAATATGTGATTTACATTCCTTGTGTTATTCTGAAGCTAACCCATATATTTAATTGCATTTTATGTGCTATAAACGATTTCACCATTGATGAGTTTTAGGGTTTTGCAGTGTTTCGAATTAGGGGTTTTAAGACAAAGCAAAATTAGAACACCACAGTGCCATGGTTGTGATCAGCGCATGTGGACGGAGACCATGGAACCCTCGCGCTCAATTTATGAGCGTCGTAGGGCTAATCGCTATTTTCTAGTAGCATGCCTAAGAAAACGCGTAAAAAACCGTTGCCATGTTTATTGTATTTTCAGGAAAACGAAAACAATGGAGAAGATGAACTCGTGGCTAGCCATGATTGGCTCTTTTGAAAATTCGCGCGCAGAGGCCCCACTAACGCTTGTTTCTTTTATAATGTTTATTAGTTATTAGATATTAACATGTGTAAACTGGCTCAGCTGGCAAGGCGTAGTGGTGTTAATCCTCATGACCTGGGTTCGAGCCCCAGGTCTACATTACGTCCATATTATTTTTCAATAAGAATTCACGTGCAGTTTCAATATCAAGGCACATCATGCACCTTCAGAATCCAACGTCCACGCATCCAATGGAATCAAATCAAAGGCGCAGATTGGAGGAATACCATAGGCTTGAGTCAACGCTTCAGCACACTACCTGGAAAGTCAATAAGGCAAAATCCTTAATGGGCTCAAATGCTTGGGTTGTACCTCCATGTTGGGGACTACCACCCCCTTGGTTTGCAAATTCTTAACTTTCTTTATTTTTTATTTTTTGCTTGTTTAATTAATTTAATTATATTTTAATAAAAAACACAAAACATCATAAAAAATCAGAAAGGAGAAAAATGATAAATATTTTTATTTCTAGTATATTTATAAATAAATGTGCATATAATTAAATTTAGTGTAAATTAGGTTTAATTTTAATACTTTTAATAAAAATCTAAAAAAAATAGAATTAGGGTTTAATTAATAATTTCTCATCCTTGTTATTTTTCTTTCATGATAATCAAACATTTAATATTATTTATTTTATTTATTTTTATAATTAAAATTGTACATAAAAAAAATTAGGGTTAATTTAGGTTAAATTCTAATGTTTTCTTAATAAATTAAAATAAAATAGAATTAGGGTTAGCATTTAATTTCAATTAATTTTTTCATATTAAATCCTAAAAATACTAAAAATACCAAAAAACGATTCCTTTTCTTTTTTTAATTAATTAATGCCATGTAATTTTAATTTTGCAAAAAGGGTCCAACGCCCTCGTTTCGATTTAATTCTTAACTCGCATATTTCTTTTATTTCGTTTAAATATCTATGTATCTCTCCCAAGGCCTTGTAACATTTTAATTACTTCTCGCACTTTTAATTCTTTATTTTTCTGTCAAATCGGGTCCTCGTTAATTTTGGCGATGTGGACCCGCGCCTTTTGTAATAGCTTAGAATTTCCTTTTTCCGCAATATTTTTAACTGTTAACAAATGGCATGGAAGAATGTATGGACGAAATAAAAATAACGCGTAGATCACCAATTACATGACAAGACAAAATACATGAAAACGACACACGAATCGCACACACCACCCCTAGGGTACGCCTCACTGTTGCCTTGCCTCGAAAGGTGATCGTCGAGTAGAGGATGTCTTAGTAAGTCCTCATGATCCGGGAACCTGGCATGAGGGTAGCTTCTAAGGTGTCTTCCTATTGCTCTGGTGATCACCATGTCCCGAACCTCGAATTGACCCGAACACCTCCAACGGTGGTGCTACCTACCTCTCAATGGTGGGATGGCACTACTTTAAAGGACATCTACACAGACGAATTCCTTAGGGTAGGTAGACGACTCTAGATACTTGCTCTAAATTTCAAAACAAATCAAAAAATACTTTTCACACCGACACCTTTTCAAAAAGCTTTCGAAAGCAATTTTTCAAACACTCTTGAGGATCGATACAAGAGTCGAACTGGAATTTTCAAAGAAACTTTTTAAAACCCACAGTTGAAAAGCAAACAAACCATTTTTGAAAACACAATGAGCAAGTATCTAAGAGCCCATGGATAACCATGGATAGAAAGGGTGCTAACACCTTCCCTTTCTATAATCTACCTCCCGAACCGAGAGCAATCTCTTTAAGGAATTTTTCTGTGCTTTTGTCCTTTCCATTTGGAGAAAATAAAAGACGGTGGCGTCTCTTGCTTCCGCGACATACGCGATCCAGCGTTAAACAGTCAGTTCCAGATCCACCGATCACAATCATCATCCATGGTGGTCAAGATCATCGCTCCACCAGAGAAAATGTTTTTGATTACAAATGGTCCTTCGTATATAGGAGTCCATTTTCCCCTGGGATCGCCTTGCGGTAGTATGATACGTTTGATCACCAGATCCCCAACTTGATACACTTGGCGTCTGACCTTTTTTCCGAAAGCCTTGATCATCCGTTTTTGATACATTTGACCATGGCAGACAACAGTAAGTCTTTTCTCATCAATTAAGTTCAGTTGATCAAGTCGAGTCTGGATCAAATCGTCTTCATTTAAACATGCATCCTTCATAATTATTAGAGAGGGCATCTGAACCTCAATAGGCAAGACAGCTTCCATGTTGTATACCAAAGAATAGGGTGTTGCACCGATCGATGTGCGAGCTGTAGTACGATACCCGTGGAGAGCGAATGGTAACATCTCATGCCAGTCTTTGTATGTGACTGTCATTTTCTGTATGATATTTTTAATGTTCTTATTCGCTACTTTGACAGCACCATTCATCTTCGGCCGGTAAGGGGAAGAATTGAGATGTTGGATCTTAAACTGCTCGCATAGGGTGGTGATCATAGTATTGTTCAGATTTGTACCATTGTCAGTAATGATCCTCTTGGGGATACCGTACCTGCAAATGAGGTTCTGCTTGATGAACCAGGTGATAACATTCTTGGTAACGGAAGTGAAGAAAGCTGCCTCCACCCATTTTGTAAAATAGTCAATGGCCACTAGGATGACGCGGTGTCCATTGGAGGCTGTTGGCTTGATTTCCCAAATCATATCAATTCCCCATATAGAAAAGGGTCAGGGAGCCGTCAAGATATTCAGAGGAACTGGAGGTACGTGCACTTTATCAGCATAAATCTGACACTTGTGGCAGGTTCGAGAGTGTTGATAGCAATCTGCTTCCATGGTAGAGCAGTAATAGCCTGCCCGTAGGATTTTCTTTGCCATCGTATGCCCACTGGAATGGGTGCCAAAGGTGCCTTCATGTAACTCAACCATGATCCTTTCAACTTCAAGCTTATCTACGCATCGAAGTAACATAGATTCATGGTTGCGTTTGTAAAGAATGTTATTACTAAGGACGAATTTAGAAGAGAATCTCCTTAAGAACTTCTTATCATTGACTGAAGCTCCTTCTGGATACTCTTGAGCCTCTATATACTTATTGACTTCGTGAAACCAAGGCTGATCCACTACTTCTTCAGTATTAATCTCGTGACAGTGTGTTGGTTCATCCATTCATTCAATGGCAATCTGGGGAGTCTCGTTATCCCATTTAAGTTTAAACATAGATGACATTGTGGCTAGTGCGTCTGCTAGCTGATTTTCTTCTCGCGGGAAGTGCTCGAAGGTAATATTCTCAAAATGTGGGAGCAATGTCAAAACATGTTCTTTATAAGGGATAGGGTTAGGGTGTTTGGTGTCCCATTCCCCTTTGATCTGGCTGATAACCAAAGCTGAATCTCCGAATACATTCAAGGATTTGATCCCCAAGTCTATGGCAGCTTTGAGACCAAAGATGCATGCTTCGTATTCCACTATGTTGTTTGTAAAATTGAAGTAGAGTCTTGCCGTAAAAGGAGTATGACATCCTTCAGGAGATATGAGTACAGCACCAATACCATTGCCAAGTGCGTTGGATGCCCCATCAAAGAACAGGGTCCATCGGGATCCTTGTTCAGGTCCGTCATATGGCCTGAATTTTTCAAAGTTGTTTACCATCATGATGTCTTCATCTGGGAATTCAAACTTCATGGACTGGTAGTCTTCCACAGCTTGGTGAGCAAGGTGATCAGCTAGTACACTTCCCTTTATAGCTTTCTGGGTAGTATACTGTATGTCATATTTTGTCAGGATCATCTGCCATCTCGCTATTCTCCCAAAGAGAGCAGGCTTCTCGAAGATGTATTTTATCGGATCCATTTTAGATATCAACAAGGTAGTATGGGTCAAGATATACTGTCTTAGCCGGTGAGTATCCCATGCCATTGTTTCACAGTCGGTAAAATTTTTGCTCATGTAATAAATAGCATGCTCTTTTCGGCCAGACTCGTCATGTTTCCCCAACATACACCCTATTGAATTCTCTAAAATATTAATATACATAATCAATGGTCTTCCCTCGACGGGTGGCATCAAAACAGGAGGCTCCTGCAGGTACTATTTGATCTTGTCGAAAGAAGTTTGGCATTCATCATTCCATTTTATTACTTGATCTTTCTTCAATAGTTTGAAGATTGGCTCGCAAGTAGCTGTTAGGTGAGAAATGAATCTGGCAATGTAGTTTAAACGTCCCAAGAATCATCTGACTTCCTTCTCAGTACGAGGAGCAGGCATCTCTTGTATCGCTTTTACCTTGGCAGGATCTACTTCAATACCCTTGTTGCTGACGATAAATCCTAGGAGTTTACCAGACCTTACTCCAAATGTGCATTTATTTGGGTTCAACCTTAGCTTTTACTTCTTTAGCCTCTCAAACAGTTTCTGTAAATGATCAATATGTTCTTCTTCTGTTTGAGATCTAGCTATCATGTTGTCCACATAGACCTCTATTTCATGATGTACCATGTCGTGAAATAGAGCTACCATGGTACGCTGATAGGTTGCCCCGGCATTCTTCAGTCTGAACGGTATCACCTTGTAGTAGAATATGCCCCACTGTGTGATAAATGTTGTTTTCTCCATATCCTCAGGTGGCATTTTGATTTGGTTGTAGCCTGATGAAGCTACCGGTAGAAAACACAGAGCCGCCACCGAACTTTATTTATCCCTAAGGAAGGGGAAATATCGATAAAACCACAAAGGAATGGATAAGATGGTCTTGCGACCAAGAGAAAGGGTAAGGGAGTCGATTATGCAAAGGGAAGGTATTAGCACCCCTCACATCCGTTGTACTCAACGGGATCCATTTTGTTTTCTTGTCTTAAAGGGTGTATTTATCTACAACTATATTTGCTTAAGGGGAAATGAATGGTTTTTATTATTGCGTTCGTGAGGGTTTCGCGACCCTTTGCCTACGTATCCAATGAAGGAATCAGAACACTGTAGTTCCTCTAGAAAATGGTTGGTTTGTTTGTGTTTTTTAGTGGGCGACGTCAATGCACGCATTCTAGCAATAGGCACGGCCGATATCGCGGTAGAACGGAGATAACATGCCCTTGGGGGAGTTTTGATTGGTGGAGTGTTTTTTGTAAGTTTTAAAATAAATTAAAGTAATGATTATGGGTGTTTTTGGATTTTCGATTTGTGAATGTTATGTTTTAATTACAAAAGGAGAAAAAGGTTAAGGGGGAGACCAAAAACCTAATTGTTTGTTATATACAAGCGAGCTAAAAGTCTACTTTAACATAAGGCAATCAAAATGGGGTTTAATCGCCTCATGGAGCTACCTAAGAAAGTATAGTATCGAAGTTTGAAAGAATAAATAAAACTTAAATTTTAAATGTTTTTTATGGTTTTATATTAAATTAAATAAATGATAAATTCAAAAGTGAATTAGAACCTAACTAAAAACTCTAATATTATTTTTTTGTGATTTTTAGGCAAAGAAAATATTGAAATAAAATTAAAAAAATCTAAATCTAAAAGTATTTTTGTAATTTTCATGTAAAGAAATGTAAACAAGATTTAAAAATTCTATTCTAAACCATCAAACCAAATATAAATTGCAATAATAAACAAAGGGGGGTTTAAAGCAGAATTATGGGGAGATGGGGTTGAAGAAAATTCAGATGGGCTATGAGCCCATATGCTACAAATAAAAAAAAAGAAAATTAATATAAAATTAAAACAAAACAAAAAAAAACTTCTGGGTCGGACCGGGTCAATGGGGTCCGAACCCAACACAATTAAAACAAAATAATGGGTTGATGAAAACCCTAATCAAGCGCCCCTTATCCCAAAAAAACTCTCATCTTCTAAAAGACAACAACGATCTCTCGCCTCTATTATCCTCTTCTCAGTCGCCCTCACTCTCTTCACAGATCATCACCTCTGCCCCAATTACAGCAACAAAAATGCCTCCATCATCACAATGTCACTCTCTCTCGGTTGTACTCATAACAACATTAATTATACATCTCTGATTTTCATGCTCTTGCGGTATTCTCATGGCTTAACAGTAATAACAAAAGCAATTTGTTCTCTCTCTCTCTCTCTCACGATTCAGACCAAATGGGCCAACAAAGTCCCTCTCTGTCTCATGCACTCTCTTTCTCTCTCTCAGCTTTGCGATTCTCTTCTCTCAAAAGACAAGAACAATCGAAACACTTTGCCTCCACTGTCAGTGAATAACAAAACAAAATGGTTTCAACAATGATAACAGTAAAAATTTGATAGCAAGGGTGAACGGTTATGTTACCAGGCTGACGAAATCGATAGCATTTTCAGGTACATTATGCCGACTCTTCTTTTTCTCTGATTCTACGTTTTTGTTTCGGCTTGTTGTGTTTCTGATTTCCCTAGGTCTTTATTCTGTTGCTAATTGAATTCGTGTATTGTTGTTCAACTGAAGCAGAGTTGAGAATGCAGGTTGTGAATGATGATTAGAGTGCAGAGAGGTTGTTTGAAGGTGATGAATCCATATGCAAATCAGAGAGCTTGACAAGGTGGATGGCTTCACAATCAGAAACGGAGAATTGGTTATGGTAAGTAGGCGTTGCTCTGGTGTGTTGATGTTGTTAGAGCAGGTTTGGTTATGTTAGATATTGGAGGTTTCCATTGATTGATGATAATGCTTTGCGAATCTGTTTCTGTGCAGGTGCGATTTTGCAGGTAAATAAAGCTTTTATTACAGGGTTGTTGTTAGGATGATGGTGAGGATATGGAGTTGGTTGGTGTGATTGTGATGGTTCCGAGCTATTCTCTTTGATGGATGTTAAATGGTGAAGTATTGGTCTTGGAATATTCTGAGTTGAAAGCCCAGATGCAGTAACAGTTAGCAAAGTGCAAAGTTTATTAGATTTGTGAAGTGTATGGCTAATGGATCTGTGAAGGTTGTAGCTTGGAGAAAGGTAATGACAGTAGAGGTTTTTGATAGAGTGAAGAGGTTTGTGTTTTTGTAGAGTTTTAACTCTCTATGTTTTTTTGTGTTGTTTCTGGTTTTAGCAGAATTGGGAGAGTGTATTGGAGTCTCTTTTGTGTTGGTTGTGTATATTTTTCGCTCTTTCTTGGTTTTGCTGGATGGGTTCTCTCTCCTTCTTCACACCTCCTCTTTTTGAACACAGTAGAGGGGTATATATAGTGTGAGATTAAGTAAATTTTGGGGGGAAAATGAGATAAGTTTGAACATAATCGGTATGCTGTCTTGGCAACTTTCAAAGTGCAGGTTATGTTTTACTAATTTTGTGAGGTTTTGCACAGGTTTTGGAGCATAAAAAATGGAAAGAAGATAAGGTAGTGATGGCTGGATTGACAATATGATAACAGGGCACCAGGACTGTTTTGTGACAGGTTTTTTTTTTTGAATGGTTTGGCTTGTTGTTGGCAGATTTAATGCAGGTAATATCTTTTTCTCTCTTATCTCTGATGTAAAGCAACATGCTTTTATTCCAATAAATCTGAAGGGGTTTCCATTAGGAAAATGATGACAAGGTCTTGAGCTGGCTTGCTGTTTTATTATGAATTGTTGCTATTGTTGTTTGCTGCCATGCTTGCAGCTGGTGGTTTTAGCTGCTGCAATTTGATTTGTTACAGGCTTGTTTTCAGTTTTATTTGGCTGTTGTTTCTGCTTTATCTGTTTTGGGTTGCTGCCTGTAACTTTGCTGCATTTGTTTTGGCCTGTGCTGCTTGTAACTTTGCTGCATTTGTTTTGGTCTGTGCTGCTTATATAGCAGCTTGTTGCTGCTGCGTATTTTTTTGGCTGTTATGTGTGTTTGGTAATTCTTACTTGTTTTTGCGCTGCAGTTTTATGTTTTGCTGCTTGTTGATTTTGTAGTTTGTTTTGCTGTATAGTAGTTAAACAAATATTTGCACATTTTCCCTTTTGTGAACCAAAAACCCACACTTTTTGTGATTTGCAAAAGTAGGAGGAGATAGCCCATAATTAAAAACAAACCCTTTTAGTTCTGATTCCAAATGCAAACCCTTATGATGAGTTTCCTTATTTCTTTTAACAATTAATTCTTGCTTGAATTTTTCACATGTTGATTATTTGTTAACTTTTTCTTTTTCTTGTTCCATGACCATATGAGAATTGGACGGCCAATGCATGGGTGAAAGATAAAAATACCATGGCGAGGAGTGAGGATGAATGGCTTGAAGGTGAAGCAAAGAGATTTTGAAGAAACAACATTTCCCTTGTAAAAATATTTGCAGCTTGTATTTCAAAAATTGTAATTTATGATTTCACATGCTCTGTAATCTGTCCCAAAAATGTAATGAACACAAAAACTTAAATGATATATTATGAATGAATTTGTTGTATGAGAATTGAACAAACTCTTGAATTTTGATTGAAATTAGCAATTTCCACTTGAATGATTTGAATGCACATCTTGCTTTTATAACTTGAATTTCAAGAAATCATGAACAAATGTTGTAACTTGTATTTCAAGCAATCATGCGCCTTATCTTTCAAAATCCAATCAAACTCTCAAACAAAATTAATGCTTCAGAATTTAATTCCACTTGGTTAATTCGAACCCAAAACAACGGTCACTTAAACCTTAATCTTCATATCACGCCTGAACCAAACTTGCACTTCTTAAAGAGAACTTTAACTTTGACACTCACATCACAAGTAACTTGTAACTTAAGCAACCAAAACATGCCTTGACGGTCATGAAACCCCAAACTTCACAGTCATCAACTTAAACTTCAAACTCTCGAATCAGTGACTTAGAGATTTTAAGAAGAAAACTTGAAATGCGAGGAGTTAAAATTCTTTACCTAATGCACTGAGCTTTGAGCCATATTCGAAGCAGGCGAAAGAAACATCTTCACAAAAACCAAGGACCCAAAACCCTAGCATCTTGACGAACATATAGGGAAATAAACCCTAATCCAGGCTCTGATGAATTCAAGCGAGAAACAGCCTCGTAACTTGATGACAAAGAAATTCATGATACCTCAAAAATCCATCCCGCAATCCATTAATCGAGAACCAGATGTGTTTCCCTTTTACCTGGTAAGAGAACTTCAAAACAAAATCAGATATAAATAGGGCACAACCATAATACCTCAAACCAAGGCACTTGATTCAATGAGATGCGGGATATGCAAATGACTGAGTAAAAAAATGGTGCAAATCGGATGCAAAGTTCAAAGCCAGACAAAAGTAAAAGAGATAGGGAAAATTTTGGGTACGACAACTGCCCCTATTTAATCGTCTTAAACCTGGATGTGAGATTGGCATCAGCCTTTCGAAAGTTCAAGGTGGAAGATGATTAAATACCAGGACCCGAAATTCGCCCTGGAGATATGGTGTGGGTGTTATTTATTGGTGTGAATGTCTGCTGGGGAAAGACAAACTGGTCCTCTGGAGGAATGGTCATGATGGATAAACATGGTTGAACAATGGTGTCTCGTATTAGGGTAACAGTGCCAATACAAGGTTCTTGAGAGAGTGGGCAATAAAGTGACTTGAAAGGTTATGGTTGACAATGTCGCAGTGACTGGAGGGAGGATTATTAACAGCATAATAACTTAAAGATGACAGGTAGAATTTGACGATAGCGGAGAATCTATCATGCGAGATTCACGACCCAAACAGAAAGGTAAAGACAATGGGTAAAGATCATCATATGATTTATGACCCAAGAAAAGTAACACGAGGGTAAGACCTGCGAGCGACCTACGACCCTAGAAACAAGGTCAGGAGGGGGTAAAGTCTACGGACGACCTACGACCCTAAGAGAGATAAAGCGAAGGTAAGATCTACGGACGACCTACGACCCTAAAAATATAACACGGTGGTAAGATCTACAGACGATCTACGACCCTAAAAACAATATGAGGAGAGGGTAAAGTCTACGGATGACCTACGACCCTAAAAATATAATGTGATGGTAAGACCTACAGACGATCTACGACCCTAAAATGCGAAGGTAAGATCTACGGATGATCTACGACCTTAAAAATAAGAGGAGGAGATGGTAAAGTCTACGGACGACCTACGACCCTAAGAGAGATCAAGTGAAGGTAAGATCTATAGGCGACCTACGACCTTAGAAAGATGACGCAATGGTAAGATCTACGGACGATCTACGACCCTAAAAATACGATGATGGAGAGGGTAAAGTCTACGGACAACCTACGACCCTATAAAGATAACGTGAGTATTGAGAGTTGGGGAGCATGATGTACTAACACCCTGGTTTATTTTAGTTGGTAGTGTAATAAAAGATGTTAACTGGGACTTATGAGGATGATATTCTTTGTGAGGATGTTTTGTTGATTTGGGATTGATCTGGCTCATGCTTCATATGTATTTGAAGTGTGACATGATGACCCACAGATATGCTATGCGTTTGAGGATGCAATGCAATATGTCGTGATGATTATTGTATGTAAAATGCCAAAAACTCATTGGGATCTGTTGCTCGTCATCTTGAGGTACCAATATGGACTGGTGCTTGAAATTTGAGAGAAAAGGGTTAGCCTTATCGAGTTCACTGGGGGATAAAATCTTGCTGAGGAGAAATGACTTGATCTGACTTCCTTCATGTGCTGGACTTTTTGTGAATAACTGAACAGAGCCGTGGATCTTAACTAATGCCCCAAGTCTCTCCGTGTGGGAGAATCGGGTGCTCGGTCGATTGTAAGGAGTCGACGAGGACGAAATCTTGGTCAAGGCGACTCTTATGACTTGCTACATGCACAGAAGAGAAAACACTTGAACGCCACGGCCTTCCCTTGGGATGCCTTCCTATCCACGTAATGTAGTGTTTCACATCTTAGCTCGTGATTATTATTGACTTATTGTTTTTAATGTAATGCTTAACAAAGAATTTAAATCACGATTCGTATACGAAAAATAAAGTAAAAGAACATAACAAAGATTTTTTAACAGAAGGAAAATTTTTTATTAATGAGTCTGGCCAGTGAATGGGCATTCATACATAGAAGAAACTCCTAAATGAGGAAGTTGCGGAAAAGAAAAGAAATACAACGGGTAAAATGGAAATAAGAAAATCTCGAACTTCCAATAAAACTGATATTGCTATAGTTCCCGTATCCTGGGTCATCATAGTGTCGTGCTTCCAAAGGATAATAGCTAGATTGATCCATCCCGCATTAGGAGGGTGTACGTGAAGAGTCTTCAGACTGCAGTCTCTCGCTTTTTGTCCCTAATTTTCTCCTGGATCGCCCTTTCGGGTTTTCAATCCATCGGGACACCCATTTTTGTCTAAGCCTCCCTTTCGGGTTTTCAACTTAGCGGGTTATTCCTTTTTTTTCTTTTTTGCCCTAACTTTTTCCTAAGCCGCCCTTTCGGGTTTTCGACTTAGCGGGTCCTTTTATGCGTAGTATTTTTTGACTGAGTCTGAATTGACTGGAAGTGGAACGTCTTCCCCATCCATGTTTGTTAGGATTAGAGCACCTCCTGAGAAAGCTTTCTTCACGATGTATGGTCCCTCATAGTTGGGAGTCCACTTGCCTCTTGGATCAGTGTGGATTGGGAGAATCTTCCTTAAGACCAGGTCACCTGCGTGTAACTCTCGAGGCCGAATCTTCTTGTCAAATGCTCTCTTGAGACGTTGTTGGTATAACTGACCGTGACAAATGGCTGTCAGGCGCTTTTCTTCGATGAGATTGAGTTGGCCGAGTCTCGTTTGAATCCATTCAGCTTCATCAAGCTTAGTATACATCAGAACCCTTAAGGAAGGAATCTCCACTTCGACCGGGAGTACCACATCCATACCATAGACTAGTGAAAAGGGAGTTGCCCCAGTGGAATTACGCACCGAAGTTCGATAGCCATGTAGGGAAAAAGGCAACATCTCATGCCAATCTTTGTATGTTCTCACCATTTTCTGGACGATCTTCTTTATGTTCTTGTTAGCGGCTTCAACTGCCCCATTCATCTTCGGCCGATAAGGTGATGAATTATAGTGCTCGATCTTGAACTCTTCATACATTTCCTTCATCATCTTATTGTTGAGATTTGACCCGTTATCAGTGATGATCTTGTTAGGAGTTCCATATCGGCATATGATTTCTCTTTTAATGAAGCGGGTAACAACTTGCTTGGTCACATTCTTGTACGAAGCCGCTTCCACCCACTTATTGAAGTAATCAATAGCAACGAGGATAAACATGTGTCCATTTGAAGCGCTCGGTTCAATGCGTCCAATCATATCGATGCCCCACATTGCAAAGGGCCATGGTGAAGTCATCACATTCAAAGGAGTGGGAGGAACATGTATCCTGTCTGCGTAAACCTGACATTTGTGGCACATTTTGGCATATACACAACAGTCACTTTCCATCGTCATCTAGAAATAACCTGCTCGTAGGATTTTCTTGGCCATGGAATGCCCACTGGCATGATTCCCAAAAGAGCCCTCTTGTATTTCTCGTATAATGGATTCTGCTTCGTGTCTACCCACGCATATGAGCAGAACCGAATCATAGTTTCTCTTGTACAGAACGTCTCCTGACAGTAAAAACTTAGACGCCAAACTTCTAAGAGTCCGCTTATCACAAATTGTAGCACCTTCGGGGTACTCTTGCTTCTCAAGGTATCTTTTTATGTCGAAATACCACGGCCTTTCATCTGATACATCTTCAATTGTGAGACAATGAGTAGGGAAAATGTGTGCTAGCTCCTTGTAATGACAGATCCTTATATTGGGTGCATGATTCGGGTAACTGACTTTGAACATTGCTGCTAAAGTGGCCAGAGCGTCTGCCAGTTGATTTGCTTCTCTAAGAATTTGCTCAAAGGTGACCTTGTCGAAAGCGGGCAACAACTCTAATATGTAATCCCGGTATGGAACTAAATTAGGGTGTCGTGTATCCCAATCACCCCGTACTTGATGTATCACTAAGGCAGAGTCCCTATAAACTTCAAGAATCTTGATCTTCAAATCAATGGCTGCTTCAAGGCCCATCACACAAGCTTCGTATTCAGCGTCATTATTCATACAATCAAAACATAATATGGAAGTGAAAGGTATGTGAGTGTGGAGAGGTCATAACTGCCCCAATACCGTGACCCATAGCATTTGACGCACCATCGATAGTGCGAGTCCATCGCTTCCCTGGTTCAGGTCCTTCATTATCATCAAGTTTCATAATATCCTCGCCTGGAAAATCGAACTTCATGGGCTGATATTCTTCCAATGGTTGGTGAGCGAGATTATCAGCAAGAATGCTACCTTTGATAGCCTTTTGTGTGACGTACTGGATGTCATACTCAGACAAAAGCATTTTCCACCGAGCCAATCTTCCCGTAAGTGTTGGTTTCTCGAGGATGTACTTTATCGGATCCATCTTAGATATCAGAAGTGTAGAATGTATCAACATAAACTGCCTTAAACGTCGTGTTGCCCACGTAAGAGCACAACAAGTCTTCTCAAGTAAGGAATACCTTGATTCACAATCAGTAAACTTCTTGCTCAGGTAATAGATGGCGTGTTCTCTTCGTCCAGTATCATCATGTTGTCTGAGCACACAACCCATAGATCCTTCAAGCACAGTCAAATACATAATGAGAGGTCTCCCGGGAACTGGTGGTATGAGTATTGGTGGTTCCTAAAGATACTGCTTAATCTTCTCGAAAGCTTCTTAACAACTCTCATCCCAATGGACATCCTGATTCTTGCGTAACAATTTAAAGATGGGTTCACAGGTAGCAGTAAGATGGGAAATGAACCTGGCTATGTAATTCAACCTTCCAAGGAAACCTCGTACTTCCTTTTCATTTTTTGGCGCCGGCATATCCTGTATTGCTTTTACTTTATCTGGATCTACTTCAATTCCTCGTTAACTCACGATGAAACCAAGTAACTTGCCCGATCGAACCCCAAAGGTGCATTTGTTGGGGTTACGCCTTAACCTGAACTTTCGTAAACGATCAAACAACTTCTGCAAATGGACCAAATGTTCTTCCTCAGTCTGTGACTTTGCAATCATGTCGTCCACATACACCTCAACCTCTTTATGAATCATGTCGTGAAAGAGAGTCACCATAGCTCTCTGATATGTCGCACCAGCGTTTTTAAGACCAAAAGGCATGACTCTATGGCAAAAGGTACCCCAAGGAGTTGTGAAAGTTGTTTTATCCATGTCTTTTGGAGCCATCTTTATCTGATTGTAGCCAGAGAACCCATCCATAAAAGAGAACACCGAAGACTGAGCAGTGTTATCAACCAATACATCAATATGAGGCAACGGGAAATCATCCTTCGGGCTTGCTCTATTCAAGTCTCGGTAGTCGACACACATGTGCACCTTACCATCCTTCTTAGGTATGGGCACAATGTTAGCAATCCAAGGCGGGTAATTTATCACAGATAGGAAACCTGCTTCGAGCTGTTTCTGAACCTCTTCCTTGATCTTCAAAGCCATGTCAGGTCTGGTCCTTCTTGGCTTTTGCTTTATAGGAGGACATTCTGGCTTGAGCGGTAATCTATGCATTACTATATCAGTGTCTAAGTCGGGCATGTCTTCGTACGACCAAGCAAAGATATCAGCATACTCTTGAAGCAACTCAATCAACCCCTTCTTTTCTTCGCTTTGTAAGGTGGCCCCTATTTTGACTTCTCTCTTTACCTCTTCAATACCGAGATTGACGACTCATGTTTCTTCTTGATACGGCTGGATAACCTTCTCTTCCTGTCTCAAGAGCCTGGCTAGTTCTTCAGGGACTTCACAATCTTCCTCACTATCCTCGTTAGCATGATCAACTGAATTCTCAAGGATATATGGAGCCATAGCATTATCATTTCCAACGGAGACCGAGACGGATCTGCATGATCGATGATTTTATGTTTTATTTTAAGAAAGTGCAAAAGAATATTTAGAATATGAAAAGAAATGTATTGCCATTTTTATTTTGAAAAAGTAAAAGTAAAAGAAAAGACAGGGAACAAAATTGTATGCGAAAGTGCGATTTTTCATTCAATGTTAAACGAAGATTGAAACATAAGGGGCCCCTTCTACAAGCTGTCAATATGCCTTGGGCAGGACATATGACTTAAATGAAAACAGAAGATTACACATCAAGGAAAACAACTTCAGGGATGTCCACGGAAGTCCAATTGCTGAGCTCCTGGTCCGACGCAACTTGGTAGATAAATATTGAAACATCTTCATCGTCACCTTCAACATCTGTGGAGAGCACTTTTCCTTCTTTACCTACACCAGCACGCGAACACTTCAGAAATTGGGGGAAACTGCTATCCTTTGAGAGCAAACCAACCAGCTTGCATAGAGGATGACGGCTGATACCGAAGACCAAAACGATCTTTCTTCTCTGGCACTTCAATCAATTTGCCCCAACTGTCATGGGGAGGTATAGCTTCTATGAGAGCTTTGGCATCCTTCAAAGAGGCCAGGGGTACCTCAGACTTCTTAAATTCCACGACGAGGAATTTGTCAATAGTAACAATCTCTAGGGCTTGAAAGGGCAACTCTTGCACCTCGCCTTCCACTTCCACATAACGGTAGGTAGTCAGATTATTAATCACTATGTCTTCTTCCCCACAAACGACGACAACTTGGTCATTCACGATGAACTTTAGGTGTTGATGAAGAGTAGATGTCACAGCTCCTGCTACATGGATCCATGGACGACCCAAAAGGCAAGTGTAGGATGGACGGATGTCCATAACATAGAATGACAAATAGAAAGTGTAGGGACCAATCTTGACAGCCAAATCCACTTCTCCATCCACAGATCTTCTTGAACCATCAAACGATCGAACATTTAGAGTGGAGGGCCTCATCATTACTCCGTCCATATTCAGTTTAAACAAAGTATCCTTAGGCATCACATTGAGTGAAGAACCCGTATCCACCAAAACTCGAGATAAAACAGTGTCCAAACACTTCATAGAAACATGCAGCGCTTTATTGTGGGCTCTGCCTTCAACTGGGAGTTCATCATCATAGAAACCCAAATAATTTCCCACATCAATATTGGTGACGATTCCTTCAAACTGGGCCATAGAGATGTCTTGGGTAACATGAGCAGAGCATAAGGTCTTCAATAAGGCATTGCGGTGGGCCTTTGTACACAAAAGGAGAGACAAGATGGAAATCTTAGACGGTGTCTGGTTGAGTTGATCCACTACTTTGTAATCACTCAGCTTGAGAATTCTCAAAAGCTGCTCCGCTTCTTGTCCTACAGAAGGTTCGGGTTGATTATCCATCATTTGCTTTCCCCTGGCCTTAGCCAGAGCTACACTGTTGGTTTCCTTAGGAGGCGGTGGTGGAGGAGAAAAGATCCGACCACTGCGAGTCATGTTACTGGTTCCTGCAATGTTGGTAACATTTTTGTCAACAACTGGAGGACACTCATACTTCCTTCCATGAATATAGACCACATTATACTCCCATGGAACTGCCTTCGAGTCGTTGCTTGTAGGAGGAAAATGAGCTTGAATTACCGTGGGGGTAGTAGGAACCTGAATTGTTAACGGAATACTAGGGGTTACTGCAAAGCTTCTCGGGTAGTAGGGGATTTCCAGGACATCAATCTCTTCTTCTCGGTTTATTTTCTCTATCTGTAGGACACCTTCATCGATCAACTGTTAGATGGCCGTCTTCAAATCAGCATACTCTTCAGGTTTGGAAGAACATGTTAAGTAGAAGTCATGGAGTTCTTGGAGCACCTCATGCTTCAGCAAATGTTCTCTGACAGTTTCTAAAGATGTCTTAATTTCGTCCACCTTGGATACCAAAACCCGTTCATTAACTTCTTCAATAGCATTGACCGTTCCCCCTTGATGAGGAGGAATGGGATTATTTTGAATATTCGAACCAACAGGGTTGAAGTTGATGGCTTTTGCATTGATGAGATCTTGAACTTTACATTTGAATGCTCTACAATTTTTAATTGTATGGCCTGGGGCACCAGAATGAAATTCGCAATGAGCATTAATATCATACCCCCTAGGGAGAGGATTTGACGGTGGACCGAGTTCGCGCAATTGAACCAATTGACTAGCAGGTAACTGCGGGAGAAGCTAAGCATAGGACATAGGAATGAGATCAAATCTTCTTTCAGGGGCTCTTTGTCTTTGAAAGGCTCTCGGGCCTTGAGGTTGTTGATTCAGTTGTTGATAAGTTGGATGAGGTGCAAATGGTTGTTCTGGAACATAATGTGGTTGCGGAGCGAAAGGCCGTTGTTAGGCCATTCAGGGTGCTGGAGTTGTAGCAGCATATACTTGAGAAACAAATTGGTTGGGAACAGCAGCAGGTGTAGGAAAATAAGGGAATTAGACTTGAGGAAATGCGGGAGCTCTTCCTTGGTTGATTGTGATGGCACTAGTCTCGCCCTTTTTCTTCTTGCCAAAACCAGAAAACGGTTTTCTACTAATTCCCGCATTGTTGTTAACATTGTTAGGAACACCTTGAATCGTTCCAGCCTTAATGCACGTCTCAACACGTTCACCAATAATGACCATATCAGAAAAAGAAGTAGAAGTTCTACTGAGCATATGTTGGAGATAAGGGCCTCGTAGAGTACCTATAAACAGATCAATCAATTCACGATCCAAGAGAGGAGGTTGGACCCTTGCATCCAGTTCACATCACCTCTGAGCATACTCTTTGAATGACTCTTCAGATTTTTGTACCATCCCTTGGAGATGAGCACGGCTAGGAGCCATGGAAGTATTGTAATGGTAATGTTTCAAAAAAGCGTCAGCAAGTTCTCCCCAAGTACTGACATGAGATCTTTCCAATTGCATATAACAATCCAATGGTTCCCCGATCAAGCTATCTTGAAAGAAGTGTATGAGTAACGGTTCATTTTAGCATAGGCGACCATTTTGCGACAATAGGAACGGAGATGAGTCTCTGGGAAAGAAGTGCCTTTGTATTTTTCAAAATCTGGGACTTTGAACTTGGGAGGAATAACTACCCCAGGCACGAGGCACATTGCAGCAGTATTGAATCCGGGAGTCTTGATACCCTCCATGGCTCTAAGTCGCTCTTCGAGAGCATGATACATTTTCGCAGTTTGGGCAACCCCGGCAGCAAGGTTCACTTGGGGTTCATCAAGATCAATAACATCATGATGATCATCGACATCATTCCTAGGAGCGCCGGTAGGAGTCTCAACATTTGCATTGTCATTCCTCCCATTAGCAGAAGTGGAAGGTGCAGCATTAGCAAGCTTAGCAACACTTTGATGTAGTTCTTCTTGACCCTTGATCACGACATGAAGGGTCTCCATAAGCTGATCCATGCGAGTACCCATGGTGTCCATATCTCGGAGGAGTGCGTTCTGGTTCTCTTCAAAAATATCCATTAGCCTTTGCTGGTTGCCTCTGGTACGGTAAGGATGTGGAGGAATCGTCTTTGCTGTTTACTGTAGTCTGTGAAAAGAGACCCCAATGAGTTTTTGTTGTGAAAAATGAATGCATGGTAGTATGGATGAATGCTTTATCTTCATTTCTGAGGAGACCCAAAGACTCGTCTATCTTTTAAAATTTCCCTTTTTGAAAAGCTATATCAACGAGACTTATCTTTGGATTTCCCTAGATATGAGATATATATATACATGATGATATGATGTCATGGTATGCTATGGCATGAAGTCTCAGCTCCACATATTCTGGATAACCATTGCGTAGTCCGTTGCACAGGATGAAAGTAACAAGATCAAAAGTTCGACGTCACAGGCATGGAGTCAAAGTAACAACCCATGAGGTATGTACTAGGGGTTTATCACCTTCCGAACAAGGTTCTAAAGAGTTCTCGAAGTCTACGCTCTTCCTTTGGATATTACCGACGTCCCAATTACTTGGTAATCAGTAATATTCGCAGGAAAAACTCATCCGAGTGCAATATCGCATGACAACTAAAAGGCCATGATGGGTTAATGGTTCTATGGCCCCCAGCTTCTCGAGTTCCCAGGTCGAAAGCAACGACGTCTTCCCGATTACTCGGTAAACATCACTACTTTCAAGGGGACCTCAACTGAGTGGGGGATTTTCATGCCTCCTTCTTCGGGATTACTCCCTCAAAGTTAACATGACTATACCGCCCGTCCTAATCCTATTTGTAACCCAAGTTCGGGTATAGGACTTATCAAAAACACCAAACCCAATATCACAATGTATCCAGAATATGTGAGTAGCAACAATATATGCAATATATACAAATAAAGCAATAATAAAACAGTAATGCAAAATAAAGCAAATAAACAAACACCCAAAAATACAAATAAACAAAATTAGGAGAGACTCGCAAAACTCCCCAGCAGAGTCGCCAGCTGAAGCTACCGGAAGAAAACACAGAGCCGCCACCGAACTTTATTTATCCTGAAGGAAGGGGAAATATCGATAAAACCACAAAGGAATGGATAAGATGGTCTTGCGACCAAGAGAAAGGGTAAGGGAGTCGATTATGCGAGGGGAAGGTATTAGCACCCCTCACATCCGTTGTACTCAACGGGATCCATTTTGTTTTCTTGTCTTAAAGGGTGTATTTATCTACAACTATATTTTCTTAAGGGGAAATGAATGGTTTTTATTATTGCGTTCGTAAGGGTTTCGTGATCCTTTGCCTACGTATCCAATGAAGGAATCAGAACACCGTAGTTCCTTTAGAAAATGGTTGGTTTGTTTGTGTTTTTTAGTGGGCGACGTCAACGCACGTATTCTAGCAATAGGCACGGCTGGTATCGCGGTAGAACAGAGATAACATGCCCTTGGGGGAGTTTTGATTGGTGGAGTGTTTTTTGTAAGTTTTAAAATAAATTCAAGTAATGATTAAGGGTGTTTTTGGATTTTCGATTTGTGAATGTTATGTTTTAATTACAAAATGAGAAAAAGGTTAAGGGGGAGACCAAAAACCTAATTGTTTGATATATACAAGCGAGCTAAAAGTCTACTTTAACATAAGGCAATCGAAATGGGGTTTAATCGCCTCATGGAGCTACCTAAGAAAGTATAGTATCAAAGTTTGAAAGAATAAAGAAAACTTAAATTTTAAATGTTTTTTATGGTTTTATATTAAATTAAATAAATGATAAATTCAAAAGTGAATTAGAACCTAACTAAAAACTCTAATATTATTTTTTTGTGATTTTTAGGCAAAGAAAATATTGAAAGAAAATTATAAAAAATCTAACTCTAAAAGTGTTTTTGTAATTTTCATGTAAATAAATGTAAACAAGATTTAAAAATTCTATTCTAAACCATCAAACCAAATAGAAATTGCAATAATAAACAAAGGGGGGTTTAAAGCAGAATTATGGGGAGATGGGGTTGAAGAAAATTCAGATGGGCTATGAGCCCATATGCTACAAATAAAAAAAATCAAATTAATATAAAATTAAAACAAAAAAAACAAAAAAAAACTTCTGGGTCGGACCGGGTCAATGGGGTCCGAACCCAACACAATTAAAACAAAATAATGGGTTGATGAAAACCCTAATCAAGCGCCCCTTATCCCAAAAAAACTCTCATCTTCTAAAAGACAACAACGATCTCTCGCCTCTATTATCCTCTTCTCAGTCGCCCTCACTCTCTTCACAGATCATCACCTCTGCCCCAATTACAGCAACAAAACTGCCTCCATCATCACAGTGTCACTCTCTCTCGGTTGTACTCATATCAACATTAATTATACATCTCTGATTTTCATGCTCTTGCGGTATTCTCATGGCTTAACAGTAACAATAAAAGTGATTTTTTCTCTCTCTCACGATTCAGACCGAATGGGCCAACAAAGTCCCTCTCTGTCTCATGCACTCTCTTTCTCTCTCTCAGCTTCGCGATTCTTTTCTCTCAAAAGACAAGAACAATCGAAAAACTTTGCCTCCATTGTCAGTGAATAACAAAACAAAGATGGTTTCAACAATGATAACAGTAAAAATCTGATAGCAAGGGTGAACAGATACGTTACCAGGCTGACGAAATCGATAGCATTTTCAGGTACGTTATTCCGACTCTTCTTTTTCTCTGATTCTGCGTTTTTGTTTCGGCTTGTTGTGTTTCCGATTTCACTAGGTCTTTATTCTGTTGTTGATTGAATTCGTGTATTGTTGTTCAACTGAAGCAGAGTTGAGAATGCAGGTTGCGAATGATGATTGAAGTGTAGAGAGGTTGTTTGAAGGTGATGAATCCAGATGCTACGTGAGGAATCCAGATGCAAATTAGAGAGCTTGACAAGGTAGATGGCTTCACAATCAGAAACGGAGAATTTGTTATGGTAAGTAGGCGTTGCTCTGGTGTGTTGATTTTGTTAGAGCAGGTTTGGTTATGTTAGATATTGGAGGTTTCCATTGATTGATGATAATGCTTTGTGAATTTGTTTCTGTGCAGGTGCAATTTTGTAGGTAAATAAAGCTTTTGTTATAGGGTTGTTGTTAGGATGATGGTGAGGATAGGTAGTTGGTTGGTGTGATTGTGATGGTTCCGAGCTATTCTCTTTGATGGATGTTGAATGGTGAAGGATTGGTCTTGGAATATTCTGAGTTGAAAGCCCAGATGCAGTAACGGTTAGCAAAGTGCAAAGTTTATTAGATTTGTGAAGTGTATGGCTAATGGATTTGTGAAGGCTTTAGCTTGGAGAAAGGTAATGACCGCAGAGGTTTTTGAGAGAGTGAAGAGGTTTGTGTTTTTGTAGAGTTTTAACTCTCTATGTTTTTTGTGTTATTTCTGGTTTTAGCAGAATTGGGAGAGTGTATTGGAGTCTCTTTTGTGTTGGATGTGTATATTTTTCGCTCTTTCTTGGTTTTGATGGCTGGGTTCTCTCTCCTTCTTCACACCTCCTATTTTTGAACACAGTAGAGGGGTTTATATAGTGTGAGATTAAGTGTGTTTTGGGGGGAAATGAGATAAGTTTGAACACAATTGGTATGCTGTCTTGGCAACTTTCAAAGTGCAGGTTATGTTTTACTATTTTTGTGAGGTTTTGCACAGGTTTTAGAGCATAAAAAAATGGAAATAAGACAAGGTAGTGATGGTAGGCTTGACAGTATGATAACAGGGCACCAGGACTGTTTTGTGACAGGTTTTTTTTTTGCATGGTTTGGCTTCTTGTTGGCAGATTTAATGCAGGTGATATCTTTTTATCTCTTATCTCTCAATGATGTAAAGCAACCTGCTTTTATTTCAATAAATCTGAAGGGTTTGCCATTAGGAAAATGATGATAGGGTCTTGACCTGGCATGCTATTTTATTATGAATTGTTACTATTGTTGTTTGATACCATGCTTGCAGCTGGTGGTTTTAGCTGCTGCTATTTGCTTTGTTACAGGCCTGTTTTCAGCTTTATTTGGTTGTTGTTTCTGCTATGCCTGTTTTGGGTTGCTACCTGTAACTTTGCTGCATTTGTTTTGGTCTGTGCTGCTTGTAACTTTGCTGCATTTGTTTTGGTATGTGCTGTTTGTATAGCAGCTTGTTGTTGCTGCATACTTTTTTGGTTGTTTTGTGTGTTTGGTAATTCTGACTTGTTTTTGTGCTACAGTTTTCTGTTTTGCTGCTTGTTGGTTTTGTAGTTTGTTTTGATGTATAGTAGTTAAACAAATATTTGCACATTTTCCCTTTTGTGAACCAAAAACCCACACTTTTTGTGATTTGCAAAAGTAGGAGGAGATAGCCCATGATTAAAAACAAACCCTTTTAGTTCTTATTCCAAATGCAAACCCTTATGTTGAGCTTCCTTATTTCTTTTAACAATTAATTCTTTCTTGAATTTTTCACATGTTGATTATTTGCTAACTTTTTCTTTTTCTTGTTCCATAACCATATGAGAATTGGGCGGCCAATGCATGGGTGAAAGATAAAAATACAATGGCGAGGACTGAGGATGAATGGCTTGAAGGTGAAGCAAAGAGATTTTGAAGAAACAACATTTCCCTTGTAAAAAGATTTGCAGCTTGTATTTCAAAAATTGTAATTTATGATTTCACATGCTCTGTAATCTGTCCCAAAAATGTAATGAACACAAAAACTTGAATGATATATTATGAATGAATTTGTTGTATGAGAATTGAACAAACTCTTGAATTTTGATTGAAAGTAGCAATTTCCACTTGAATGATTTGAATGCACATCTTGCTTTTATAACTTGAATTTCAAGAAATCATGAACAAATGTTGTAACTTGTATTTCAAGCAATCATGCGCCTTATCTTTCAAAATCCAATCAAACTCCCAAACAAAATTAATGCTTAAGAATTTAATTCCACTTGGTTAATTCGAACCCAAAACAACGGTCACTTAAACCTTAATCTTCATATCACGCCTGAACCAAACTTGCACTTCTTAAACAGAACTTTAACTTTGACACTCACATCACAAGTAACTTGTAACTTAAGCAACCAAAACATGTCTTGACGGTCATGAAACCCCAAACTTATTTCTTGTGCCCAAACTTCATAGTCGTCAACTTAAACTTCAAACTCTCGAATCAGTGACTTAGAGATTTTAAGAAGAAAACTTGAAATGCGAGGAGATAAAATTCGTTACCCAATGCACTGAGCTTTGAGCCATATTCGAGGCAGGCGAAAGAAACATCTTCACAAAAACCAAGGACCCAAAACCCTAGCATCTTGACCAACATATAGGGAAATAAACCCTAATCCAGGCTCTGATGAATTTGAGCGAGAAACAGCCTCGTAACTTGATGACAAAGAAATTCTTGATACCTCAAAAATCTATCCCGCGATCCATTAATCGAGAACCAGATGCGTTTCCCTTTTACCTGGTAAGATAACTTCAAAACAAAATCAGATATAAAGAGGGCACAACCCTAATACCTCAAACCAAGGCGCTTGATTCCATGAGATGTGGGATATGCAAATGACTGAGTAAAAAAATGGTGCAAATGGGATGAAAAGTTCAAAGCCGGACAAAAGTAAAAGAGATAGGGTAAATTTGGGGTATGACACCTGAGAAACCGTTCATGAAATAAAACACTTCGTGTTGTGCCATATTGTCAACTAGGATGTCAATATGGGGAAATGGGAAATCATCCTTAGGGCTTGCCCTATTCAAATCTTTGTAGTCCATGCACATTCGTACCTTGTCGTCTTTCTTGGGCACGAGAACAACATTGGCAACCCATTGCGGATAGGAGGTGACGGCCAAAAATCCAGCGTTAAATTGTTTCATAACTTCTGCTTTAATCTTATCTGACATATCCGGTCGCATTCGATGGACCTTTTGTTTTACCGGTGGACAATCCTCTTTTGTAGGCAGACGATGTACCACAATATATGCATCAAGTCCCGGCATGTCCTCATATGACCAGGCAAAGACCTCAACATACTCGTGTAGCAGCTGAATCAGACGCTCCTTGACACTTGGTTCCAAATTGGCACCCACCTTGACCTCTCTTTTTTCTTCTTTGGTACCCAGGTTGATTGTATCCACTGGTTCCTCGTGGGGTTGAATGGTTCTCTCTTCTTGTTGTAGTAATCTGGAAAGTTCCCCTGGTACTTCACAATCTTCCTCCTCTTCGTCTTCGGCTTGGTAGATTAGATTTTCCGAGTCACAAAAATCCATAGCAGAACCGTTATCCATGGGATCCTGAATGGATGTAGACATGCATTGTGAGTGTGAGTATGTGTAAGGGTATATCTATCTTTGAAAGAAATGAAAATGTAAAAATCAATAACAATGAGCACAAAGTTTGTATGCAAGACGTCCATGATTCATTGATGTCATATGGAAATGAGATAATAACCCTTACAAATGGACCATTGTGCCTCAGGTAAGACACAAGGTTTTAAGAGTTTGAATTGTTTTTAATATTACAAATCCCACAAAATGTAAAGACAAATTACTGTAGGATAAAAGTGATTGGGACAAAATCTCTAGCCTCCCAGTTGCTGAGCCCTTCACTAACAGTTGGGAAGATCCAATCCTCCAGGTTGCAACCATCTTCATCATCCTCTACCGCATTGACTTTACGGTTGTTGATCTTCAGGGGTGGTCCTCCAGTACGAGCGTGGCGCACAACCTTCTAAGCACCAAAAGTGAAACCTAGGCCAAACTTATCAGACTTGTATGGGATATCTGGGAGTTGTCCCCAGATAGTGCATCCTCCTTCTTCTATCACTGCCTTTGCATCCTTCAAAGATGACATCCTGAGTGGAGGCCTTGTGATCTTGGAAACAGCCTTAGTCACTGCCACATCTTACGGGACCTCTTCAAAGTGTTGGAATGGAGTTTCAATAAATTCACCATCTAATTCCACATATCTGAAGGAATTGAGATGGTTGATCATATACTCTTCTTCTCCATGAACGGTGATAATCTTCCCTTGAATTGGATACTTCAGCATTTGGTGCAACGTAGAAGTAACAGCACCAACATTGTGAATCCATGGTCGGCCTAGAAAGCAGGAGTGTGAAGGGCAAATGTCCATTACATAAAAAGTTGAATCATACGTTTGGGTCCCAACCTTTATAGGGATATCCACTTCCCTATGTACCATCCTTTTCAAGCCATCAAAAGCCCTCACTACTATGTTGCTTGGCTTTAATGTCAATCCCTCACAGTCAAGCCTATCAAGAGCTTTTTTAGGCAATACATTTAGAGATGAGCCAATGTCCACCAAAACATAAGCCAAGGTTGTGCCCCTACGTTCAACTGAGACATGCAATGCCTCATTATGCTTCCTTCCTCTTGGCGTTAAATCAGCATCTGAAAAACCTAGACCATTATCCACAATCAAGATGGCTACACAGTCTTGGAATTGATCGACAGATGTTTCTTGGGGTACATGGGCAGTTTTCAGGAATTTTACCAAGGCTTTTGCATGCGCCTCGGAACATAGTAGTAAAGCCAGCATGGAAATTTTAGATGGAGTTTACCCTAATTGTTCAACTACATCGTAGTCGCTTCTTTTTATGATCTTCAGAATTTCCTCCATCTCTTTTCGGGAGGTCTCAGGGATAGCCAATGATTGTGCCTTCGACCGGACAGGCTCAATCACAATGCTTTTACCTCGGGTCTCGGTTGACTCAGCAGCAGGAATGTCAGTAGGAGTAATAACAGGGGTTGTACCAGCTTTGTCAGTTGGAGTATTGGTTAAGATGATTGTAGGACCAGAAATAGCCTTCGGAGGAGCAACAACAACAGGAATGATTACGGGTCCAGAAACTGCTTTTGGGGGAGAAATTTCTAGAGAGAATATCCTTCTGCTTCAGGTAATCTTTCTAGTCCTCACAATATTACTAATATCCGAGTCAACCTTCTCAGAACTTGAATCTTTGGCGGCTGGCCAATCTTGCTTGATATCGTGGTAGTAGACATCCCCTCCATAATTCCATGGTATGGTTTTGTCTGACGAATACGGGACTGGTCCAGGCATTATAATTATCAAAGGAGATTCTTTTGGAAGTGATGTAATTCTAACGGGTCTTTTGGTGGAGACCCTGGAAGAATTGGTGGAAATGGTAATGATAGAAACATCTTTAAAAGGAACAGGTGGAACAGAAGTCTTTTCAAACAAAATTTCTTTGTTATCTATTAGGCACTGAACGCCTGCTCTCAACAAAGGGCAGCTGGTTAGTGAGGACAAACAGAACTGACAGCCTTCATCACAGCCCGGGAAAACACCGGAATTTAACAAGTTCACTTTAATAGTCAGGAGTGGAGTTATAAGCTCATTAACTGAAGTAACAAACATATATTCCTCAATGGCGTTGGTATTATGGCCATGTTTGGGCATAGGGTCAGAAATGATGTTTGGCTTTTCGGGCGCATCGAATTCAATCTCTTAGGCTTCAATGAGGTCTTGTATTCTGTTCTTTAAAGCCCAACAGTTGTTAGTGTCATGACCGGGACTCTCAGAGTGGTATGCACAGCGGGCATTAGGATGATAGTGAGGAGATGTTGTTTTAGGATTCTTTGGAGCTTCTTTCAAGGTCACTAGGTTGGATCTTAACAGATGTGGAAATACCTGAGATAGGGTCATGTTAATTCTGGTGAATTGTCTGACTGGTCTTTCCATCCTTGGTTGGTTGTTTCTTTGCTGATCAGGCGCGGGTTTAGGAATCATAACAGCCCCCATAATTGGACGGCGTTCGGTCCTATCTTGATTTCTCTGAGGATACACAACAACCAAATCTTTCTTTTCGATAAATGGCTTCCTTATAGCAGCAGAGGATGTATCTTTCTGAATCTTTCCACTCTTTATCCCGACTTCTACCCTTTCTCCGGTCAATATCAGTTTAGTAAAACCGCCGATGAACTCCTAATTAGGTGATTGAAGAAGGGACCAGACAAGGTGCCCAAAAACATGTCCACTAATTCTCTTTCAGATAGGGGAGGTTGAACTCTTCCAGCCAAGTCTCTCCATTTTTGCGCATAGTCCTTGAAACCTTTATTGGAAACCATGGACATACTCTAGAGTTGAGTACGGGTAGGCGCAAGATCAGCATTGTATTGTTATTGTTTGTAAAAAGCTTCAGCAAGATCTTCCCAGTTATGAACATTGGCTCTTTCTAACTGATAAAACCAATCAAGTTGAGTTCTAGACAGACTGTCTTGGAAGAAGTGTACCCATAAGTCTTTGTCAGCTGTATGGGGTTGGATTTTAGGGCATGAAACTCCGTCATATTTGGCGAACATAGGTGCTTTAAATTTTGGAGGAATGACAATCCCCGATACCAAATCCAATTCCTCAAAGTCCAAGCCAGACACTTTTTGGATTTCCATTGCACTCAACTGCTCTTCGAGATGTTTATACTTGTCATCAGCTAGAGGGTATTGTTCTTCAGAATAGTCTTCTTCTTCCTCTTCCTCTTCTGATTCTGACGGGACAATAGTTTCCTTGCCTTTCCCAACTTGATTGTCTCTCTCACCGGATGTTGTCGCAAAGTCTAAGGTCCTTCTTGTCTGTCCATGAAATATTCTTCCCATATTTAGGACTCTGGTTACCTTCTTAGTCTTCTTTTTCTTTTCCTCATCCAGCAAAGTCTTCAACTCCTCTTGTCCTTTGGCCAGAGTTAAGAACAATTGTTGAAACTATGAATTATGAGCTGGGAGATCCTTCACCTTTTGCTCGAGATCCATCTTACTAAAATAAATAGTAGAGAGATGAGGAGACTTGTTGCAAGAAACCTGCTTATGTTATGATGAATGGTAAATGCGTATGCAATGATTTCAAGGATTTTAAGATTCAAATTCTCTTTAGACAAAAACGAAACACACGTTATATTAATAGATTAAAGCTTGAGTACAATAATGCCTTCTTGGTCAAAACAAATACAAGAAACTCTAAGATAAAAAGGTAGTGCGCATCCTCTTTGGTGCAATGTAGGCATTTAGATTCTGCTCCTCATAAAGTAGCCTAGTGAGTTCTAAAACCTTTTTCTCACTTGCGTAGAATTGGGCTTCGAAGGTATCTCGCTCCCCCTTGAGTTGTATCCAATCCCTTTGTAGGTCTTCAAGACAGGTAGGCATGTCAGGATGTAGGATAGTGTATGGAACATCTCCTTCCATGACAGGCTCAATGATTACCGGGAGAATGGAGGGGTAAGGCATCATAAGACTCTGAGCACGAGTTCGTACCCATTTGAGGTAAGGCTCAAGAGGGATGGAATTTTTATTCCCCAAAGTCTAGTTATCTACATTGTTTAACATCCTCTAAGCTTGGATAAATCTCTGGCAAATACCTTGATTATCGTTGTCGTAGTCAAATACCAAACCTTGAATTAGCATCTCGTGCGGGCCACCCCTTTGGGCGTAACCAAAATGTCTTACAGCTAAGAAGGGGTTGTAGGTGATACCTCCCCTAATTCCAAGTAAAGGGACATTAGGAAATTCTCCATAACCGTCGATAATAGTAACATTCTCTATGGATCGGGAGCACCAATGAATGTATGAAAGTTTGAGCGTCATTAAACTTTGTGACCACCTTGAACCTTGCTCATTCTTTAATATAGATTGGGGAAGATGCGAAATAAACCATCTGGCCAAGAGAGGAGTGCAACACATAAGGACGCCTCTTTTCCTCATTGTGCGAGTGTGAAAAGAGTGTAGGATACCCCCTACTAATGTAGGCACCGGGTTGCGGGATATGAAGATTTTGACGGAGTTCACATCTATGAGTTGGTCAGGATTTGGAAGTAACATCGTCCCATAGATGAGGAGAGCCACAATTTCCTCAAGGGCTTGCAGATCAAAAGAATTCCAACAGCTTTGGGCTTTCTCAAACAAGAACTTTTCTAGGAAACCTTTGAAACCACTCCTTGTTTCCTAATGAGTTGTGACATCAAATGAGTGCAAGTGTAGAGCTTGAGCAATCTCTTCTAGCTTTGGGTATCTTTCCGTACCGTTGAAAGGTAGTTAGTTGATAATGGGAATCCTCAAGAGTCAGGAGAATTCTTCCAAAGTAGGCACAACTTGATAGTCGGGAAATGTAAAGTAATGGTGTAAAGGATCAAAGAACTGAAAGAGCACCTTCATTATGTCCTCATTTGTGTTGGAGGTGTCCAAGTTGAGTAGGCGACCATGTCTCTCGGTGAATGGAGAGTTTTTAGGAATCCTTGAAGCTAGATCCCTGAGTTATGGAGGGACCCTTACAAGATTGACTTGAATAGTTTTCCTGTGAAGTGAATCCATATCCTACAAAACAAGAACAAAGATGAATCCCAAAAATCCTTGAAATGGTTAGTGAATGTATATGATGTTCATGATGTTCATGATGTTATGTACAAGTATGTATGTACAAACAAAGCAAACAAGTCCCTAGGTTTAGGCTTGCATGGAGTTTTATAGGTAAGTACCCTTTTGAAGTTTAGTTGGCTCAACCTGTCCTAGTAATAGTAACCGGGTTCTAAGGAGCTCAATATCACTGGTTTGTTTCCTTGGTTGTTGTTTCAGCACAAGCCTCTTTAATGGCGACCGAAATATCCCAAGAAACCAAACCTCAATGAGTGTAGTATCGAGTATCTACCAACTTCGAACTGCACCAAAGCCGGTCATCTCACTACTCTTGCTAACTCAAAGGCTACCGGTACCCACAAATATGTCCCACTAACGTAGCTATTGCTTAGACCATGTCGGTATACCCCGCATAATTTCCACAATGTATTGCTACTTACCTATAAGGTATCCCAAATCCGGGTAGAGGATTCAAACCCAAACAAATAACCATAATGTAAAGCATACAAGTCAAACAATGTAAGCAAGTAAATCTGATATATCCCTAAGGTAACCCCACTTTTAAGTATATTCCCCATCAGAGTCGCCAGTTCTGTGATACGGTGGGAGAACCGACTTGGGCGTTTTGCGTTTGATCGCAAATGTTGCGGTTAGCAAGAGTCGCCACCGACTTTTCTTTTATCCAAAAAGGAAAGGTGAAAAAGCACAGGAAAGACCTTTGAGATTATTTCTTGAGTTCGGGGGGTAGATTATGAAAAGGGAAGGTATTAGCACCCTTTTCATCCATGGTTTTCCATGGGCTCTTAGTTACTTGCTAGATCACTTGCTTTTTGTTTGAAATTTTTCTTTGTGTGGTTTTTGAAAGTATTTTGTAAAGAGGCCATTGTTTAGGCAATCTTTGTAATGATCCTCATTCATAAGAATGTATACAAAGATGTTTGATCTTTTGAAAATGTTTTCAATTTTGTAAGATGTTTGAAAGTGTATGTGATTGTTTTGAAAATAGCAAGGATGTTTGTTTTGAAATGGATCAAGTAATTAGGAGCGATCTACCTACTCAAATGTCTTTCTTGTTCATTTTCTTTTCATTTGACATTGTTGTCTTACCATTGATTTGGTAAGCAACCCTATCTTTGGATGTAAACGGGACGGGCGTGGGTCATCATATGACCGTGATTAGCAATGTTGCAAGGTATCTTAGCATTTTTCTTTAGGGACTAAGATCATTTTGAAAGGCAACTTAGATAGCGTCATCGAGGGACTATGATCTTGTATTTGCTTGTTTTGGCTAAGATACCTTACATGCATAATATGGTCATTTTTTATAAGGCGACCAAGTGGGATAACCCTAGGGGTGCTTGTGTGAAAATGTGTTGTTTTCATGCTTGATTTAGTCTTGAATTAGGGCTTGCTATTTATTGGTTTTAAGTCTTTCCATACAAACTCTAATTACTATCAATTGTATAAAAAACGATAAATTGTGGAATTTTAAAGTTACTACGCTATTACAATATTTGTGGGAGGGGGTGTAAAAATTGTAAATGGGGATTGCAATAATTTAAACCTAATTAGTCTATTACAACCATATTGAATTGGTACGAAATATACAAGGAATTAAATATAAAAAAAAAACAAAGTATAAAAAATGAATAAGTGTACAAGGATGTAAAAATGTAAAGAAAATAAATTTTTGTTTGTTTTTCATGAGAAAGAGGGAAATTGTTTTAACCTAATTATTTTAAAGAAAATAATTAATCAAGTTTAGATTTATTAAGAAAAGGTTTTAAGTGAAACCCTAATTTGTATAAGTTAATCAAAAAGAAAATAAGTTTAAGAAAAAAATGTTTAGTATATTTTATCTTGAAAATATTAATAGCATTATAAAATACTTTTAGTCTTTTAGGTATTAAAATAATATATTTTAAATGGTGTGAAGAAAAATAAATAAATAATACAATATTAATTAAGTTTATAAGACTTACTTAAATAAATAAATAAAGTATAAAGAAAGAAAAATATTTTTAATCATGGAAAAATAAAATAAAATAAGTCAAAATATAAAATATCATTTTTTGCATTTTTATCATTTTTTTGTATTTAGAAAATATATTTGAGAAAATAAAAAAAATATAAAATGAAGAAATAAAATAAAATTGGGCCATGGTGCAAATATGAAACAAGGGGGAAGGTTAGAAAAAAAGTCAGGCCCGGGAGTGGAAGGTCCATGCGTTTGTTTGCTGGAACAAAAAAAAAGACAAAAATGTAAAAATTGCAAAAAGGCAGCACTGAGGTTCGAACCCATGACCTCTATCAATAACGCGTGCTGCCTTACCACTAGGGTGGTTGTACATCCATTAACTTAAATGAAAGAATAAATACATAAGGTAAAACGTCTCCATGACCTGTACTTCGTCTTCAACCTTCAGCCAACCAGACCACCTATGTCTCATTCATTTCTCAACAAAAATGGAAAATGCAAACATGAAAGTTGTGCTATTTTTCCCCACGAATCCAACCATATAACTTATGTAAGCTAAAAGTAAAAGATGAAGATTAATTTTGCTGGCCCTAAATTGAAACCTAATTTTTTAAGAAAGTTCAAATCTAAAATTCTCTACACACTGTCAATATAAATGAAAACTATGGACATGGTTAACTTTAGAGCAATGATATCTACATTTTTACTTAAGAATATATGCACAGCGGATGCTTGTATCAAGATATTGAAGTTAGAAAACTTACCTCTTGCAAATGGATTCGTGTATGGAGTCTGAGCAAGCTTTGAGGTGCCCTAAGAATCTGTTTAGCTTGCCTGGACCTCCTTGAGTGTATTCCAACTCCTACTTTGCTTTCAAAGTTCCTGAATCTCCCTACTCAAGTCAACCTGCAAGCTTGATGTTTTAAAATGGTGAATAGTGATGGAGGGGTTACAGTCTTGAAACAGGGGTTTGGATCACTTATGTATGATATATGTAAGGTGTTTGAATGATTAAGAATCAAAACGCACGAGTGAAAATGGAGATGGACAGTTTTGGCTCAAAACTGTCAAGTTGAGCAGTCTTGTGCAGCAAGGGTATTTGGGAGAATTTTAGGATGCTTGAAATTGTGTGTTGTGTTGCAATTGACTTGTTAATATGTATGGAAAAGAGCTCAGCACATAATCATTCCAGGCTTCTGAGTTATAGGGTTATGACTCTATAACTTGCTTTTGAAGAAAAGTGAAATGACAAATCTCAAATTTTGTACAAGCATGTCCTGAGCTTCTTCAGGCCTTAGAAACCTTTCTTTTGGATTATAGGGGTTGTGTGTGCAGAAAGAACAAGTTATAAGCTCAAGACAAGTTGACTTTGTGATTAAAGCAACTTTTCAAGAATGGAATGGTAACTTTCTTCCAAAAATGGAAAATTGGCTTGCAAAATGCTTGGAACACTTGGATAATAGCTCAAAAGCAAGTGTAATCTTCTGATTATGGAGAGATCTTGAGGTTTAGAAGCCTTCAAAACAAGATTGTGCATCATAGGTTTGAAATTGGATTTTTGTTCATCACAAAATGCCTTGTAATTCAAATGATAAAACACCAACTTCATCTCTTCGATTCTCCCTACTCAAGAATGATATCAAGGAGTTCTTGGACATTTTGGAAAGCTTGAAAGGTGCTATGTAACCCATATTTGAATTGATTTTTAAGATTCCCATTGGAACTATATGAAAAAGTGCCATGAAGTTGGGTCAAAATCCTGACCAAATTAGGGCAAAATTTCACTAAGTGTTTAGTTTCATGATCCTATGTTCTTGAAATTATAACTTGAGATACAAGATCTTTTCGAAGAAGTTGTGTGAAGAAAAGTTGTAGATTTCATGGAGATCTACAAATTTCATGTTGGAAGTTTGTCTTGAATCATCTTGTATCATGATGAAAATGTGGCTCAAAGTTATGAAAAAACATGAATTTTCAACACTTAGAAATATTTCTAAGTTTAGAAATTTTGACTTTTCAAAATGAAATCTTGACTTTTTGATTTCTTGATGAATAATTTTAATATTTTGACATGTTTTGATGAATTGTGATCCTTGGCACTTGAATTTAACCAAAAAGTCAAAGTTTGACTTTTCAGTATACAGTTGACTTTTGATCAGTTGACTGCAAAACTCATATGTCAATCCAATGGACTTGCAATGTTTGAAACCATGTCATTAGGTAAAAATGATGCAATTGGACTCTTGAGATCATACCTTAAACCAATTGATCATTTTCTAGGTTAAAAATCAGAAGTTGCCCTTTCCCAGTCAAAACCCTATTTTTGACCATTTTGCCCTTTTAGAGATTTGATCAAACTTCTTGAGGAATTATGGTCCAAACTTGATCAAATGATACATATGGGTTTAAAATTTTTATGTGGATAAAAAATTATGATGTTTGACTGTATATTGGCCATGGTTGACTTTTTCTCCAATACAACTGATTTTTAGGTCAATTATTCAATTGACTGATCAAAAGTGTGATCCAAGGCTTGAAACTTGACATGAGTAATCTTGGGGGTCCATAATGGTCCATGAAAGTCATATGAAGAATTGATAGTTCAAAAATCCTTGTTCAAACTCAAACCCTAATTTTGGTCATCGGTGCCTAAGGAGGTGTCTTGAGCTGATCAAACCCTAGTGTAGTCTTGAGCCCAAGGAGATATTGTGAGCAAATTCGTGATAAGTGAGAGGGAAAATTTTGGGGTACAACACATAACATGGTTACCACATGCTTAACATACGTGTTCTATTATTTCCAAGGAATCATACTGGCAAGCCTTGTGTTAAACCTTTCCATCTTTTACTTACGTAAAATTAATATCAAAACATGTAAATCCCTTGGAAACGACAGAACATGACATGGCATCCATTCATGCACTCCATGTATATTCATGAATCCATAACAATTATTCGAAGATTGGGGATTCTTATTCATACCCGATGCTCTCTTCAGAGGTTCAAACTTAGTTTCTTACGGCACGTGCTCAGAGACCAGTTATGGAATAACTCCGTGTGGTACATGCAAGCTTTGGCCCGGGGTCCGGAATTCTTCGAGAAGGAAGGTAATCAATTGAAGACTCAAATGAACCGGGTCGCAGAAGCTCTAATTATGATTAGTAAACTTACTACCGCAGTAGACGTTCTCTCTACCCCTCACCTTTTGGGAATTGCTTTCTGTGATCGGTGGGAATGAGAACTAACTGTTTTGGAATGCTGGTTCGCGTTTGCATTTGTTTTCACAAAATGTCGCAGTAAGCAAGAGTCGCCATCGTCTTTTATTTTATCCAACAAGGAAAGGACAAAAGCACAGAAAAATCCCTTTTTTGAGATATTTCTCGGGTTCGGGAGATAGATTATAGAAAGGGAAGGTGTTAGCACCCTTTCTATCTGTGGTTATCCACGGGCTCTTAGGTACTTGCTCATTATGTTTTCAAAAGTTTGCTTTTCTTTGTGATTGTGGATTTGAGACGAGTTTTTTTTTGTTTTGAAAGGGGTGTAAGTGCGAAAAGTTTTGTTTTGTTTTTAAAAGGATCAAGTATTTAAGAACCTATACCTACTCAAAAAGGAATTAGACTGTGCAAATGTCCTTTAGACAGTGTTATCCCACTATTGAGGAGTAGGTAGCACCGTCGTTTGGAGTTTTCGGGTCAATTCGATTAAGGGACGTGTGGTCACTAAAGCAATGTTAGGATGCCTTAGCGGTAACCCTAATGTCTTAGATCATTTTTATCCGAGGCAACCGTTTCGAGGCAACTTATGATCTTTGGACAAGAGGGCGACCTCTAAAACTTCCTTTACTCAATGACCATGTTCGAGGCAACCAAGTGAGGTGTACCCTAAGAGTGCGCATGTGCGAGTGTGTTATTTTCAGTTATCTTTATCTGTACATGTTAATGGTGAGCTATCGTTAATTTTAAATTAAAGATTAATCTTGTCATGCATTGCCTATTTATCAAACATATAACAGTTAATGGTTGCGGAAATTACATTGCGGAAAATAAATCTAAGCTATTACAAGGCGTCGGGTATTTACATCGCCAAAGACAAACCCTTTTAAAATTAAATTGCGAAAAGTAAATAAAAGCGGTAAATAAATAAATAAAGTCCTAAGTTAAAAACTATTACATTCCCGAAGCAGTTACAATATTGAAATATGGATCAAAGATAATTCGCACGTGAGAAAATTAAATCGGGGTGTCCTAGGGTTTTGACCCTTTTTATTAAATAAAGCATATTTTGGTTATTTTTGAATTAAAAATTAGTCTAAATTAATAATTGAATTAATTAATTAAATGAAAATATTTTTGGATTTTATTTTAATTAAGGAAATAAAATAAGAATGATTAAAAGATATTAAAAACCCTAATTCTATGTTAATTTTAATTTAATGCAAAATATATTATGGTTAGACCTATTTAAACTAAATAAATTAATTAATTGTTTATTTACAAAAATAAATAATAAAATTAATGGAATTAATAAAAATATTTTTTTTTTATTTTCTGATTTTATGAAAAAAGTTAATTGGTTAATTAATTAATTAAGATAATAATAATAATAATAATAATAAAATAAATAAATAAGGAAAAGAAATAAAATGTAAAAAGAAATACTCACGGGGTGCTGGGCCCAAAAAAGAGGTGAATCTAGCATATTCCATGGCCCAAAACGTCCAGCCTTGTTTGACTTTTGTGGTTGGCTATGCATGCATTGACCTGAGACCATGGTGGTCCTTCATTCATGACTAATAGATTTGGCCTGAAGGCCATCTGGCACGTTGATTCTTGAGGTGAATGGTGGTCTTCATACCTGGAAATTCATTGGAATATCTGCAAGAAAATAATAATAAGCATTTTGGGGGACCTGGGATTCGAACCCAGGTCCCAAGGGTTTTGAACGTTCTCCCCTGCCACTACACCACTATGCCTTATTTTTTATTGGATCAGATGACAATTAATATATTAGCAAATAAATAAATATGCTGGAATTATAAAAACACGTGCCAAGATTTGAAATAGCCAGTAGGGGTGGGACACATGATCATCTTCTTCATTGAAAAGCCTGGTTATTTACCTACGAATTTCATCCGCAGCTAAATCCATGGCTCACTCCTAAAATCTTCCCTAGGCTGTAAAAATCAATTCCAGGACCATGGTTCGATTTGTCTGGGTCTCGTGAACACATCCATATCCATCAATTAGCTTGATTTCACCTGTAGCAAAAATACCCAAAAAACAACCTTCCAAACCCTAGGTTCAGTTATAGGGTTACAAGCTACCAAAACAAAATCAAATAATGCGAAAACGTTCTAAATGGAACGATAAACATGATGGTGTCAAGATTTTGTCATAAAAACGCATGAATGAGAGGTTGTATTTTCGTGTACAGCGGCATATTCAGAAACACTTACAGCGCATTATATGTGGTCTTAAGGTCCGGTTTTGATCGCTATGGCTTCACAGGATATCAGCCAAGAGAGCTATGTTGTGATTTTGCTTTGTATCGAGCTCCAAGATGGATTTCAGAATTCAAGTTTCCAAGCTTTTTTCCAAAGTTGTTCTGGCCGTTTCAGCAGTATCATGTGCGTGTTTTAGGTCTTCCTCCCTTGCGTGCATATAATGGAATGTATTTAGGTCAAAACATGGGCCATAATCCAAGTGCATTGAAGATGGAATATTTGATATGATCACCATTGATAAGCTTTCCATAATTGCATCAAATCTGAGATTTTGTGCATGTTTTGACTTGGCACGAATTTGATTGAATGTTATATGATATTTGCAAGTTGTAATGACCACAAGAATCTTATTACATCAATTTTTAGATTTTATTTGATTTAATATTGATTAATAATGAATTAAATTAATAAAAATGAAATAAAATAGAAAAATAGATGAATGTCCATGAAATTAAAGATGGAACACGTGTGTGGAATGAAAAGACTATATCAAGTGGAAAAAAGTGGGCCCTTTTGTCAAAAATTGGAGTTTTGAGGATAGTTGACTTTTGGCAAATTTGGAAAAATGCCCAACTTCAACAATGCATAACTTCTTCAATTTTGAACTTTTGGAGGTGTTCTTGGACTTTTTAGAAACCTTGAGATGTCCTTTAACCAACTCTTTTTGTATAAACTCATTTTGATGTTCCATTCTCAAGTTATAAGCTTTGGCAAAAAAGGGGTTTTTGTTGACTTTCAAAAATGACCTATAATGTCCAAATTTGTAACTTTTTGTGAGTGCATTACATGATATTGGGGTGTGAAGATGGATTGCAGGAAATTGCATCCTATTCAAAATGAGATTTGGATGGGTCATTTCTCATAAAGTATGAGAAAGTTATGCTTGGTCAAAGTTGAGTTGACTTTTCCTACAAAACCCTAATTTAGCAACTTTTGAATCTTGATGAATCTTGAGCAATCCTTGATGAATCATGATCAACCCTTGATCAAATGATGAATTATCCTTTAAAATGAGAATGTTGACAAAAAAATATTGAGGTTTGACTGTATTTAGGTCACAGTTGACTTTTGCCCTAGCATAGTGTTGGCTCCTAAATTCGACACCTTTGTTTTGATTGATGTCAGCCATTAAAAGTTGAAAGATGCTTTCGACTGGCTAAGCCTGTCGAAGTGCCCGTTGAAAGATGGCAAAATACTTAGAAGATTTCTTCCAAGGAAGAAGGCTGGTTGCCTTCGACGTCGAAGGAGTTTTCGTCGAAGACGTCTCTTGATGAAGGTGTTCGATGGTCCAGAGTGGAGCAGTTTGAAATTCAAAGCTTTGGAGGGAAAACGGTTTCCAGCAGTTACTACGTGCAAACGTGCAAGGATCTGGAGCGTCGAGCATGGAGAACGTGCCAAGTGGCTTGATCTCGAAGCAGTGTAACTGCCCGACGGTTACTTGGAATGTTTTAGTATAAATAGGAGTAGACATGTAGTTTCACGCGTGTGTTCACAATTATATACATAGTCACTCATTTAGATTCAAGTACCCAGTGTGAGCGAAAGAATTGTTGAGAAATGTATGTGTGAAACACCAATTTTATCAATTAAAGTCATTTACTTTTCCAGCATTTTACTTGCTTTTCTCCTTTAAATTCCTGTCGAACCTTTACTTTAAAGCCTTGTTTATTTTACCAAGCCTTTCCTTTATGCAATTTACTTGAAACAATTTACTTAAAGCCTTATCCAATTTAATCAAACTTCAAAATCAACCTATGTCCATAGGATCAATCTGATCGATCCTGCGAGTAACCAAATAAGTAACCATTTGGAGGATCAGCGGTTGTTTACCAAAACCCAAGGTAAACAAATTGGCACGCCCAGTGGGACTGTGTGTTGATTGGTGAAAATAATCTCATCTTTTCGAGTTGTATGTTATTGAGGAGTGGTAGGATATACACCAACGATAACAATACTGCCAGAAGAAGGGAAGAGATGGCGAATCCGCCAAACAATAATGAAATCCCACAAACGAGTGTGGGAGCAACGGTTAATATGACCGTAAGTGAAGCGACGAATGTTGGTTCGATACCAGCAGTATCGGTCACAACCACGGGGCCAATAACTTCGTTAACAGGCCCCAGAATACCTTTGGGAACTCCACCACCAAGGGGAAATATAGGCACAAGGCCTGTGGTTCCCCCAGGATTTATTCCATTCTATGGTATGCCAACTTCTGAAGTGGCAAGCCTGACGAATGCTGCATCCACTTTTTCAGAACCTTTCGTGAGTGCCTCTTCGCCACTCCAAGGCTCTGGAGTAGGCATGGCGAATAGAAATAGGACTCAACTCTTAGGAGGAACGTCCCAAGTAGCCCATGGCCTTACAAATGCCTCGACAGCAGTCTTGAGGCAACAAATGGACGAAAGCAACCATGATATGGTGCAAATGTTGGCACAAACTTTGAGTACAGTGCTAAATCCTCTAATCCAAAATACTACTCAATCGAATCAGCAAGTTACAGCGCAAATGACGCGTTTGGCTGACTTCTTTGGAGTACCCCCACCTATTCGACAGCCCCAAAGGGCGCAAATAAGGGGAAATCAGGGGATATTTGTAGAGGAAGAAACCACCATTAACCAGGCCCAACAGCCTGTCGAGGAAAACCTTAGGGCACGGTTGGAACAACCTGTCGAAGAGCCTAGGGTAATAGCCCCAGAGGTAAGGTTAGTGAACAGAAACCAAAATGCTGACGAAGTAGTTCAGCATATCCAATACCAAAACATGGGTTTGGAAAATAATCTGGCAAACATGATCGAAAGGATCATGAATCAGAACGGGATGAACATGGGCTTTCGAAGGCCCAACTTTACATCTCCATTGTCAGAGTATGTGTTACAAACGGATTTACCTCCTAGGAGCAAAGTCCCCAAATTTACTAAGTTCTCTAGGGACACGACAGAATCTACTGTCGAACATGTGGCGAGGTATTTGATCGAAGCAGGAGACATTTCAAATAATGAAAACCTAAGGATCAAATACTTCCCAAGTTCTTTAACCAAGAACGCTTTTACTTGGTTCACAACTTTACCCCCCAATTCGATCCATCATTGGACCCAGTTGGAAAGATTGTTCCATGAACAATTCTATATGGGGCAAACCAAGATAAGCCTGAAAGAACTGGCCAGTGTGAAGAGACGTTTCACTGAACCTATAGACGAATATCTGAATAGGTTTAGGTTGCTTAAGGCGAGATGTTTTACACAAGTGCCAGAGCATGAGTTGGTCGAAATAGCCGCAGGCGGTTTAGATTATTCCATTAGGAAGAAGCTAGATACCCAGTACCTAAGAGACATGGCCCAACTGGCCGACAGAGTTCGACAGGTCGAACGCCTCAAAGCTGAAAAAGCTAAGGCAACGAAAACTCACAAGAGAGAAAGAATAGCGTATGTTGAGATGGATGACGAAGATCTAGAATCCTTCGACGATACTTTAGCTGTCGAAGAAGGAGAGGTCGATTTAGCAGAACTAAAACAAGGGCCACCATACTCTTGTAAACAGTTAGTCCCCTCAAATGGGAAAAATCCCATTGGTCCAGACAGGACCAACGATAGGTTCCCAAAAAAGACTTATAGTTTTGACATCACAAAATGTGATGAAATATTCGACTTGCTAGTTAAAGATGGCCAAATGATAGTACCCCCTGGGGTAAAAGTGCCTCCTCTTGATCAAAGAAAGAAGAGAGGTTTTTGCAAATATCATAATTTTCTGGGCCATAAAACTTCTCAATGTTTTCTTTTCAGGAATCTTGTGCAAGACGCTATTGAGGAAGGGAGATTAAAGTTTGCTGACAAATCCCCCATGGCTGTCGACTCCAATCCACTGAAGGCTGAAGCCCACTATGCAGAACCCTCTGAGGTGAACATGATAGAGGCAACCAGGATCCAGTCGAAGAAGCCAGGAATTACTATGGTCGAAGTCTCAAAAGACCACATCAACATGCCAATCTTTGGCAGTTTTTCTGGAAATTTATCCAGGAAGACAATTGAAGCTGTCCAGAAAGCGGTCGAAGACCCGAAGTCGAAGACTGCTGAATCACAAAAAACTGGATCAAAGCCCAGTTCCCACTTGGCCACTGTTCAAGGCCAGACGGAGAATCTGGAGACACAAATGAAGCAACTAACTCTTGCTAGCAAAGATACAATGAATATCAACATGGTTGAACTTTCTGATCCTAAAGCATCAGAAGAGGCCATAAGGCAAGAGCAGGCTAATAAAACGGCTTTCCCTCGGGAAAACGAAAATTTGGCAGATTTTTTACAAAGATGCCAGAAGAAGAAATCAGAGGTGATGCTGTGTCCAAGATGCAGTTCGATCTTTGATAAAAAAGCTGCTGAGCACATTCAAGGTGTGAGAGCAGCAAACAAGAGAAGGGAGAATGCTGACCTTCGACATGATCCCAGAAGGGGTTCTAATCAAGACAAGAGGCCAGTGACTTTTAGGCCTCCAACCAATGTACCAGTAGACACTTGGTACAAAACTTCTGGCCGAAAAAGGCCAAATGAAGAGAAGTGGCATTCCTTCGATGTGCCAAGAGGTTCCTCTCTGACCCAAAAGAAAGAGCCTCAAGTTGCTGCACCTAAGGTTGCTCAAGTGTCCAGCAACTACAAGGGTAAAAATCCTATGTCTCGATCTCAGTGGAGGAGATATCAAAGGAGGCGAAAAGCTGAAAGGGAGGCTGCCAACGAACCTAAGGCAGAAACTAGTTCGAATGTGCCTCAAAGGAAACAAAGAAAGCCTCTTGAGAGAGAACCAGTTACCAACAGGCTAGTTTGGCCTAACCAAAGTGAAGTCGAAGACGAAGATGATGCTGAGTCCGACGATACTCTGGATATAATGGTGAATATTGTTTCAGTACTGCCTAGGGAATTCAATCGACAGGTAGAAGTCGAAGCCAGTGACTGGGAGGTGGAACAAGAAATGGCCAAACATAGGCCAGTGTGCTATTTTGTCATGGACAATGGCACTACAGAGGAACAAAATGGCTTCTTCGAGCCACCTACAGAGGCGATGAAGAATCACCTCAAACCTTTGTTCATAAGGGCTAAGCTCGAAGAGACCACTGTGAACAAAATATTGGTCGACTGTGGGGCCACTATCAATATTATCCCTCATTCTATGCTAAGGAAGATTGGCAAAAGAGATGAGGAAATTAAACCCCACAATATGGTCCTGTCGAACTATGAGGGCGGCATTGGGACCACCATGGGAGTGATCCAGCTAGATATCAAAGTGGGGTCGATCCTTCGACCAACAATGTTCATGGTCATATCGGCCAAACCTAACTACAACCTTTTGTTAGGCCGTGAGTGGATTCATGGTGTAGGTGCTGTGCCTTCATCGATGCATCAAAGACTGTTGCTATGGCGTCCAGATGGGATGGTCGAAAACATAGAGGCAGATCAAAGCTACTACCTTGGTGAAGTGAATCACTTGGGTGTGGCAGATTTCGACAAAAACTTGGCTCACATAGGGCCATGTCCAACTCCTGACTTCGACATGGCGCCAGCGCCAAACACCTTTTGTTCCCTATACCTGCATCCTGAGCATGGTTTCCAATGGGACAGAGAAGACTTGTCCCACATAGACTTCAGTGGGCTAACTGATATCCAACCAACTGGTTGGGGAAGTGAATTCAGTGATAATGACTGAGTCACAATCTCTGAAGCGAATTTCGGCTTATGTGGCCGAAACCAAGATGATAACGGCTCTCGAAGCCGAAGTAAAGTACATGGCCACACAGGCCAATGATCAACAATTATCTGCTGTTGGCCCAGGAAAGGATTTCGATCCAAGACCTCCTGATATCATGCCAGGAGAATTGCAGGAACAGAGGCTCGACGCTATCTATGACGATGAGCCTTTGGGCTTCGAAAAGGATCCCTTGGCGAATAACATTAAGATGTTAGCGCAAGACCCTTTAGAAGAAATCAACTTAGGCGAAGGATCAGAGAATAGGCCAACTTACATCAGCGCCAAAATTGATCCAGAACTTAGGTTGGAAGTAATCCAATTGCTGAAAGAGTTTAAAGACTGTTTTGCATGGGATTATGACGAAATGCCTGGTCTCGACAGGGGATTGGTAGAACTTCAGTTGCCAATCAAACCTGGAAAGAAGCCAATCAAGCAAAATCCAAGACGCTTCGCTCCAGAAATATTGTCGAAGATCAAAACGGAGGTCGAAAGACTTCTGAAATGCAAATTCATCTGTGTTACAAGGTATGTCGAATGGATTGCAAATATTGTGCCAGTAATTAAGAAAAATGGCACATTAAGGGTGTGCATAGATTTCAGAGATTTGAATGCTGCCACCCCCAAAGATGAATATCCTATGCCTGTGGCGGAAATGCTAGTCGATTATGCCGCTGGCTACGAATACCTGAGTATGCTCGATGGTTATTCAGGATATAATCAAATATTCATTGCTGAAGAGGATGTGTCGAAAACAGCTTTTTGATGCCCTGGGGCCTTAGGCACTTACGAATGGGTAGTGATGCCTTTTGGCCTAAAGAACGCTGGGGCAACGTACCAGCGAGCAATGAATACTATCTTCCATGATTTTATTAACACTTTTATGCAAGTTTATATTGATGATATTGTTATAAAATCTGTTTCCAGGAAGAGTCACATTGACCACCTTCGACAATCATTCGAAAGAATGAGAGAACATGGTCTGAAGATGAACCCTTTGAAGTGTGCGTTCTGTGTGAAAGCTGGAGATTTCTTGGGCTTCGTTGTCCACAAGAAAGGAATCGAAATCAATCAGAACAAGACGAAGGCAATTTTGGAAGCGAAAGCGCCATCGAATAAGAAGGAATTGCAATCTCTCTTAGGCAAGATAAATTTCTTGAGAAGGTTTATATCTAACCTAAGTGGGAAAGCTCAGGCCTTTTCACCCTTACTTCGACTGAATAAAGAGGGGTTCGAATGGGGGCAAGGGCAACAAGAAGCCTTCGACAGAATCAAAGGGTACCTCACTAAGCCACCTATTTTGGTGCCTCCTTGTAGTAATAGGAGTATGAGATTGTACATAGCTGCATCTGACAAAACTCTGGGAAGTATGTTAGCCTAAGAGGATGAGAATGGAGTCGAAAGACCCATTTATTATCTCAGTCGAGTTTTGAATGATGCAGAAACTAGATATAGCGAAGTTGAAAAATTGTGTCTATGTCTGTATTTCTCTTGTACAAAACTCAAGCAATATATAAAACCAGTTGATGTTTATGTTTCGTCTCATTTTGATGTTTTCAAATATATGTTGTCGAAACCTATCTTGCATAGTCGAATTGGCAAGTGGGCATTAGCATTAACTGAATACTCCTTGACCTTTATGCCTCTTAAGGCAGTAAAAGGACAAGTGGTTGCAGACTTCATAGTCGACCACTCAATTCAAGTCGAGGATATTAATTATGTGGAGATAGAACCTTGGAAATTCTACTTCGATGGTTCCAGCCATAAAAATGGAACAGGAGTAGGAGTCTTGATTATTTCTCCAGATAAAATTCCAACAACATTCAAGTACCAAATAGAAGGTTCTTGTTCGAACAATGAGGCTGAGTATGAAGCTCTAATTACTGGCCTTGAGATATTGTTGGAATTGGGGGCAACTCGAGTCGAAATAATGGGAGACTCAGAGTTAGTCATCAAGCAAGTCACAAAGGAATATAAATGCATAAGAGAGAATCTCATTATGTACTTTGTGATAGCAAATCGTTTGTTGAAACAATTTGAAAGTGTCAATATTCGACACATACCCAGAGTCGAAAACCAAATAGCCAATGACTTGGCACAAATTGCATCTAGGTATAAGATTTCAAAAACGAAACTACAAAGAGCAATCGAAGTTCGGGAAAAGATAAAAGCAACGTGTCTATCACCATCAGACTTGGAATCGACGAGGCTGGGATATGCTGATCACTCAAACTTCGAGATTTCGTTCATTGATAATTTGTCAGAGCAAGATTGGAGGAAACCCATTGTGGACTATCTTCAAAATCCAGGAGCTCCGACAGAACGAAAAACAAAATACAGGGCGTTGAGTTTTGTGCTCATGGGTAATGAGTTATTCAAGAAGACGCCTGAAGGGGTGTTGCTGAAATGTTTAAGTGAAACTGAAGCATACATAGCCCTTTCGACTACGCATGCTGGGGCATGTGGGGCTCACCAAGCAGGCCATAAGATGAAATGGTTGTTGTTTCGACAAGGACTATATTGGCCTACTATGCTGAAAGATTGTGTTGAGTTCGCCAAAGGTTGCCAGGAGTGTCAAGTTCACACAGGTATCCAACATGTGCCAGCAAGCGAACTTCACTCGATAGTGAAGCCTTGGCCCTTTCGAGGATGGGCGTTGGATCTCATTGGAGAGATTCGACCAGCATCATCAAAGAGTCAGAAATACATATTGGTAGGCATTGATTATTTTACTAAATGGATCGAAGCTGTCCCTTTAGTCAATGTAGACCAAGAAAATGTCATTGAATTCATTCAAAAGAACATTATATTTAGGTATGGAATCCCTGAGACAATAACAACTGATCAAGGGTCAGTTTTCACTGGTCGAAAGATGCAGGAATTTGCTCAGGAAACAGGTTTCAAACTCCTAACATCCACGCCTTACTATGCACAGGCGAATGGTCAGGTCGAAGCAGCTAACAAAGTGGTGATTGGCTTGATAAAGAAACATGTTGGGAAGAAACCAAAGAATTGGCATAAGACGTTAGACCAGATTTTATGGGCTTGTCGAACGTCCCCAAAAGAAGCCACTGGTACAACGCCATATAGGCTAACTTTTGGCCATGATGCAGTATTGCCAGCAGAAATTTGTCTTCAATCTGCAAGAGTTCAGAGGCATTATGATATTCCTTCTGAGGTTTATTGGAATATGATGTTAGATGAATTGGTGGATTTAGACGAAGAGAGATTACACGCTCTCGACTTACTCAGGCTTCAGAAGAAAAGAGTAGAAGACTCTTATAATAGAAAGGTAAAACCTAAGGTATTTTTGCCTGAAGATTTAGTTTGGAAGGTAATTCTTCCCATGGATCGACGGGATCGAAGCATGGGGAAATGGTCACCCAAATGGGAAGGACCCTTCAGAGTTATCCAAACTTTTTCTGGTGGAGCCTATGAAGTCGAAGAGATAAGTGGTGATAAAAGGCTCTTGAGAGTAAATGGTAAATATTTGAAAAAATATAAGCCTATACTTCAAGAGTTAAAAATAAAATAATAAAAGAACAAACTAAATTAACCATAAAAAATGCCAAAATGGAAATTTTTATTAATTTCAGCCAAGATGGAAATTGTTGTCGAAAACGATTACAGAAGATGGTTACAAAAGAGAATCAATCAAAAGGTAAGAGAATTCTTGAGTCGAAGATACTTGGCATGCTGCAGCTCCAACCTCTTTTTGCACCAAGAGTTTTCCTGCACTAGCTTGGCAATTTGAGCGTCGAGGCTTTGGGCCCTCTCAGCGAATTCCAGGCCTTGCTTGATCTCAGTCTGGCTCTCAGTGTCTGAGATGGTCGAAAGAATTTCCTCCTGGAGTACAGTGTTGGCGTTTATCTTCGCCTCTATCTCTGCGATTTGTGCTCGGAAGGAGACATTCTCTCGCTCAATGGCATCGAATCTTTCCTGTGCAGACGCTTTTTGTTTCGACAACTCGGCAATTCGAGAAGTCGAATCTGAGACAGCAGTCCACGCAGATGAGCTTTTGCCATGCAGCACTTCGAGCTGACTGTTAAAACCTCATTGGCGCCTGTAATCTGCTGAAACTTGATCAATCATAGAATGTAATTCCATGATCAAGTCTGAGATTTCTGGGGCTACAGCTTCGAAGTCAACAGCATTCAAGACCTCCTTTAAGCATGATGGAGCAGTGGGGTCCCCCTCTAAAGTCTTCATCAAATCTCTCTTGAAGAACTGGGCCTTAATCTTCGCCAACGCATCATCAAGAGGAGAAGTTTCAGTAGACTTCCCCGACAGGGTAGGGATTTCCTGACTAGTGTCAGATGAACTCTTACTCTCAATGATGGCATTGAGGTAGCTAACCGGATCAGTTTGTTTCAAGATTTCCAAGTCCTCTTTTGACCTGTGCTTTGAGGAGGTAACCCTTGCCACAGTATTATCTTGGACTTGAGGCTGTTGAATGCTGAGTGCCTCGATTGGTTGTTCTTCGACTTGGACTGAGGCGGTACCAGCGTCGACTTGTGGTTCTTCGTTAACATCACCCGGGGGTCCTTCGCCAGCGTCATTTTGTGGCTCTTCGCTAGCGTGTCCTTCGCCAGTACCACCTTGGTGCTCTTCGTCAACAGCATCTTGATTCTCTTCGCCATTGCCTTGGTCTCTTCCTTCAGGATTCTCTTCTGACGACAAGTCCACCACATGAACCGTTTCTGGCTGTGTTTCCTCCACCATAGGTTCTTCTGTTGTCTTCTCCACTGTTTCAGCATTGGCCTCATTCTCAGTATGGGCTTCGTCATTGCCCAAATCTTTTTCCTGAGGCCTGCTAAGGTCAGCAGATTCTAGAGTTTCTGAAGTCCTTGGTGGAGAACTTTCAGTAGTGTCCTGAAAAAGAGAAAGAAGACAAATCTTCAGATGTCGAAAGAGACACAATCGAATACTGGTATCTATGCCTAAGTTATAAAAAGGGTCCAATAGATTACCTGTGGATTAACTTCAGCTCCAGGGCTGGAATTGTCACTTTCGACAGGCTTGGTAAGAAGAGCGTTCAGTTCCTCCTCAGTTGGCTCCTCTATGATCACTGCAGGTGGCCTAGGCTTTCTCACAGTGACCTTTATTCTGACGGTTCGACCTTCAGGAGCAGGAGCAGGAATAGAAGCGTCCTTCGTTAACTTTCGCCTCTTTAAGGGGGCAGGAGGAGAATCACTTTCGTCATCACTCCCTGATTCGACCACCAGTGCTGCCCGTTTCTTGGGCGAAGGGGCCTAGAAAACCAATAGGAATTCGATTGAATAATTACATCGAAAACAAAAAATCGAAAGCCAGAAGAAAAATGAAGAAAATCTGGTTACCGATGCAGGAGGCTTCCTCGAAGAGCCTTCCCCCTGTTGGTTGCTTATGGTTTTCGCCGGCGCTGTAGTCTTCGCCGGCGGTGGAGGTTTTGTTGAAGGGCCTCCTCCTTGTGGGCCTTCTGTAGCCTTCTTGGCTAGAGGCTTTCGAACAACTGAAAGAAAAAGAAAAGGTTAACAGGCTAGCAATCGAAGAGAAAGACAAAAAGTAATGTGAGAGCATGAACTTACATTTCTTTACTTTGTCCAACACAAGGACAAAAGATTTCTGCAACTCTGCCATGAAGTCCTTCTCGTCGAAGAAGTACTCAGCATAATAGCTTCTCCACCACTCCTCGAAGGATGGTGAGCAAAGGAAATTAAGCTGGTAGTCAAACAGCGAGAGGATTGTTCGACCAGCATATCTTCCGATATGCTTGATGGCAGCTTCTTCTGTATAATCGTTGCAGAAGTACAACATTGACTTCTCTCTTTGAAAAATCGGAGAAGGCAGGGTTTGGATGATACCAAATTGGCGAGATACCAGATTTGGTTGATAGGCAAGCAGACTCAAATGAGTCTTAGAACTCTTAAATCGAAGAGGCATGATCCTGGGTGTCAGGAACGCCTCCCAAAGAATGGTATGCTCATCGACATTGGGACCGCTCGACTCCTTTGGATGTGGCCTTGTGAACCATGCTGGCCCCACCCTCCGTTGAGCAAATGGGGCCATAGTTGAAACAAATTCCTTCCTTCGAGCGAACATCAGAACGAAGTTAGTGAAGGTTTGTTGAAACTCCAGCCCATCTTCCACAGGTGTCAGCAGAGCCAGCCTAATTCCTTCGATACGTCTATTAGCTATCGCTGGGGCTTGTTCATTTATCTGAATCTTCTTGGGTAAGAAAGATTCGAAAGTGGCGTTGAGCCACAGTTGAAGTAGCCAGAAAGGCCCAGCGAGTAGCAAGCTGGCCCTATCTTCGACATGTTTCAGAAGAGTGACCCCATTGCTGATCGAGTCATAAAGACTGGCCAGAATCAGTTCTGCCAGACAGATGTTCTGGCGGTGATGTAGTTGGGTAGCAAGAGTGACCATCTTTTTGGTCACTTGTAGAGACTTCGAGCAAAACACAAAGCGAGTTAGCCATAAGGCTAGAAACGCTATGTGTTCGACATCTGACACCGCGTCTGTCGACCTGTCGTGATAATGGTTGATAAAGGTAGTGTATGTTGGCTTGGTCTCAGAGAAGCCAATTTGGTCCTCCGACATCTCCTCCGGGTCGAAATAATCTCCGGTTGGTCGAAGGCCAGTAATAGCTGCTACGTCGAAGAGTGTGGGGGTTAACATCCCACATGGAAGATGAAAAGTGAAGTGAGAGTAATCCCAGAACAACAATGAAGCTATCAGCATTTCTGGGGAGTAGTTTAAGCCTGTCTTCGACAGCATCACTAAGTCGAAGATTCCCATTTCCTTCCAGACTGGAGTTTGATGTTTCTCCAACTTTGTTAGCCAAGCAACATAGTCGGAAGTCAGATTAGGGCAAGACCTGAAGACCCTAACACTTCTGTTGAAGAAGCGGAGGTCGATTTTTTCGCGTGTAGGGTCTTCGTTGTCTTCTGCGTCCTTCTTGGCGCATGCTACTGGCTTGAGTTTCTCGACGATGGGGAAATAGCTCTTGATCTTCAGAGCTTCAGAGATGCTTGGATTCATGGGGCCAGACATTGCGAAGATCTGGTTGGAGTATCCAACCGGGATCATCAAGTGGCGCGAGTAAGCATCGCGAACAGAGATGTCAGAAGGTTCAGGAACCCTTCGTTTCCCTGTAGAGTTTACTACCGGAGCAGTAACGAAGACCTTGGGTTTAACATGTTGTTCAGTTGGTGCGTTAGTCTTGGAAGCAGTAGAAGCAGAGGCCATTGTTGAGGATGAAGATGAAGCGAAAAAGGAAGAGTTTTTCTGCAAAGAGAGCAAGCTTGTACGAAAACAAGGAAGTTTGAAGGCTAGTTTGCGTAAAAAGTCCCACAATGGGATGTTCACTACTATTTATAGTAGTGGGAGAAATCCCCAATAACGAGGACATTAAATGTCATTTAATGCTGCAGGAATTAGTGGGACGCGTGGCAGCCCCTTGTTGCTTTGGCCGTTTCTGCAGAAGTAGAGAGACGCAGCGTGCGTCCTCGTTTTTTGAGAATTGTCATAATGACAAATTCTGAAGTGACGTTTTGGTACTGCACGCCGTACTGAAAGTGACGTCCTAGGATCAAATCAATGATGGTTTCTTGGGATTGCCAATAGTTGGTAAAAAGCAACAAAAAGTGCACAAGTTAACTTGTGACTAAGCGTGGAAAAACAGGTGTCGAATGGCGTTTTCAAAGAATGCCTTTTTCTTTCAGAGTCGAAATAAGGCATTCTTGGGGGGCAATTTGTTGGCTCCTAAATTCGACACCTTTGTTTTGATTGATGTCAGCCATTAAAAGTTGAAAGATGCTTTCGACTGGCTAAGCCTGTCGAAGTGCCCGTCGAAAGATGGCAAAATACTTAGAAGATTTCTTCCAAGGAAGAAGGCTGGTTGCCTTCGACGTCGAAGGAGTTTTCGTCGAAGACGTCTCTTGATGAAGGTGTTCGATGGTCCAGAGTGGAGCAGTTTGAAATTCAAAGCTTTGGAGGGAAAACGGTTTCCAGCAGTTACTACGTGCAAACGTGCAAGGTTCTGGAGCGTCGAGCATGGAGAACGTGCCAAGTGGCTTGATCTCGAAGCAGTGTAACTGCCCGACGGTTACTTGGAATGTTGTAGTATAAATAGGAGTAGACATGTAGTTTCTCGCGTGTGTTCACAATTATATACATAGTCACTCATTTAGATTCAAGTACCCAGTGTGAGCGAAAGAATTGTTGAGAAATGTATGTGTGAAACACCAATTTTATCAATTAAAGTCATTTACTTTTCCAGCATTTTACTTGCTTTTCTCCTTTAAATTCCTGCCGAACCTTTACTTTAAAGCCTTGTTTATTTTACCAAGACTTTCCTTTATGCAATTTACTTGAAACAATTTACTTAAAGCCTTATCCAATTTAATCAAACTTCAAAATCAACCTATGTCCATAGGATCAATCTGATCGATCCTGCGAGTAACCAAATAAGTAACCATTTGGAGGATCAGCGGTTGTTTACCAAAACCCAAGGTAAACACATAGTCGATTTTTGGGCCTCTTGAGCAATTGACTGACCAAACTTCCTCTGCAAGGCTTGAAATTTTACATGTATGAACTTAAGAACATATTAGTACATTGGGGAACACTTGAGGTCATTTGGATGTGAGGACCTTGATGCAACATAAAACCCTAATTTTGACTTGACTGCCTTAGGAGGTGACTTGATTGTCCAATCCTTGAGCCAACTTGAGCAACTTGAAGATTATTCTTGGCAAATCTTGAGGAGTATGGGAGTGCAAATTTTGGGGTACAACACTTTCAACCACAGAGTGCCACAATATTGAATTCTTGGAACATCTTATCAGAAGATGGCTACCATTTACTATGAGATCATACATCAGTGCTCCATCCCTGTTGACCAACGCCAGATGTGGTTGCTACACCGGGGCATCAGACTATTCAATCAGGGGCACTCCCCACAGCTTTGTGTTCCCTGATTTGTTCAACAGCAGTCAGACTTTTTTTCCCCTAGTGAATTCATAAAAAAAGCTTTTAAGCAAAAACAGGATAAGTCTGATGAGCATGCTGGTATGAGCCCAATGCATTACATCATGTTCTTTCCAGCTCTGATCTTTGGGGTCCTCCTCCCACAAACATCTCTTCTGATTGCGATACACATGCTAGAGGTGTCTACTATTCTGAGGCACTCGGTTTTGATATTGAAAACTGTAAAGGGGTTGAAGTATAAAGCCCAGTACCTGTCTGGTGTCTCTTCCGAAGGTCCAATTTCTATTTGGCCAACTGCCCGACTCTTTCTCACCAGCTGGATGTCTCTTCTATTCAGATAGAAGACGAACCGTATTATTTCTTGGTGATACAGCTTTTACCGTTTAGCTTGGTAAAGCATTCATTCGCTCTCCTGGAAGAATCTCCTATGCATATTATTCTGGGGCACCTGGCCATTCGATTAAAGGTATGTTATCCAGAGACAAAGTCCAAGAAAATATATATTCAAAGACTGTCATGTTCACATCAGATCTGAAGGGGATTCTCCCTCCAACTCAAGCATCAAGACTACAAAAAGTCGTCAGAATCAAGAAATCCATACGGAGTCAAGTCTCCTTAACAATGGCAACCATTGGTTCTCTTTGGTGCATTTTCATTTGCATTCTTGCTTGTTTGTTTAAACGTTGCTTGTATATAGAAACTTGTCTATTTTTTAATGAAAATCTTAATGCAATAAGTATGCTTGTCTTGAAGTGTTCTTTTGTTTTTATTCATTCATTCGTTATCACTATTTAAATGTTTTACTTGCATATTAATGCCAAGTTTCCAAGTCTTATGCTTAGGTAAAGATTGGAAGGAGGATGACGATAATCTAAAAAGGCAAAAATCTCTGGTTGGTACACTTTTGAGTAAGACCCCGCTGATGATGTACAGGCCTTGTTTCAATTCCTAAACACCAGATATATAAGGGAGATAGACCCTCTTTAACCCCTTTGAGCCTTCGAAGTAGGAGTTTCTTTTCTGTTCACAAAAAACCCTCATTTTAACCTTGGGTCGGGTAGTGTTCATTTAATTTGATCAAGCATTTAGAACTCATTAAGAGTGTGCATCCGAGGATACAACAATGGTTATCCATTAAAAGGTTGAGGAAAGTCAAAGCCATAATGGTTAACCCTCCTCTGTCAGCAACGTGCATCAACTAATGACAATATCCCAATGGATATCTCTCGTAAATCAAGAAGTCGAGATTAGATGACGATACAACAATGGCTATCCCTCGTATACCAAAGACTCAGGCAGTCACGATCACTTCCAAAAAATAAAAAATGGCACAAAGATCAACGACTTGTTCAAAATGGAAATACGAATAAGAAACAAACAAAAATCCCTGCTAAGTCAAAACTTGAAAACAAGTCGCTTAGGAAAAAGCTGGGGCATCCCGCTGGACTTCCAAATTGAAATTCAAAAGAGTATGTCCAGGAAAAAGCAAAAAAAGAAATTGAAAATCCTAAAAGGCGAGAAAAGGATCACCAATGAAAATCCTCATCAAAGAACAAAGTCGTCTGATCAAACACCAAAATCAGAAGTTAGTGACTGTTGTGTCCAAGAGGCCTCAGTGGTTCCTCAACCATCGCAAACTCTTCTAGAGATATGAATGCTTGTATCGGGTCAACTGAACATATGAATGGAGAACATCATGGAGAATGGGTGGGCACCAAATAATTTTGAGCCTTAAATCCTTTTTTCTTAAACCATGAACCAGGCCACGTTACAACCCATAAAAATTCCTAACTGAAGCATGGGTTAATTCGAAAGCGTGCTACAACGAGATAGCGTTTAACTGACTCCTAAGAGGTGCGTTTGAATATCTGTGTTTGCATCATATGCTTGCATTATCTTTCATCAAAAAGAATTTGCAAATTTCTCTCTAGCTAGTGACTCATTCACAACAGAGTTGTGACGTCATTTCATCCAAAGTTTTTTCAAACTTCAAGAGTTACATATGTGTTGCATTAGAATTATCATTCTCATAATAAACATTCTTCTGCGTACAAAATAACTGATCGACATCAAGTAAGTTTACACAATGAACAATCGGTAAAGAGCTCAATCTTGTCAGAGAAGAGAGGCTTGAATACCATGTTGGAGAAAGAGTTAGCTGCCACAAGAGAAATGACTTATCCGGGGGAACGTTAACCAGTGATTATGTCAAGAGAAAACATCTTACTGCTTCACAGTTCGAGTAACCTTAAGGGATAAAGTTAGCAGATTCCGCCAATCTGGGGCAATCAAGTCGAGAGTCAATCTCTCTGAGGTCAGCCAAATCTGGGGCATTCCCTCAAAGAAATCAATCAGAGGCTATCACGTTGATAAATCTCTTCAAACTCAACCAATCAGAGGCTATCACGTCGATAAATCTCTTTAATCTCGATCAATCAGAGGCAATCAAATCGAGAAATATATTCTGGATTCGTTCAACCTGAGGCAGTTACATCGAGATTCGACAAATCTCTCCAAGAAAGCTATAATTAAGAACAGTTTATTTCGTGATTCAAGAGATTGGGGCAGGCCAACTCATACCGTATTGTGGCACAGATATTCAGGTCTTCTATTCAGCACAGTTTCTTCCAGAAATCCTCCAGACAGGGGCATTCCTCATCTGTGCTTGCAAAGTTGCTCAAGCCAAATTGTGTTGTACAAGACTACGATCAAGCTAAAAGCACCATAATGGTCACCCTGGCCTGGCCAGCGCACGAAGTTTCCTTCATTTGCTATAGACAATTTCAAACCCGATTCTCCAAGTGAATTCAGAAAGTCTGGAATCATCGTTTGACTCGTCGTGTACAAGTGCATCCCCAGTGGAGTTAATCAAGAACATCCCCAGTGGAGCTAAACTGGGGCATTCGCAGAGCTAAGTCGGGGCATTCGTAGAGCTAAACCGGGGCATTCGCATAGCTAAATCAGGGTATTCGCGGGTGTATATTCCCATCTCTTATCCCCAAGTGATTCAAGAGATAATTCCCCAGTGTGGGTAAACTTGGGGCATGTATTCAAAGAGGTCCGCATGGTGTTCAATACACATTACTTGGTATATTCAGTCATACCATCCTTTCAACTGTTCAAGATGCAGGGAAGTCAGGCCCGATTATCTCTGCCTCGACAATACAATTCAGAATTCAGCAGTGTACCTAAAGACTTGCTTCGTCAGCAATTCAATCTTCAGCGGAGTCACCAATAATCTTCGGTATCATGAGCTCCCAGTGCAAATTCTTACCAGTATACCCAATAATCCTTGGTATTGCAGGTTTCTAGTGCCAATATGTATTGGCATCCCCAGTGATGGGCAACAGTTCCCAATGAGCCTTCTCTTATCCCCATGAAGTCTATTTCTTTGCATTTGCATATAGTTATCATCGCATAACATTTCATCCTCAAAAGCGTGTAGCTGATCAATCAGAATGGATCTTTGCGTCAAATGAAATTCAAACATGCATACGAAGTATAAGCCAGTACAGGTACCTTACATGAAAGACCTGAATCATTCAAGGACAACAATACATCCCTACAAGAGGATATCATTCCCAAAATCCCCAGTCGATGACCTTCACCTTTTCAATGCCCAGCAAAATCAATACACCAAGTCTAAGCCCATCACTTGTCTGTGTCGGTCTCCAAACACTCGTCTGTGTTTAACCTTTTTTTATACTCAATCGTATCTTCTTTCAATACTCGTCTGTGTTGACTCAAACAATCGTCCGTGTTTAACCTTTTGATACTCGTTTGTATCTTCTTTCAATACTCGTTTGTATTGATTCAAACACCCGTCCGTGTTTAACCTTTTGATACTCGTCCGTATCTTCTTTCAATACTCGTCTACATTGATTTAAAACTCGTCCGTGTTTAACCTTTCTTGATACTCGTCTGTATCTTCTTTCAATACTCGTCCGTATTGATTCAAACACTCATCCGTGTTTAACCTTTCTTGATACTCGTCCATATCTTCTTTCAATACTCGTTCATATTGATTCAAACACTCGTCCGTGTTTAACCTTTCTTGATACTCGTTCGTATCTTCTTTCAATACTCGTCTGTATTGATTCAAACACTCGTCCGTGTTTAACCTTTTGAGACTCGCCTGTATCTTCTTTCAATACTCGTCCGTATTGATTCAAACACTCATCTGTGTTTAACCTTTTGATACTCATCTGTATCTTCTTTCAATACTCGTTTGTATTGATTCATACACTCGTCTGTGTTTAACCTTTTGATACTCGTCTGTATCTTCTTTCAATACTCGTCTGTATTGATTCAAACACTCGTCTGTGTTTAACCTTTTGATACTCGTTCGTATCTTCTTTTAATACTCGTCAGTATTGATTCAAACACTTGTCCGTGTTTAACCTTTCTTGATACTCGTCTGTATCTTCTTTCAATACTCGTCCATATTGATTCAAACACTCTTCCGTGTTTAACCTTTCTTGACACTCGTCTGTATCTTCTTTCAATACTCGTCCGTATTGATTCAAACACTCGTTCGTGGTTAACCTTTTGATACTCGTCTGTATCTTCTTTCAATACTCGTCCGTATTGATTCAAACACTCGTCCGTGTTTAACCTTTTGATACTCATTTGTATCTTCCTTCAATACTCGTTCGTATTGATTCAAACACTCGTCCGTGTTTATAATTTTGATACTCGTCTGTATCTTCTTTCAATACTCGTCCGTATTGATTCAAACATTGGTCCGTGTTTAACCTTTTGATACTCATCCGTATCTTCTTTCAATACTCGTCCGTATTGATTCAAACACTCGTCCATGCTTAACCTTTTGATACTCGTTTGTATCTTCTTTCAATACTCGTCCGTATTGATTCAAACACTAGTCCGTGTTTAACCTCTCTTGATACTCGTCCATATCTTCTTTCGATACTCATCTGTATCGATTCAAACACTCGTCCGTGTTGTAACTTCCATGTATTGGCAGCATTCTACATTACAAGTTCGATACCTTCCTTGTATTGGCATCTCGCTACATTACAAGTGTGATCCCTTCCTTGTATTGGCATCACGCTACGTTACAAGTTTGATCTCTTCCTTATATTGGCATCATGCTATGTTATAAGCCAGATCCCTTCCTTGTATTGGCATCATGCTACGTTACAAGTCGGATCCCTTCCTTGTATTGGCATCATGCTATGTTACAAGTCCGATCTCTTCCTTATATTGGCATCATGCTACGTTACAAGTTTGATCTCTTCCTTGTATTGGCATCACGCTACGTTACAAGTCTGATACCTTCCTTGCATTGGCATCGCCCTATGTTATAAGTTCGATCTCTTTCTTGTATTGGCATCATGCCCCGTTACAAGTCTTCTTTGTCCTTGTGTTTACGTCATGCTACCTTCCAACACTCATCGTGTCAGCTTCTAAACACTCGTCGTGTCACCTTTCTAAACACTCGTCATGGAAGCTTCCGACACTCGTCGTGTCAAGTTCTAAACACTCGTCGTGTCACCTTCCAATCTCCGTCTCTTCACTAGAAAACAAAAAATTCTTCCCCCAGCAGATATAAAAAAAAACACTTACACTCTCTCTCAGGACAAATTTTTGGCATTGGTATTTAATCATCTTCTACCTTGAATTTCCGAAAGGCACGTGCCAATCGTACTTTCAGGTTTAAGACGATTAAATAGGGGCATCTGTAATACCGCAAATTTGTCCTACCGTTTTACTTTTATCTGGCTTACGCATCTCACATTTTTCTCATATACATGACCTCCATTAGGTCAATTAACACATCATGCATCATTGATCAGTAAATTTAGCATGAGATCAAGGGTATTGCAGAGTTAGGGTCTCTCCGTACTTTTAAGCTCTCATCTTCATGCAAGTTTAGATCGACTGATCTCCTCAACAACCAGGGTTTGAAGTTAGGGTTTTAAATCAAGATACCTTTCACTATGCAAGAGAGTTATCATTTGAGCGTATCTTGTTTTTAACAAACTAGGGTTTGAATTTGGGTGCATTAAGAACTTCTTCCTCATCAAGCTATCCACAAAGGATTTCAATTAAATAATTAGGAGTTTAATTTTGCCAACGTATCGGTGTTAGTTTGAGTCTTCATCAGTTAAGGGGCTACTTATTTCATAATTGGAGATTAATTGGTATTCCCTCGAATTGGCTAGAACTTGGGAGTTGATATGGAATTAGGGTACATATGTGGTTCATTATGAATATCAAACAAATGTTGCAAGGTATATCTATTTAGATCTCTTGGAGTTCAATTTACAAGTACAAAAGGCCCAAATTAAACATTACGGTACTTCAAAAAAAAACTGAGGCTTCATGGGTCTGCCATACTTAATTCAAAGGAATCTAAACACTATGTTCATCGTTCAAGTATATCATCACTCTATTAATTCTACTTCAAAATCAAGAAATGATGGGTAATATGCTGAGACAATATGCTTGGAATATACAGAGTTACATCATTGATTTCAAAAGAATGTCAGAAATGTCGTAAATATCACGACGTCGTCATTTTTAAAATTTAAAATCAATACAAGTACGCAAAAAAATATACATGGAAGTCCGCCCTAATGCAGTCCTAAAGTTTCATCGTGATCACATCTTCATGCTCCAAAATTCAACCCTTTCGATTGTCCTCAAACTTCATTCATGAGTCGGCTTTGCTCCAGCCATCATTGCATCCAAATATGTGACTTGCATCATTAATGGAACATGTACGCCAGAACAAGTTTACGGTCAAACGCAACCATAAAAGACTTGCCTTCAACATGTATGAATCTGCGTTCGTCAGCTCGGGAAAACAGAATCTTGCCTGCACAAGAGAAAAGAAAGTAAAGTGATGCACATGCGGTTTCAAGAGGTTCCAAGCGCAAACATAATAAAGTGTGAAATTAATGCAAATTACAGCAACCACGCATATCTATGGAACTGTAATTTTGCATCATTATAATAAGATCTATGGCATTACATCAAGGGATGATAAGAACAAAAATAAACAGGGGAGAATTTAAGGCATCTTAAGTGCGACGAAAATCAAATTTTGCACTGTGTTCAACATAAAACAATCATTAATTAGAGCTGCCCTGTTCAAGAGAAAAACCCAACAAAAACTTCCTAACAGAATCAGTAACAAACTTACAAAAGCCAGTTCATACCAAGACAGTTCATAAATGAAATCATCCCTCCATAACCTGCAAAATTCCCTAACAAAATCTTCTAACTCTTACAAACTTCCAGCAAAAATAGCAAAAACAGAATTTTATAACCACTTTCTAACAGTTTCTAATCATGCTCCATAACTAACTCTTCTAACCATAATCCATCTCTTAACTGTCAAAACCGCAAAGCTTCTTTCCAATTAATCTCTTTTTCCAACCAATCTCCAACATATAACCAATTTCCCAGCAGAAATAACTGAAGCCTAACAGAATTTCAATTTCCTTAACCAACCATAACTAACTGTCAAACAACTTCCTAACTACCTCGCATTCCAACTAAAAGCTAAAACCACATAACAGTTTTTCTAACAGTTTATCTAACTAATTCTAACCAACCTCATTCGCCCAAATCTGTAACTAGCAGGGCTCTAACAGCAAAACTAACACCAATAGCCAGAAAGCTATCCCTAACTTCCCGCTCACCTTAATTGTTTCTAACTGTCTCAACAAACAACATTCAATCAAGCTGTAACAGAATCACATAACAGAGGTGGAAGGAAAGAAATAAAACAGAATTTCCAAAATAGATTTCTAACTCCCTTTCCTAACTGAAACAGAATTCTCAACAAACTTCCTGTAACAGCCCTGTAACTAATCATCCTAACAAACTAACAGATTCCCAATTTTTGTAACAACCTCTAACCCTTCTAACTGTTTCATAACAGAAACAACAGAAAGTGGAAAGAGGAGAGGGAAGATATCATTTATTAAGATTCACGATTTCAGAAAAGAAAAAAACAGAAATTTTGGCTCTCTTTCTCACGATACAATTATACAGACAAAAGAGAATTATTTACAAAGAAAAAACTCACCACTGAAATTCTCTGGAATTCTCTCTTCTTATTCTCCCGGCATCCATTCTCCATATTCTAAGAAGAATCACAAAAATCATCACAAGACTCTCTCGGGAATCTCCATCTTCCATCATCATCTTCAACCTTCTTTCTCAATCTCCATTCTCTCTCTGCAAATTTCCATTATCTCTGCTATCCTCATCACCATCGCAATCATTCTTCAAATTTCTCTACCTCATCGCAACATCTTCATCTTCTCGGAGAAAATTACAAAACCCAAAATCTTCTCTCTCTCTCTCAAAGCTCTCTTCAGCATCTCTTCCATCCACTTGCAACCTTTCTTCGCATCATTCTCTTCTCACATAACTTATTCTTCACCTTCAACCACCCCTTTCGTCTTCTTCCACCATCACTGCATCATGCCAAAACTTCAACCATCACCATTAATACATCATCACAGAACTTCTTGATTCATCAACAATTTCCGCATCTGTGATTCGCACCGTGAAACAACAGTTAATAGAGGTAAGCAAAAAGTAGAATAATAAGAAGAGGAAGATTAGAAGAAAGGATAGTCTTACCGGAAGTCTTCGCTGGAAAACGTGCGGTAATCGTCACCAATCGTTCATTGTCGATTTTGCGTTTTCTCGTTGTTCTAGCATGGTCTTCGCATCGTAGACTTCTTCCCTCATGGTTTCAGCTCGAGTAGAGGTGTCGGCACCGTTTAATCGAAGCATTAAGACTTCTAAGGGTTTCGATTTATATAAGTATTATGAAGAAATTGGAAGAATCGGAGGCCAGATTCAGGTGTGGGATTCAATTTAGAGTAAGATTCGTGTGTGTTCCATGGAGGTTCAACGATGCAAACACCGTAGAAGAAGGCATAATCGGTCGCTGGAAACCTCTAGGAAGAAAGAGAAACGAAAGAAGAAATTGAGTATATTGGAAGGGAAAAAGTCATATCCAAAACGGCAGCGTATCATCCCTTTCCTACAATTTTACTTTTTATCTTTGTTTTTGTTATTGAAACAAATGCTGAAAGAAATTTGATGAACAACTTGTTGTACCAGCCCAAATATGTTCTCTCCTAAGACCCATTACCATTTTTTATGGTTTGAAAATGCTAAAAACAAAAAGGCTTTACGGACTGGGCTTTATACCACATATTGAATTGCAGGATTATACACCTTGGATCAAACTTTGGACCTCCTGGAGTTTTATTTTCAATGCTTGTTTCAATTGGGCTTGCGATTAATTTTGGTGATTTAATTTTTGTGATATTGGTAAATAAAAAGAGATTTAGGTGAAAATTTCACGAAGCTCTAAAGCTAGCCAAAAGCATAATTGTCATCAAGTAAATTCAAGGGAGCTTTTGGTAGAGTTTTCTTATTGCTTGCGTGGTTTTGAAGAGGCAGCGGACCTTCTCTGTTCAGTATCATTGCAATCTCATTCTATTCCTTGTTTTCTCGCTTTATTGCTTTCTGGATTCCATGAGAAGTAGGAAATAAAGAGCGTGCGCTCGAAGTCGCTGTTTAAAGACCTGTAGCAGGCATTCCGCACTTCATTTACTATATGTGTTGTGGTTGTATTTGTTTCTGTGGTTGATTGATCGATAAGTCACTCAATTTAGAAATTGAGATCACGACTTCGCTCTCAATTCATGCTCCTTATAGGTTTTTATCTCTTTCCTTTATTTCTTGTTGATTGATGAGTTACTCAATTTAGAAATTGAGATCACGACTTCGCTCTCAATTCATGTTCCCTATAGGATAGTTTTGTTAGACTTTATTTGGCATGTTGACCTAGATAAGATGTCTGTAGGTGTGCTCTCTTGAGTTTACTGGCTTTCTTGGTTTATCCTTGTACATACCATGTTCCCTTAGGATGCGCTTGCTCCATTCGGATGCGAGTTAGACCTTAGGTTGTAAACCATTCATGCTAACATTAGGTAGAAATTTCCCCTTTCATCCTTGACGTAGGGCTACCATTGTATGATAACATTAGGTTAGAAATAGGCTAGTCTCCCTTAGACTCTTTTCTTCCCCTTTTTGCATCCTTGCATCTAAAACAAGAACCTCTTTTCTTTAGCAAATCATAAAACATGCTAACAACACTTAAACCCTTTTTCAAGGTAACAAAACACAAACCAAATTCAAACCATTTTGTGCGCTCAAGCACCTTTTCTCTAAAACCCTTTTCAGGTAAGGACATGATTAATTTACTTCTGTGCCAACGGATAAGTCTAGAAAATGCGAGCTGCGGCAGAAGGCGGAATTAACATTGTCCATAAAAAACACAAAACAAACAAAAACATGTGAGCCGAACTACAGTAGCTCTGATTCCTCAAAAAGGACACGTAGACATTGGGGTAGGACCCAAGCGAGTACAATTTTATTTTCCATACATTCTTTTCTCTTTTCTTTTCCATGCATTCTCCCCTCAGTAGTATAGTAAACAGTAAGCATAGATTAAACACACCCATAAGATAGACAACAAGAGTGGATACCATAGAATACTACGGGCGTGTGGGGTGCTAATACCTTCCCCTCGCGTAACAGAATCCCTTACTCGATATCTCAGTCACAAGACCGTGACTTATCCCTTCTTAGGTTTTCTCGATGTCTACCTTTCCCTTCATGTGGAATAAAAGACGTTCGATGGCAACTTCATTGTTTGATGATTTTTAGCCGGTTGTTTCAGTGGGACATGTTCATATTTGAAACCTCAATGCTTATATATTATGGTGTGATTTCTAACTTCATTTGTTTACTGATGCTAGCTTGCTTGAAGTTCTCTAGGTTTCTTTTTTCTTGCTTAGTTGCTGCTGATAGTTATCCATTTGGTATTGCACTATTTCCTTTTTACTATTTCCACCCTTTATTGCTTTCTATTGCATGATGGGACCTCCGTTGCTGATATATGTCAGGAGTCCCTGTGGTTTATTTAAAGACCTGTTTAAGGCAATTCTATTGGTGTGCTAATTGTGATTGTTTAAAATCCTACCTTCGGAGTAGGTATTATGCACGTATGTTTATATTTGTGCCTGCATTATATTACAGGTAATAAGTCCTGAAAAGAGGCGAGCGAGGAAGGGTCCGTAATCTACCCTCGCACATTCTAGTATGTGTCATCCTTAGCTCACATGGTACATCGATGTTTTGGAGTCGAGCATATCATATGTGTCGAGTCCGTCAAGTGGGGAAGGGTTTTGCAATCAAACCCCCATGCATTGTCAGGAGTTCGCATGGGCCGATGCTGATACTCCGTGATTGTTCATATTGTCTTATGTTGTCTACCTCGATCTTCTATATCTTGGTTATATGTTCAATCTCTTTGGGTGTCACATTTTTATTATTTCATCCGTCTCCCGCTTGTTTGGTTCGGGTGATCCGCTCCCCTTAGCTTAAGCATTTTCTCTTCATACCCCCATCCCCTGAGTCAGTATAACTCGATTGTATGATTTTTCCAAAGCACTTGTGTGCTCACTTGTTTGGTGTTTACCATACTCCCTTAGGATTGCTCGTGTAGGGTTAGGCCTCGATCTAGACATTAGGATATTTACCCATGTATGGTGAAATAGGGTAGAAACTTCCCTCTGTCATCCTCAACCTTAGGGTCAATCATTGTATGATAACATTAGGGGTAGTGCTAGGCTAGTCTCCCTTAGTTATTTTTCCTTTGTTTGCATATTACATCTTAAAACTAAAACTTCTTCTTGGAAAATCATAAAACATCTCTAATGAACTTAAATCCTTCTTCAAGGTAAAAAATACAAACCAATTTTAATTGTTGGTGCGCCATTTTGGCTTTGTTTCAAACTTTTTTAAGTTAATGTTTCGCCATCCTTTCCCTGTTATTTCACAATCTTTTAGCTGATGTTTCGCCATCGCATATGTTTGTTGTTGATGTTTCGCCATTGTGCGTGTTTGTTATCCTACTTTGATTCTCAATATCATTATTAAGTGTGATGTTTTATCATTTGAATTTTTGATGTTTCTCCATCCTTGCCCCGTTATCTTATTATTTTTTAGCCGATGTTACACCATCGCATATGATTGTTGTCGATGTTTCACCATCGTGCATGTTTGTTATCCTACTTTGATTCTCAATATCATTGTTAGGTGTGATGTTTTATCATCTGAATTGTTGATGTTTCTCCATCTTTTCCATGATATTTTGTTATCTTTTTGCCGATGTTTCGCCATCGCATATGTTTTTGCCGATGTTTTGTCATCGTATATCTTTGTTATCCTACTTTGATTCTCAATATCATTGTTAGGTGTGATGTTTTATCATCTGAATTGTTGATGTCTCTCCATCTTTGCCATCTTTTAGCCGATGTTTCACCATCACATATGTTTGTAGCCGATGTTTCGCCATTGCATATGTTTGTTATCCTACTTTAGTTCTCAATATCATTGTTAGGTGTGATGTTTATCATCCGAATTGTTGATGTCTCGCCATATTTGCCATGCTATCTTGCTATCTTTTTTCCGATGTTTCGCCATCGTATATGTTTATTGCCGATGTTTTTCCATCGCTTATGTTTGTTATCCTACTTCGATTTTCGATATCATTGTTATGTGTAATGTTTTATCGCCTTGTCTGATATTTTGTTATCATGCTGACGTTTTATCATCTTATCTGAGTTTGTGTTGCCATGCAATGTCTTGTCATCCTTTTTTATTGTTTTATCATCATCGTTGATGTTTTGTAGTTTTATCTGATGTTTTTCCATCTTGATTGTTGCTTTTGTCTTCTTAACTAAAAAACACAAACCAACCAAAATATATGAGCCGAACTACGACTGCTCTAATTCCTTAAAAGGGATATGTAGGCATTGGGGTAGGGCCCAAGCGAGCACAACTTTTATTTTCCCTACATTATTTTCTCCTTTCTTTTGCATGCATTCATTATACAACTTAGATATAGGTTTATACACCCTTAGATTTGAACAAACAAGAGTGGATACCGTAGAGTACTACAGGCGTGTGGGGTGCTAATACCTTCCCCTCGCGTAACATACGTTCCTTACCTAATCTCTCGGTCGTTTGATCGTGATTTCACCCATCTCAGGTTTTCTCGATGTTTACCTTTCCCTTCTTGAGGGATAAAAGATGTTTGGTGGCGACTTCATTGATTTTATATCAGATGACGGTTCAGCCGGTTGTTTCAGAATCTTCCGGACATAAGACCCAAAATGAAGCTTAGGGCAAGAAACACCGTCATACTTTGCAAAAGTAGGGACCTTGAATTTGTGAGGAATGACAACTCCTGAGACTAAACCTAGCTCTTCAAAATCCAACCCATGCACTCTCTGGATCTCCATAGCGTTTAAACGATCTTCCAGCTATTTGTATTTTTCATCGGTATGAGGATACTGTTCATCTGAATAGTCTTCTTCATATTTATCAGAATATTGGCTAGAACCAAGGTTGCTTACTTTCTCAGCCTTCATAATCTTCCCATCTTCACCCTAGTTGTCATCTTCGTTTGATGGAATATCACAGTCTTGATCTCTCTTGAGAGGACCTCTGAACCTTCTTCCCATGTTGAGGATACCTACTAGCTTCCTTTTCTTTTTCTTCCTCTCTTTGGTGATGTGGGTCTTCAGCTCTTCCTTCCTCTTGGCTAAGTTCAGGAACATTTATTGGAATCGAGTGTTCCGAGCCTGAAGATCTTTGACTGTTTGTTCGAGAGTCATCTTTTACTAAAATAAACAGCGAGAAGATGAGAAAATTTGTCTTGGAAACCTGTTATGAAATGATAAGTATGGTATGTGGATGCATATGCAATGTTTTCAAGGATCTTGCGAGATAAATAAGAATGAAATGTCAGAAATTTAGTTTGGATGCAGCTTTGTCTGAAGAACTTTGCATCTTTGTTTTTTAATGTTCTTTTATAAGAATTGAGCTCACCATATCAAGTGGGTCTTAGCTTCTGACTCAAAAGAACGTACTTCGGTCTTTGACGGCATCTAGTTAGAAGAAAATAAATCCTCTTTCCCCCTTGTTGGCAGTCCAGCTTATGATAACCCTGCATCAAAGGTCCCTAAGATCCTTGAAATGGTTAGTGAAAATGCCATGTCATGATGATATGATGTCATGATGTTATGTTTATGTTCAAACAAATAGAAAACACAAATAAGTCACATAAGAGCCTCAGGTTTAAAGGCTTGTATGGGGTCCATAGGTAAGTACCCTTTTCTATTGAAGTTAAGTTGGCTCAACCTGTCCTAAAATAGTAATCGGGTTCTAGGAGTCTCATATCACTGATCTTTCTTGCAGGTTTTATTTTAGCACGGCAACTGACTTGCCACCAAAATATCCCGAAATTTGAATCTCAATGAGCGTAGCTTTGAGTATCAACCAACCTTGGACTGCACCAAAGTCGGCTATCTCACTACTTTCTAATGGCTAAAGATGGGTCAATTAAGGTTCTAAAAGTCAGTTAGTGCTTATGACACCATGCGGCAACCCAATGTTATCCTCGATTGACTCAAGAAACATCAATACAAACCAAAGTGTCACACTAACGTAGCCATCACTTCAACCATATCGGTCTATGATGTATAGATTCCATGATCTATTGCTACTTACCTAAGGCATCCCTAGATCCGGGTGTAGGATCTTTGTAAGAAATTAAACCCAAGCAACCCTTAAAATAAATCAAACCATGTAAACAATTTAAAGCAAGTAAAACTGATCTAAGACTCTAAGGTAACCCCTCTTTTTAAGTGTCTCCAGTAGAGTCGCCAGTTCTGTAATACGGTGGGAGAACTGACTTTTTTTGCGTTTTATTGCAAATGTTGCGGATAGCATGAATCGCCACCGAATTTCCTTTTATCTAATAAGGAAAGGTGAAAAGAATAGGAAAGACCTTGAATATTTTGAGTTCGGGGGTGTTGTACCCCAAAATTTTTCCTCTCTTTTCTCAAGGTATTTCTCACAAGGATTCTCAAAAAAGCAAGCTTGCACAAGTACAATTAGATTTTCCAGCATCAAGTTAAAGAGGAAACTGTAAAAAAGGGGAAAACAGATAAAAATGATTTTTTTTAAGGAACAACAAGTTTGCTTCGATTTCCCTTGCTTCAATTGGACAAATGGTTGCCTACATGCCTACTTCAATTGGACATTTGATGCCTGCGTGTTTGTTCGATTGGACAAGTTTTGATTGGACAAATGGCTGCCCACATGCCTGTTTCGATTGGACAAGCTTCGATTGGACAAATAACTCCCTACATGCTTGCTTCAAATTCACCTTCATGTCTGTTTGAATCCACCTTCAGCATTGGCCTCCTACATGATGTACAAGGCAAGGGCCTCCTGCATGTCTGCCTGCACAAGGAAGAAATTCCCCTGCATATTAGCACCTAGGAGAATTGGCTATCTTTATATAAGCTTCGACTGAGCATTTGTTTCCCTTTGAAACAGCCTCCTTCGATTCAAAATGGAAGGGCCTCCTGTTGTTGTCTTTCGATTCATAAGGCGTTGGCTTCCTATTGGCGCCCTTCGATTCAGAAGACAAGTGCGTTCTCTGCGCTTGCCTTCAATTCACAAGGCAGGAAATTCCTTCATGCCAGCAGGCACAAGGAAATGGCTTTCTTCATACATCCTTCGGTTGCACCATTTGCGTCCTACATGTTTGCTTTGATTCATAAAACAGGGACCTCCTGTATGCATCTTTCGTTTGGGCATGTGGCCTTTCTTCGAGTGCAAGCTTGGTATACATTCTTCGTTTGGGCATTTGGTTCCCTTTTATGCAGGCTTTGGTTTACATATTTTGTTTTGGCTTGTGGCCTCCTTCGAATGCAAGTTTGGGTTACATCCTTTGTGTGTCCATGTTACATCCTTCATGCAAGCTTTCATTTGAGCAAAGGCCTCTTGCATGCTTGTTTGGAATCACAAAGCAGTGACCCCCTGCAGGCATGTCTTTGATTGGACAAAGGATACCTTCACACAAGGCTTCAGTTGGAGTATTGGTTCCCTTAGAAGCAATATGCTTCGAATCCAACGTTGAATCCTATGAGCAAGCTTGTTTGAAGAACATTGAGCAAATCTCATAGCCTTATCCTCCAAATCTCACTTGTCAGGCTATGTTGCTTCCAAATCTTTACATAATCAGAGGCTTACACAATTTGGTGATGCATTACATAAAGGTTCGAAGCTTTGTCTACTGGATAATACTATTCTTAGATAAAATAGCAAAAAGCTACGTACCCTTTTTTCATAAAGAGTACTTTAATCACAAAATAAGCTCCCAATCTGATTTTTGTCTGAGTGCAAGCAGTGCCAAAAGCATAAGTCCAATCTCCTGCTCCCAACATACAACAGGCCTCCACTTGTACTTGAAACTTGGGAACAACGAAAGGGATCAAACTTGTTTTCGTTTCAACCAAACCATGGTTTGTTATCCTACAAACCTGGTTACTCCAGCATCTCTAACCTTTTCTCTATAAATAGAGAAATAATTTGCAAGCTGATGAGGACTTTGGGTGGTGTGGAAAGAATCTTCAAAATACTCTCAAACTCTCAAAAACTCTCAAACTCTCAAGATTCTCAAACACTAAATACACTCTCAAACCCAGAATACAAAGAAACACCACACTTGTTTCTTCCCTTCGAATCCAGAACCCAGGGAAACACCAAACCAACGCTTGGTTCCTTCTTTCGAATCCAGTACTAGAAACATAACCCTTATTTCTTTCCTTCGAATCCAGGAGCACTCAGGGAAGCCACTCAAGGTCCAGCACACACATTTCAGCTTCAAGCAAGGTAAGTTCTCTTAACCTTAAGCTTTTTTTCGTTTCAAGCATAACATGTAAATAACCATTTCCTTTCGTTTCAAGACATCATCATTACCCTTTGGTTTGTTTCGTTTCCACCACCTCTGTTTTGTTTACGTTGCTAATCTTATGGCTTGTTTTCTTTGTTTATCAAACATGTTTTAAGAACTAACCTGGACGTGAAACAATGCTAGTATGGCCTCAGGCTATGCTGCTATTTAAATCCCAAACGAAAGAAAACAGGAGTAAGGATGTGTGAATCGAAGCCTTAGGCTTCACCCAATGTTGTCATCTGATCCCAAATGAAAAGAAACAAAAACAAAGGTGGTGTGAATCGAAGGTTACACACTTCGATACACACTGACTTCCAGGCCCATTTGAAAGAAGCAGGAGAAGTTTAAATCAAAAGATGCCTACACATGATGACTTTCAGGCTCAGTCGAAAGATGCCTGCACTTGCTGACTTCCAGGCCAAATTGAAAGAAGCCAGGAAGAGTAGAATCGAAGGGTGCTACTGTCTGAATCGAAAATATTATCTTCCCTTCTTTTAATTTGTTTTGTCTTTACATTTTCTTGCTATTCAATATAGTTGTAATAGTGTAGGACATTTGTTTTCTGCATTTTTATTGATTTATACAAATGTTAGTAATTAGGATGTATGGCAAGATAAAACTAACAAGTAGACAACCCAAAATCAAAAGACTAATTGCATGCAATCAAACACACTATTCATACATGCACCTCTAGGGAAATCTCACTTGTTGCCTCAGAAAAATAGTTATGTCCCTCGAATATGGGCGTTTTAGCAAAGAACCTCGATAAAAGATCGTAGTCCCTCGATGACCCTCGATGTTGCCTTCGGTAAACGATCTAGTCCCTAACGAAATTTCTAAAACATCTCATAGGTTACCTTCTATGACTATACAAACGACCCACGCCCGTCCCATCACATCAAACGATGGAGCTTCTTACCAAATCAATGGTAAGATAGTAATATCTAAAGGAGGAGGAAAAGAACATTAGGCCTTTTGAGTAGGTAGGATGCTTATAGTTGCTCGCTTGCTCACAACAAAAACACTTTTTACACCAACACTTTCAATTGAAACATTTTCAAAAGATAAAGCTCTTTGTACGCATTCTTATAGAGACGGGAATCATTACAAAGGCACTTTTAAAAATCACTTTCAAAAACACATTCCAAAAACACCTCTTTGACTATTTTCAAAACCAACACTTTGTACGCATTCTTATAGAGACAAGAATCATTACAAATATGTTTTCAAAAATACTTTCAAACCCACACCACAAAGCAAATTTTCAAACAAAAGCAAGTGATCTAGCAAGCAACTAAGATCCCGTAGATAACTACAGATGAAAAGGGTGTTAACACCTTCTCTTTTCATAACCTACCCCCCGAACTCAAGAAAAAATCTCGAAAGGTCTTTCATGTTCTTTTCAACCTTTCCTTATTGGATAAAAGAAAAGTCGGTGGCGACTCTTGCTATCCGCAACAATTGCAATCAAACGCAAAACACCCAAGTCAGTTCTCCTACCGTGTTACATGGGAGTAAGTTATGAAAAGGGAAGGTGTTAGCACTCTTTTCATCCGTAGTTATCTACGAGCTCTTAATCGCTTAAGTCACTTTGAAAATTTTCTTTTTTGTGTAAGTTTTTGAAAATAATTTGAAAATGCCAGCTTTGTAATGATTCTCATATCAGTCCTCAAGAATGCATACAAAGTGTTTTGAAAATAATTGCTTTGAAAATGATGTGTGAAAAAGCATTTGTAAGAAACATTTGTAAGCAAGTGATTAAAAGTATCCTACTCCACTCAAGGTCGTTCTTGTTATTTTCCTCCTCCTTTAGAGATATTGATATCGGTACCATTAGTTGGTAGGTATCCCCATCTATTGGATGTGAAGGGACAATCGAGGGTTATCGTACAGTCATCGAAGGTAACTTTTAAGGATGCTTTAGCGGTTTCGTAAGGGACTAGATCATCTTATTCGTAGGCAACGTCGAAGGGTCGTCAAGGGACTATGATCTTTTATATCGAGAGTCTTTTACTAAAGCATCCCTATTTTATAGGGACATGACCGTTATTCTGAAAGGCAATGAAGAGAGGCTGCGCTAGAGGTGTAAGTGTGAAGTATGTTCATTTCAGTTATTTATCTTGGATTTAGGGTTTTGCTATCGATTGATTTTATCTTGTCATACAAACCATAATTACTAGAAATTGCATAACAAATATAGTAGCAGGAGATAAAGGTGGAAATCTAAACCTTGGCTATTACAGAGCTTTGGGGCAGTTACATAATAGTGAAAGAGTGCGAGAAATAAAACCCTAAACTATTACATCCCGGGAGCAATTACATGGTAATGAAAAAAGAAAGCGGGAAATAAATGTTTGGGCCATTACATTCGAGAAACCTATACAGTTGATCTAAGAATAAGAAAGAGGAAAATGAAAATAGAAAAGTATGTGTAGCGGTAGAAATGTTTAAGACTAAGCCATTGGATTGACTAGACTCTGCAGGAGCCTCTTTGTAAAATCTGTATATTTTGGCTATAAAAAAATGTTGTATATATAAAAAATGGATGGTGTAGGTGAGGAAAGAAATATATTCATTTTTATAATTTTTGCACCCACCGCGGTTGCGAACCTTTAGTGCCTACGTACCACATGTTCGTGCAATAGGGGATCAGGGTACGCATAGTTCCTCTTTTTAAAAATTTAAAACACAAATGCGTTGGTTAATTGTATGAGATGAAACATCATTGTCATTGTCCGTGTGGAAAACATACCTACTACTCACAATCATGAGAAAGGAGAATTTGCATCATCTCAAAGTGGAGGATATGGCTTGGATTTTAAAAATAAACAATGCCTTACTCATCACCCAAGTGGAAAATATCTCTCTTTACTACATATTATAGAAGTATAGTTGTTTGCATCACTACAAGGATTGACAAGAGTTCAACCTTTTTTGAGAAAAGTTTAAAGATAAAAGCCAAAGTAGAAAAATGGTTTGAAATGAGATTGATTGACTTTTAGTCTTCTCACAAAAAAAAATGTCAAGGCATTATTAAGTTGATTGGAGTTTATTTATGAAAAATGTTTTGAAAATGCATGGACATGAGTCCAAGTTTATTATGAAAGTGGTTCAAGTTAAAAAACAAGAAGAGATTTCAAAAAGGGAAAGAAGATTTTTGAAATTAAAGAAGATGGGAGGAGAAGAAGGGACTATCCTAAAGCATAAGGTCAAAGATAGGGATAAGAACCGTCTACCAACAAGAAACCAATACTTGACATTATGAGCCAAGATATAATTCTCATTCCTTGGATTCAAACCAATCAAGCAAAGAAATACTAGACCTCTTGAGAGAACCAAACTTCAAGTGTATTAAGTCTTCACAAAAAATGGGCAGAGTAACGGTTGTATACGGGTGAATTCCAAATTACAGACAAAGGGTGTAATCACAAAAACTTGCACACAAAAACAAACAAGCAACCCAATGTCTTGAGGTAAACCTCAAGAACTCCAGACAAAATAATCAGATAAGATCTCCAAGATAGGTCAAGGTTTCTAATCCTAAGTCCAAGAAAAGTCCCATGCTCCATAATGCCAAGGATAGTAACCAAATAGTCCAAGCACCATTAAAGATTCTTTAGGGTTTATGTTGATTATTAAGTGTTTTAAGAAAGGAAAAGAAAAGCTCAAGTGAGCAAAGTAAAAATGGCAAGAAAATAAATGCTCAAATGAGCAAAGATGAAAATGGCATGAAATGTAAATGCTAAAAGTAAAAAGTACACAAAGCATAAAAAAATAAAAGTATAAGGTAAACAAATCAATAATTAGTGGTTAGTTGGATGACCATCTTGAAGCTTGCATTTGGAACTCATTAGAGGATTGGTAGAACCAAATCCTCCACACAACAAGTTGCATTTTCTTTTTGTCAAGTATATCATCCATTTGGAATTCTCATAAGTACCATTTAATGATCAACGATGTTTAAGTGATCCGCGTTGACCAAAGGTGTTGTAGACCCATTAGAGGATTGGTAGAACCATAGCCTCCACACAATGAATCTCAAAGTTATTGGATCAAAGAGATCAAATTAACATACTTGGGCTTGCAATCATAAGTTTGGGCCACGAATGATCATTTATTCGAATCGGGACAAAATTTAGCGCTATGTTAAGCAATGGTAAGTGGACTTATATAGAAGTCGCACTTATTTTGAGGTCGGTCAATAGCAATCTATGCACCATTTGTTTTGAGACATGATATAGAGATCATGCTCCAACAACATCTAGTGCAATAAGAAAGGGATGAGATGAAGAGGGATGGTAAAATTATACGAACCACATTTGAATTAAATTTTAATCAAACTATTATTAAAATCATTCATCTATTTTTGTGGAGTTAAACTCAACACTATGTATCCAATGATGTTAATAAAGTTCATGATCCAAAATCTAACCCAAGATCAGCCAGAAAATAATCACAAAATAATATCACATTTAATATACACAAAAAAAGGATTTTTAAAAATGTTTTAAAAATAGAAAATAATGAGATAAATATTAAATATGTTCAAATTAATCAAGAAATGAAAAGTTAGACCATAGAAAAATCAGAAAAAGGCCCAAGTAATTTTACAAATTTTTTGGTAATTTTTTAAAGTCAGAAACTATTTTTAAAATTAAAATAAATGGGTCAAATATACAAAAAAAGGCAAATAATAGTAAAGTCAGAAACAAAAATAAAATGAGGTCACCAATATTTGTCACAATATCATTGGATTATTCCATAATTTTTTCAGAATTTAAAAATGTATAAAAGCATTTTAAGCATTTAAAACAAATCAAATAAGTGTAAAATTTGTAAAAAATACCAAAACACAAAGTTAAATTATGAAAAAGTAAAAATCAGAAAGAGAATAATCAAGAAAAAATTTCATTATTGTTTCAGATTTTTTGGACTAAAAATGAATTTTCTATAATTTTTTGAAATTTAAAACAATTAAAATATAAAAATCAATAAAACAAAATAAAATTAAAATATGTGGACCATTGGATGAAAGTCAAAACGCGTTAGTAATCAAATCCAAGGGATCTAGCGCGCTGTGCATATCATGGTCATTAGTGAATATTGTACAGAATCATTAATTAAATCAGAATTTGAAAAATACAGACGGCGTGCCTTCATTGGTTAGAAGATGGCACGTTGGTCATCTTCAACCTCCAGCCATCACGAATTGCAGGTCTCTCAAACTGTAAAATCAGAAGCTCAAACTTATGCCCTTCGCTTCGTCTCTTCAAGACGAAGACAACCACACACTCGCGCCAAATTTATATAAACCGTAGCTCAAGCAATTTGGAAGGAAAGTTTTGAAAAGGGATTCGAAATTTCATGGTCAAAACGTGTTTCCAGTAAAAGGTAGGTGTTGCGACTAGAACCAGGGCAATGAGAACAACACAGTGATATCATAGTTTTGAAGAATTGATGAAGGAATCTACCTATTGAAGTTGAGTTGCAGAGCTCTGAAACTGGACTTCTATGGAGCAGTATAGGGCACGATTCTTGAATGTAATTTTATGGTTAGCTTCAGGGAAGATCAAGGAAGGTGAATTAATGAAAAAATTGGATTGAAAAAGGGTCGAGAATGGATTTTGAAGTTACAGAAAATTGAGTTATGGAGCAAGTTTGGCAGGGTGATTCTGGCTATCCAAGCTTGGGAAATTGAAGGAAATAGTTCATGTATTTATAGGAGAAGCGAATGGGATCAAAAGGAAGAGTGAATGATGTGTTTCGGAGGGAAATCGTGCACACCTGATGCACGAGTGAAGTGTGATACAAACTTCATCAAAACTCATCCAATTCTTGCGTTTTGATGTGTTAAACAAATCTGGAACTTCACAAAACATGTTTAGAGGCAAAAACGCATGGAAAACATGTGATTAGAGGCCACATTATGGATTCCAAAATTCTGACTTGGTGAGAAATTCAATTTCAAATTGCCAACTTCTGACCCATGGCATTTTCAACTCAAGGGGTCTTAGGGAATGATTCTTGATGCCTTAGAAAGATGAGGTTACAAGATTTTCAATGGAAAAATAATGGAGTTAAATGGATGCTTGAGATGAAAGTTGCATTGAGTCAAAGTTGAAGAAAAAGGGTTGACTTTCCATACTTAGAAATATTTCACATTCTTCTTCAAAAATGACCTATATGTCTTGCATCCAAACATGGCCTTCCACTTGGAATTTGCTCTTGACCAAAAAAGATGGCATGAAGTAGACCTCTTGAATGACACTTTGAAATTTGGATCATTCAAAATATCCAAAATTTGAGCAAGTTATGACTTGTTGAAGTTGGAAAAAATCATGAAATGACCTATAATCATTTGCATCTTTAAGGAAACTTCCATCCATTTTCCCACTTTGAACATAAAAGAAGACATAAAGTTAACATATTAAAGATCATTATGGAAAAAGAATGGACTCAAGGTGATAAAAATTGACCAAGTTAGGACCATTTGAAGTCACTCATGTAAAATTATGGATTCATCTGGATGACTTGTAATCTTTCTTCTTCACCAAGTTCCTTAAACATGAAAACTCCTTGGAACTTTTGAAGTGATTTGTTTATAACCCTTTTAAGAGGAGGATATCTTTGGAATCACTCAAAAATACCAAAAGGTGAGCAAGATGTACTCATTTTAAGTTTAAAACCCTAGCTCCTAGATCAAGAAAATTCTTTGAGGAACTTTGACAAGTTTGAACAAACTTCTTGTACCAATATTCTTGCTTTATGAATATAAGTTGTTGAGGATGATAATAAGGACTCATAGCCACCAAAACCAATTTTATATCTTGAAATTTGATAGAAGTATGCTCTTGTGACCAATAGGAACAAGGCCTTGTCCAATCCTGACAACTTCTCCAATCAACCCCTTGTACTTTTGAGTCAAATCTAATAACCTTGAAATGTGATGAACCAAAGCAACCTTACCATGCCAATTCTCCCAAAACCAATCCAATGGTGAGGTTTGAACTTCTCAAGCTATATTTATTAGGGCATGGAAATAAACTCATGAACCCATGGGGTAGCTTGTTAAATCTCATTGCCTTCACCTACATGGATAACAAGCAAGGCAAACCAACATTCCATTTTATTAGTTAAATGAAGAAAACAAAACAACATTCATGATCACAAAAGGAACATAAGTCAAGGTTCTTGGTAATCCCTCAAAAAGGGAAAAACTAAATTTAGGGAGGGGAACCAAGAATCCTAGTGTGATCTTGTTGTGAGTAAATCAACATGGTATGATGAAGGAATCTTAGGGGGGGAAACTGGGGTACAACAGCTGCCCTTATTTAATTTTCTTCTATCTAGAGATATGAAGGTTTAAAAACTTCGTGTCAACACAATCGAAGATACTTAAATATAAAACAAACCCTATTTTTGTCCCTAAGATACCATGCAAATGCTTATGATCATGAATGCATATGAACAAGACCAAAGAGACGCAAAATAACACTGGGGATGTAACAATAGTAAAGAAACAAAGGAGCACCCTCCACCAGGAAAATAAATCACTGGTGGACCCAGAGAACCGAATCAGAGAGGATGGTAGGATGGTCAAAGGACACACCAACTTCTACTGAAGGCGAAGCTACCGACATTTAATGAAGGAAGAGAGAAAGATAACAAACATCGGCGTTCACTACCAATGTCCTACCAACTTTCACTGAAGGTAGAAAGAGAATATATCATATCACCGCCGTTTATTAACGATGAACTACCAACGTTCACTAAGGGTAGCAAAAAGATAACAAACACCGACGTTCACTGGCGATGGTCTACCAACTTTCACTGAAGGTAGAAATAGAATATATCATATCACTGCCGTTCACTGACGATGAACTACCAATGTTCACTGAGGGTAGCAAAAAGATAACAAACACCGACGTTCACTGTCGATGGTCTACCAACTTTCACTGAAGGTAGGAAGAGAATATATCATATCACCGCTGTTCACTGATGATGAACTACCAACGTTCACTGAGGGTAGCAAAAAGATAACAAACACCAACGTTCACTACTGATGGTCTACCAACTTTCACTGAAGGTAGAAAGAGAATATATCATATCACCGTCGTTCACTGACGATGAACTACCAACATTCATTGAGGGTAACAAAAAGATAACAAACACTGATGTTCACTACCGATGGTCTACCAACTTTCACTGAAGGTAGAAAGAGAATATATCATATCACCGCTATTCACTGACGATGAACTACCAACGTTCACTGAGGGTAGCAAAAAGATAACAAACACCGACGTTCACTGCCGATGGTCTACCAACTTTCACTGAAGGTAGAAAGAGAATATATCATATCATCACCATTCACTGACGATGAACTACCAGGTTCACTGAGGGTAGAAAAAAGATAACAAACACCAACGTTCACTGCCGATAGTCTACCAACTTTCACTGAAGGTAGAAAGAGAATATATCATATCACCGTCGTTCATTGACGATGAACTACCAACGTTCACTGGGGGTAGCAAAAAGATAACAAACACCAACGTTCAATGTCGATGGTCTACCAACTTTCACTGAAGGTAGAAAGAGAATATATCATATCACCGCCATTCACTAACGATGAACTACCAACGTTCACTGAGGGTAGCAAAAAGATAACAATTTTGCCCAAGATTCCGGTGTTTCACCTAGAACGGGTCTCAACTTCTTATTTAACCAAGGCACTCCGCCTGGAAAGGATAATATATAAGTTGTCTCAAATAAAGAGACTTGCTACTTGTTATCACTGAGGGTTGTAAAAAGAGATGACTTTTTGGGAAGGAGGTATGACTTCCTAGGAGATGCCATGATACTTTTGCTGAGGGGATAAAGTCTTCTTGTGAAAAATAAATGCACCAACCAAAACTTGGGGTTTTCAGAAATCCAAAGTGAATAACATTGTCGGGGAACCACAGAACCAAACCAGAAATAAACTGGAATGAAACAGTCAACCAGAATTCATCCTTTGAGAAATAAAATCAAGAACGAAAACCAAATTTATCCAAACAAGGAGTTGCACTGGGAGGCTTAAAGCAAAAATCTTCTATGAGGGACAACTCAGTAGGGAAATTGAAAGAATATACGTTTTCTGCTTAAGTCCAACACTCTATTGAAAAGAGGGCAACGTAACTCTGCAAAACAGGGTAATATGTCAACAAAAATATTATTAAATCTCAATGAACAATGATATGCTAATTTTAGCTATGCATGATGTATGTATGAATGTATGAGTGCTATCGTGCGTATGCTGACAAAACAGATACACAATCATTGGGAACAAACAAGCAAAACCGCCTCAGGCACTAACAACACTCGGCTAAACTTCATCCAAGATGATCATTCCAAGAAAGGTAAAGGCCAACTGCGGAAACAAAACCTATTGCCTGCTTTAACTTTACTGGGGAGAAACATAATCCGGAGGTAGACAAATCAAAGTGATGAAATAAACGGATACCGGGATAGAACATCCTTCTTCAGGCTTCATCGGGGAAACCAGTGTTTTTTCAAAAGTAACATGCCTACTGGAGATTGCAAGACCAGTCTCAAATAAAGCAGACTGACACCAAAACATCCAAACTTTGCTGGGGAATTCAAGCCTACTTCACTGGAGAAAAATGCGGATTGAAACTTTTCATCATGAAAAACTCAGAAAAGAGAAGAAATGAATCCAAACTTGACCGAGGATACCGGAATCATGAACCCAATACGGTGAAAACAACCTAAGTAGACCTTCTCGAGGGGAACAAAAGCTTCTCAAAACAATTGGAGTTTGTCCATTCCTGGGATCACCATTTTTGTTGTCATTGCTTCATCACAACTCTCAAAGTAAAAGTAAATTGTAAACATCTTTTTTTTTGAAAAATCAATTTTGTTATTTAATCTCTTTGCTTTGAAAGTTATTATCAGTAATAAATGGAGTCTTTGCAAGCTAAATAAAATAAGAAACACAAAGAATTGGGTAAAAGCTCGAATTTCATTAATAGAATGGTAGTCTATGAATGGCGAGACTCCATAGATGTTTACAAAGTTTGAGAAATGGTAATACATAATGGAAAAGATAAATTGAGATACAATGACCACTATCCCCCTTAACAGCTTTTGAAATCTTGAGCAGCAGCTTTTGTTGAAGTATGGAGAGGATCTAAGAATATTATTGCTTCAACGATCAAGTCTTAACTGTCGTAGTTACTTGCCAAGAAAATCCCTAACTTTTGCCTAAGCTGCCCTTGCGGGTTTTCAACTTAGCGGGAAATTTATTCTGTTTATGTCTCTAATTTTTTCCTAGACCGCCCTTTCGGTTTTTCGGCCTACCGAGACGCTCCTTTTTTGCCTAAGCCTCCCTTTTAGGTTTTCAACTTAGCGAGCTGTTCTTTTATTTCTTTAGGCGAAGTATTTCTTGACTGCATCAGCGTTCATGGGACGTGGGAACTCCTCGCCATCCATAGTTTCAAGAATTAATGCACCGCCAGAGAAGGCTTTCTTGACAACATATGGGCCTTCGAAGTTGGGAGTCCACTTTCCCCTAGAATCAGTGTTGAAAGACATGATCTTCCTGAGCACGAGGTCGCCTTCTCTGAGTTCACGAGGTTTGACCTTTTTATCAAAAGCTTTCTTCATTCTTTTTTGATATAATTGGCCATGACACAAGGCTATCATTCTCTTCTCCTCAATCAAATTCAATTGGTCAAACCTGTTCTGGACCCATTCAGCCTCCGTCAACTTGGTTTCCATTATCACACGCAACGAGGGAATCTCTACCTCGACTGGAAGTATAGCTTCTATTCCATACACTAAGGAGAACGAGGTTGCTCCTGTTGAAGTGTGGACAGATGTTCGATATCCATGCAGAGCAAAAGGAAGCATTTCATTCCAATCCTTATAAGTAATAACCATTTTCTGGATAATTCTCTTGATATTCTTATTAGCAGCTTCAACAGCCCCATTCATCTTTGGCCTGTATGGAGATGAATTGTGATGGACAATCTTGAATTCTTCACACAGTTCTGTCATTATCTTGTTGTTCAAATTCGAGCCATTGTCAGTGATAATTCTGCTCGGCACACCATACCGGCATATAAGATTATTCTTAATGAAATGTACAACCACCTGTTTAGTAACATTGGCATATGAAGAAGCCTTGGCCCATTTGGTGAAGTAATCAATTGCTACCAAGATAAAACGGTGCCCATTCAAAGCTTTGGGTTCTGTCATCCCAATCATGTCAATACCCCACATAGAGAAAGGCCACGGGGAGGAAATCACATTGAGGAGTGTCGGAGTTACATGTGTTAGAACATAATTTGGTTCTACATCCCAGCAAGAGTTTTGATGATAAAAAACACATGATATAAAGAACAAATATGCTCGCTAATAAAGAGTATCTTTACATGCAGGATGTTCTGATGTTAAAAAGATGTTCTGATGCAACTGGAAGTTCTGACAGACCATCACCAGAAGTTCTGATTATGCGAGCATAGAAGTTGAGAGTACCATGAAATATTCAAATGCATCAAATCTGCATGACACGCTTATATGAAGAAGTTCTGTAACAACTTCTGAATGCACCAGCGCTGCGAAATAGAATCTCTGATACTCTGATGTGCAAAATTCTTATCAAGACGTAAAGAACTCTCAACGGTAATATTCATCATCTGATGTGAGAAGCTCTGAAGCCTTACAATTCCATCAATGCAAGATCATAAGTAACGGCTACAAACAGAAAAGGATCTCCTGATTTGGAAACCTCATCAACTCATGTTATGGACTTACCAAAAGTATCTTCTTATGTCTCTATTGCAAGGCCTATATAAAGCAGACTAGAAGAAGATTTCAAGATGATCAACAACTGCGCTCAAAAAGAAAAACTCATGTGAAAAGTTAGCAACGCAGCTATCATTCTTCATCTTCAATGATTCTATACTAAACTGTGTAATACATCACAAGTTTGTGATACTGTTTATTAGAAACATCATTATAAACTTTTATTCAATTAAATGTTTAGTGAATTTCCTTGAGAAAACCGGATTGTGGTTTTCGACTCAAGAAGACTTTAACAGTTGTTAAAGTAGAATTGTAATCAGGTTGATTAGTGAATTAAGTCCTCGTTGGAGAGAGACGAAATCACCTTGGCGGATGGACTGGAGTAGTTTGAGATCAAGCGAACCAGGATACAAATCATTGTGTCTATCACATTTGATTTCAAGTTTTCAATTCACCCCCCCCCCCCCTTCTTGTGTTTTTCACTTCTTCAATTCGTATCAGAGCACCTAGATCTGGGTGCAAACACTTAACCGTGTCAGATAAAGATCCAAGGGGGAAAAACACTATGATGGGAACAAGTTAGAACATCAGCAGCAGCCCTCCAATATTTGACCGTGAAAATTTTGACTACTTGAAGGATATGATTAGAAGTTTCTTCCTAGCCTATGACGCTGACCTATGAGATATGGTAACTGATGGATACATACATCCTGTTGATGAAAGCGGTCAGAAGATTGACAGAAAAAGGATGACAGATCATCAAAAGCAAGACTTCAAAAATCATCACAAGGCCAGAACGATTCTCTTGAGTTCCATCTCATATTCAGAGTATGAGAAGATCACAAACAGAGAAACAGCTAAGAACATGTTTGATTCTCTGAGAATGACGCATGAAGGCAACATGCAAGTAAAAGAAACCAAGGCCCTTGCACTCATTCAGAAGTATGAAGGCTTCAGAATGGAAGAAGACGAAACCATTGAAACAATGTTCTCTAGATTCCAAACTCTGGTGGAAGGGCTAAAGGTGTTGGACAAAGGGTACTCAACTGTTGATCATGTAAAGAAGATCATAAGAAGTTTACCAAAACAATGGAGACCAATGGTCATGGATCTTAAACTGGCAAAATATCTGAACATAATATCTCTAGAAGAACTTGTCAGCTCCCTCAGAAGCCATGAGATAGAGTTAAAAGATGATGAGCCTCAGAAGAAATGTAAGTCTCTCGCTCTGAAATCTAACAAATATGAAACCAAAATTTTGCAGGAAGAAGCAGAAGCAGAAAACTCTAGAGAATCCTCGTCAGAAGAAGACAAAATGTTCTTTCTATCCAGAAGAATCAATCAGTTGTGGAAGCACAGGCAGAAGAATTTCAGAGACTCTAGAAGAACAAAAAATGACTCTGAACAATCTTCTGGATACAAAAAATCAAGTAACAGAATCATTACCTGTTATGAATGCAGTAAACAAGGTCACTACAAAAGTGATTGTCCAAGGCTTCAGAAGAAGAAACATAAAAGGAAGTTCATTAAGGAAAAGAAGAAAAGTCTTATGGCAACATAGGATGACTCTGAAGATGGAATAGAATTAGAAGATGAACAAGCCAATATAGCTCAAACGGATAACTTATTAGATGTCTCTGAATCTTCTGAATCTGAATCAGACACTGAAGAGGTATTTCCTAACTTTACTGTTAATTTTACTAAAGCTGAACTAGGAGAAAGTCTGAGTGAAATTTTGGAAAGGTATCAGCAGCTCAGAGTCAAATTCAAGAACCTAAAAAAGGATCTTGCTTCTGACTCTGAAGAAACTGAGAGTCTGAGATTAGAAAACTCTGAGTTAAAAGAAAAGATTTCAAAACTAGAAAATGATCAAAGTTTTCAGAAGTTTCTGGCTAAAAACATAGATAGAAGCAAAATGGCTTCAATGATCTATGGAGTTAGCAGGAACGGGAGAATAGGCATATGATACGAAGGAAAAGTTTCCCAACCTAAGAAAGTTAAGGATTTGGTTATCAAACGCACTCCTCTCTATTCTCACTTCACCACTAGGAAAACACATGATATAAAACATGTTGGTAAGGCATTTTATACTAAACCAAAACTTAAATAGAATTTTGGAAACTCTAACAGTCACGGACCCAGAAAGATATGGGTACCAAAAGACAAAATCATCTATGTTGCAGATATTTTTAACAGCAAGGTTGAAACTCCAGTATTAACATCTGGACTCTGGATGCTCTCTACACATGGAGGAAAGAAAGCATATGTTTCAAAGCCTGGAATTTAAAAGATTCGCAGGTTTCATAGGCAATCAGAAATAGAAGATTACTAGCTCTGAAACTATTTGAAACAGGAATGGAAATACAGCATCACAAGCTCTCTAAAGAATCTCAGATGTATCCAGAAGAGGATGTCACACTGTTTCAAGCACTTCTGTCAGAGCTAGTCAATCAAAGTCTTTACCACTTTTTGATTCTTGACAAAAAGGGGTAGAATCAAGAATATTTTGACTCATAATCAGAAGATCTTCATGGAAGTATTTTATTTTCTCGTTAGCTGAGTACTCTACTCGGAGGGAGCCTTCCTTTTAATTTTTGTTCTTTATATTCCATCAAAATATACTAGTTTTCGTCATCATCAAAAAGGGGGAGATTGTTAGAACATAATTTGGTTCTACATCCCAGCAAGAGTTTTGATGATAACAAACACATCATATAAAGAACAAATATGCTCGCTAATAAAAAGTATCTTTACATGCAGGATGTTCTGATGTTAAAAAGATGTTCTGATGCAACTGGAAGTTCTGACAGAACATCACCAGAAGTTCTGATTATGCGAGCACAGAAGTTGAGAATACCGTGAAATATTTAGACGCATCAAATATGCATGACATGCTTATATGAAGAAGTTCTGTAACAACTTCTGAATGCACCAGCACTGTGAAACAGAATCGCTGATACTCTGATGTGCAAAATTCTGATCAAGACATAAAGAACTCTCAACGGTAATATTAATCATCTAATGTGAGAAGCTCTGAAGCGTTACAACTCCATCAATGCAAGATCATAAGTAACGGCTACAAATAGACAAGGATCTCCTAATTTGGAAAGCTCATCAACTCATGTTATGGACTTACCAAAAGTATCTTCTTATGTCTCTATTGCAAGGCCTATATAAAGCAGACTAGAAGAAGATTTCAAGATGATGAACAACTGCGCTCAAAAAGAAAAACTCATGTGAAAAGTTAGCAACACAGCTATCATTCTTCATCTTCAACGATTCTATATTAAACTGTGTAATACATCACAAGTTTGTGATACTGCTTATTAGAAACATCATTGAACACTTTTATTCAATTAACTGTTTAGTGAATTTCCTTGAGAAAACCGAGTTGTGGTTTTGGACTCAAGAAGACTTTAACAGTTGTTAAAGTAGAATTGTAATCAGGTTGATTAGTGAATTAAGTCCTCGTTGGAGAGAGGCGAAATCACCTTGGCGGGTGGACTGGAGTAGTTTGAGATCAAGCGAACCAGGATAAAAATCATTGTTTCTATCGCATTTGATTTCAAGTTTTCAATTCAACCCCCCCCCCCCCCCCCCCCTTTCTTGTGTTTTTCACTTCTTCAACATGGACCTTGTCTGCGTAAATCTGGCATTCATGGCACTTTTTTGCAAATTTGTAACAGTCAGATTTCATTGTCAGCCAATAATAACCTGCCCTTAGCATCTTTTTAGCCATCAAATGTCCATTGGCATGAGTGCCAAATGAACCTTCATGAATCTCATGCATTAACATGTCTGCTTCATGTCTATCCACGCATCTGAGCAAGACCATGTCATAATTTCTCTTGTATAACACATTTTCACTGAGGAAGAAACTGCCTTCTAATCTTCTCAATGTTTTTCTATCTTTCTTTGACGCATCAATCGGGTATTCCTGAGTCTGAAGAAAATGCTTGATATCATAATACCAAGGTTTTTCATCTGCTACCTCCTCTGTTGTAAACACATGAGTGGGCCTATCCAGCCGTTGAACCGTAATTTGGGGTATATCATTCCATGTATTCACTTGGTACATAGAAGCCAGAGTTTCCAGAGCATCCGCCATTTGATTTTCGTCTATAGGGATGTGATGAAATTCAACCTTATTGGAGAATGGTAATAATCTTCTAGCATAATCTTTGTAAGGGATCAAGCCAGGGTCACGAGTATCCCATTCTCCTTTAATCTGATTTATTACCAAAGCTGAATCACCATACACATCTAGAATTTTGATTCTGAGATCAATAGCTTCCTCGAGACCCATGATGCAAGCCTCATATTCTGCCATATTATTAGTGCAATCAAATGTTAACCTTGCAGTAAAAGGAATGTGCGATCCATGAGGAGTGATAATCACAACACCAATTCCTTTACCATAAACATTCATAGCTCCATCAAATATCATACTCCAACGAGATTCAAGGTCAGGACCTTCCTCAGGTAACGGTTCATCACAATCCTTCACTTTCAGGAACATCACATCCTCATCGGGGAATTCATATTCTGCAGACTGGTGATCCTCCACTGGTTGGTGAGCAAGATAATTTGCCAACACTCTACTTTTAATAGCTTTTTGAGTGCGATATTCGATATCATATTCAGATAACAACATCTGCCAGCGGGAAATTCTCCCAGTAAGAGCAGGTTTTTAAAAAATATACTTGATTGGATCCATTTTGGAGATCAACTAAGTGGTGTGATTCAACATATACTGGCACAAACGCTTTGCCGCCCAGGCCAAAGCATAACATGTTTTTTCCAGCATGGAATACCGCGACCCACAATCAGTGATTTTTTTACTGAGATAATAAATGGCGAACTCCTTCTTCCCTGTTTCATCTTGTTGTCCCAGAATATAACCCATGGATTTATCTAACACTGTCAGATACATAATCAACGGTCTTCCTTCTACGGGAGGGAGCAAGATAGGAGGTTCAAGCAGATATTCTTTAATACTTTCAAATGCCCTTTGGCAGTCATCCGTCCACACACAACCTTGATCTTTCTTTAACAACTTAAAGATCGGTTCACATGTTGCAGTCATGTGGGAAATGAATCTGGAAATATAATTCATACGCCCGAGGAAACCTCTGACTTGCTTTTCAGTTCTTGGTGCTGGCATTTCTTAAATTTCTTTGACTTTATCAGGGTCAACTTTAATTCCTTTCTGGCTAACAATGAAACCCAACAACTTCCTCGATCGAACACCGAAGGTGCATTTATTTGGATTCAAGCGGAGACGATACTTCTTCAAACGCTGAAACAGCTTCAACAAATCTTCTATATGCCAAAGTGGCAAAATGGTTTGAAATGAGATTGATTGACTTTTAGTCTTCTCACAAAAAATGTCAAGGAATTATTAAGTTGATTGGAGTTTATTTATAAAAAAAATGTTTTGAAAATGCATGGACATGAGACCAAGTTTATTATGAAAGTGGTTCAAGTTAAAAAATAAGAAGAGTTTTCAAAAAGGGAAACAAGATTTTTGAAATTAAAGAAGATGGGAGGAGAAGAAGGGACTATCCTAAAGCATAAGGTCAAAGCTAGAGATAAGAACCATCTAAACAACAAGAAACTAATACTTGACATTATGAGCCAAGATAGAATTCCCATTCCTTGGATTGAAACCAATCAAGCAAAGAAATACTAGACCTCTTGAGAGAACCAAACTTCAAGTGTATTAAGTCTTCACAAAAAAATTGGGCAGAGTAACGACTATATACGGGTGAATTCCAAATTACAAACAAAGGGTGTAATCACAAAAACCTGCACAGAAAAACAAACAAGCAACCCAATGTCTTGAGGTAAACCTCGAGAACTCCAGACAAAATAATCAGATAAGATCTCCAAGATAGGTCAAGGTTTCTAATCCTAAGTCCAAGAAAAGTCCCATGCTCCATAATGCCAAGGATAGTAACCAAATAGTCCAAGCACCATTAAAGATTCTTTAGGATTTATGTTGATTATTAAGTGTTTTAAGAAAGGAAAATAAAAGCTCAAGTGAGCAAAGTAAAAATGGCAAGAAAATAAATTCTCAAATGAGCAAAGATGAAAATGACATGAAATGTAAATGCTAAAAGTAAATAGTACATAAAGCATAAAAAAAATAAAAGTATAAGTTAAACAAGTTAATAATTAGTGGTTAGTTGGATGACCATCTTGAAGCTTGCATTTGGAACTCATTAGAGGATTGGTAGAACCAAAGCCTCCACACAACAAGTTGCATTTGCTTTTTGTCAAGTATATCATCCATTTGGAATTCTCATAAGTACCATTTAATGATCAACGATGTTTAAGTGATCTGCATTGACCAAAGGTGTTGTAGATCCAGTAGAGGATTGGTAGAACCAAATCCTCCACTCAATGAATCTCAAGGTTATTGGATCAAAGAGATCAAATTAACATACTTGGGCTTGCAATCATAAGTTTGGGCCACGAATGATCATTTATTCGAATCGGGACAAAATTTAGCGTTATGTTAAGCAATCGTAAGTGGACTTATATAGAAGTCGCGCCTATTTTAAGGCCGGTCAATAGCAATCTATGCACCATTTGTTTTGAGACATGATATAGAGATCATACTCCAACAACATCTAGTGCAATAACAAAGGGATGAGATGAAGAGGGATGGGAAAAATATACAAACCACATTTGAATTAAATTTTAATCAAACTACCATGGATCCAATGATGTTAATAAAGTTCATGATCCAAAATCTAACCCATGAACAGCCAGAAAATAATCACAAAATAATATCACATTTAACATACACAAAAAAAGGATTTTTAAAAATGTTTTAAAAATAGAAAATAATGAGAGAAATATCAAATATGTTCAAATTAATCAAGAAATGAAAAGTAAGACCATAGAAAAATCAGAAAAAGGCCCAAGTAATTTTACAAATTTTTTGGTAATTTTTTAAAGTCAGAAACTATTTTTAAAATTAAAATAAATGGGTCAAATATACAAAAAAAGGCAAAAAATAGTAAAGTCAGAAACAAAAATAAAATGAGGTCACCAATATTGTCACAATATCATTGGATCATTCCATAAGTTTTTCAGAATTTAAAACTGTATAAAAGCATTTTTAAGCATTTAAAACAAATCAAATAAGTGTAAAGTTTGTAAGAAATACCAAAACACAAAATTAAATTGTGAAAAAATAAAAATCAAAAAGAGAATAATCAAAAATATTTTTCATGATTTTTTCAGATTTTTTGGACTAAAATGAATTTTCTATAATTTTTTGAAATTTAAAACAATTAAAATATAAAAATCAGTAAAACAAAATAAAATTAAAATATGTGGACCATTGGATGAAAGTCAAAACGCGTTAGTAATCAAATCCAAGAGATCTAATGTGATGTGCATATCATGGTCATTAGTGAATATTGTACAGAATCATTAATTAAATCATAATTTGAAAAATACAGATGGCGCGCCTTCATTGGTTAGAAGATGGCACGTTGGTCATCTTCAACCTCCAGCCATCACGAATTGCAGGTCTCTTAAACTGTAAAATCAGAAGCTCAGACTTATGCCATTCGCTTCGTCTCTTCAAGACGAAGACAACCACACCCTCGCGCCAAATTTATATAAACTGTAGCTCAAGCAATTTGGAAGGAAAGTTTTGAAAAGGGATTTGAAATTGCATGGTCAAAACGTGTTTCCAATAAAAGGTAGGTGTTGCAACTAGAACCGGGGCAATGAGAACAACACAATGATATCAGAGTTTTGAAGAATTGATGAAGGAATCTACCTATTGAAGTTGAGTTGCAGAGCTCTGAAACTAGACTTCTATGGAGCAGTATAGGGCACGATTCTTGAATGTAATTATATTTTTAGCTTCATGGAATATCAAGGAAGGTGAATTGATGGAAAAATTGGATTGAAAAAGGGTCGAGAGTGGATTTTGAAGTTACAGAAAATTGAGTTATGGAGCAAGTTTGGCAGGGTGATTCTGGCTATCCAAGCCTAGGAAATTGAATGGGATAGTTCATGTATTTATAGGAGAAGCGAATGGGATCAAAAGGAAGAGTGAATGATGCGTTTTGGAGGGAAATCGTGCACACCTGATGCACGAGTGAAGTGTGATATAAACTTCATCAAAACTAATCTAATTCTTGCGTTTTGATGCGCTAAACAAATCTGAAACTTCACTAAACATGTTTAGAGGCAAAAACACGTGTAAAACTTGTGATTAGAGACCACATTATGGATTCCAAAATTCTGACTTCGTGAGAAATTCAATTTCAAAGTGCCAACTTCTGACCCATGGAATTTTCAACTCAAGGGGTCTTGGAGCATGATTCTTGATGCCTTAGAAAGACGAGGTTACAAGCTATGCAATAGAAAAAGAATGGAGTTAAATGGATGATTGAGATGAAAGTTGCATTGAGTCAAAGTTGAAGAAAAAGGGTTGACTTTCCATACTTAGAAATATTTCACATTTTTCTTCAAAAATGACCTATAATGTTTTGCATCCAAACATGGCCTTCCACTTGGAATTTGATCTTGAACTAAAAAGATGGCATGAAGTAGACCTCTTGAATGACACTTTGAAACTTGGATCATTCAAAATCTCCAAAATTTGAGCAAGTTATGACTTGTTGAAGTTGGAAAAAAATCATGAAATGACCTATAATCTTTTGCATCTTTAAGGAAACTTCCATCCATTTTCCCACTTTTCACATAAAAGAAGGCATAAAGTTCACAACTTCAAGATCATTATGGAAAAAGAATGGACTCAAGGTGATAAAAATTTACCAAGTTAGGACCATTTGAAGTCACTCATGTAAAATTGTGGATTCATCTGGATGACTTGTAAACTTTCTTCTTCACCGAGTTCCTTCCATATGAAAACTCCTTGGAAATTTTGAAGTGATTTGTTGATAACCCTTTGAAGAGGAGGATATATTTGGAATCACTAAAAAATACCAAAAGGTGAGCAAGATGTACTCCTTTGAAGTTCAAAACCCTAGCTCCTAGATCAAGAAAATGCTTTGAGGAACTTTGACAAGTTTGAACAAACTTCTTGTACCAGTATTCTTGCTTTATGAATAGAAGTTGTTGAGGATGATAATGAGGACTCATAGCACCAAAACTACTTTTATATCTTGAAATTTGATAGAAGTATGCTCTTGTGACCAATAGGAACAAGGCCTTGTCCAATCATGACAACTTCTCCAATCAACCCCTTGTACTTTTGAGTCAAATCTAATAACCTTGAAATGTGATGAACCAAAGCAACCTTACCATGCCAATTCTCCCAAAACCAATCCAATGGTGAGGTTTGAACTTCTCAAGCTATATTTACTAGGGCATGGAAATAAACTCATGAACCCATGGGGTAGCTTGTTAAATTTCATTGCCTTCACCTACATGGATAACAAGCAAGACAAACCAACATTGCATTTTATTAGTTAAATGAAGAAAACAAAACAATATTCATGATTACAAAAGGAACATAAGTCAAGGTGCTTGGTAATCCCTCAAAAAGGGCAAAACTAAATGTAGGGAGGGGAACCAAGAATCCTAGTATGATCTTGTTGTGAGTGAATCAACATGGTATGATGAAGGAATATTAGGGGGGAAAATTAGGGTGCAACAGGATGTGAAAAAGATTTTTATGAAGAAAATAGTTTTGATGATAATTAATTATATAAACCTAAAAAAAATCTAATTAATTTTAAAATTGCAAAAAAGGTTAATTAATTAAATTAAAGGGTTAATTTTTAGAAGACCTAAAAATCTAATTAATTAGAGTTTTTTTTAAAAACAAGGGGTTAATTTTTAGATTAATAAATTTGGTTAAAAAAAATATTTAGGATTAGTTAAAAGAATTAGAAAATAATTGAAAAAAATAAAAAAAAAAGGGTTAGGGAAAAAGAAACAAACAAAGATATGAATGTTGTTGTTAGTGTTAAGAAAATCAACACGCTTCATACTATATGAAACCTGCAAAAATATGAAGAAAAAAAACAAAGAAATTTTGCAAAAGGCAGGGATCAAACCCACGCACTAGTGCAGTAATGCCTTAACATGTGCACTTCTATCACTGGGGTGGCTATACATCCGTTTATTTTATCACACAGAAATACATATAATATAAACTAATCAGGATGATCGGAGAAGCGCTGGAGCCCTAGCTCCGGTCGTCTTCTTCGGCTAGGCGTTTTTCAAAACTTGCAAGATAAACATTTTTAGTGATTCAAAGGGGCCCTACCCCCCTAAATCGACCCTCCTGAATCCAATGGTACCCTTGGTTTTGGCTGATTCTCCTTGTACAAAGAGATACGAAGAAAATATTATGAAACAGTTTAAATATGGCAATGCATGATTCGATCGTTATGGGACTCATGCGATGGGTTTATCCTGCATATTGACATCTCAGAATCACATTAGTGACGTTAGTATGCATCAAAACATAATGAAAATAAAAATATGAATTTCATGCAAATCAAGAAAACGGCGAGGCATGTATGCGATTTTCAGGCATATTGGATCATCACAATTGATCCATTCTTACCCTATAATGCTTTTGGAATTGATTTGGATGATTGGCTTGCTTGGAGAGAGGCTGCAAATAGGGTTTGAGGTTTGCCCTGGTTTTGAGAAAATTTGAAATTTTTGGAAGGTGGTGGTTTCTTGCAAGATTTCGTGTGTCCTTTGTCTTGTTTGAATAATGAGAATATATAGAGGAAAATTAGGTCAAAAAAGAACGGGCTTGGCCTTTGTATGAAAGCTTTGATTTTATCTTATTTAATTTTGAATTTAAATAAATAAAATAAAAAATAAATGGAATAAAAATCAAATGTGTGTATGCATGGATTCAAAGGTTCACTATGATGTCTAAAACACGTTTGGACCTTGAAAGATAAGTCCACTAGCCCAAAAATTCAAGTTTGATCAATTTGGGTTTCATGCATTTTCTCAAAATTTCCCAACTTTCACCAATTATAACTCTCTCAATTTTTATCATATGAAGATAATCTTTGACTTTTTAGAAAGCTCAAGATGTCCCCTACAACCTCTATGATGATTATTTTTTTTCATTTGGAGACTTTATCTTGATGTAAGTTGCCTTGACAAAAAGTGTCTTTTTGTTGACTTTTGAAATGACTTATAATGTCTTGGCTCACATCTTTCAAATGAAGCATTTTTTAGACTTGGGCTTAGAGATACAAAGTTGTAGAGAATTGAATTTCATTCAAGATGAGCTTTGGTTGAGAAATATATGATGAATCATGTGAAAGTTGTGCTTGGTCAAAGTTCAGTTTACTTCTCCTAAAGAAAACCCTAATTTGGTATTTGGACTTTTGATGAATTGAGAGTTTTCTTGATGAATAATGATCAACCCTTTATCAAATGATGAATATGATTTCAAAATATTGATGTTGACCAAAAATCTTAAAGTTTTGTACGTTGACCACGATTGACTTTTTGTCCAATACAAATGATTTTCAATCTTTTGAGCAATCGACTGAGCAAACTTGTGATGCAAATCTCGGAATTAGGCATGAGCATTCCTTGAGACATATAAGGAATCATGAAATCCACTTGAGGCATTATAAGCTCAAATTTCCTTGAGAAAAGTGAAACCCTGGTTATAGGTCAACTGCTTAGGAGGAGAATTTGTCTGATATAACCTTGAGTAGCCTTGAGCAATTGAAAACCCTAGGAGCATAAGAAGATATCTTGAGTCAATTGTCTTTAAAATGGGTGGGAAATTTTTGGGGAACAACACCTATTCAATTGTTTCCTTCTCTTTTTTTGCAAGTCGACTGAGATGTGGTTAATATAAACTTTTCGCGAAGGTACCATTGGAATCGTCTTGAATAGACAAAACGAACGACACCGGTCTGAGCTCCTTATTTTATAGTTTGTGAGACCTGCAATTTGCGCGTTTCTTGAGGTTGAAGATGACCAGCGGGTCATCTCTCAACCAATGAAAATGCGCCACCTATTTTTTTCAAATCTGTTTTTAAATAATTGGTATGGTGGTTTATTCACTAATGACCATGATATACACAACATGACAGATCCCTTGGATTTGATAACTAACGTGTTTGGACATTGATCCAATGGTCTACATATTTTTGACTTTATTTTTATTTTCTGATTTTATATTTAAATTGTTTTAAAATCCAAAAATTCATAAAAAATTCATTTCAACTTCTAAAAATATGAAAAAATTATCAAAAATACTTTTGATTTTTCTCTTTTTGATTTAAGTTTTTCACAATTTTATTTTGTGACTTGATATTTTTCATTATTTTTCACTTTATTTAACTTGTTTTAATTGTTTAAAAATACTTTTCTTGATTTTTAAATTCTAGAAAAATTATGAAAGGATCCAATGACCTCTTGACAAATATTAGTGACCTAATTTAATTTTTATTTTTTGTTTTACTATTTTTCATAAATTTTGGTTTTTTTGATTATTTCTTTAAGTTTTAAAAATAGTTTCCGACTTTAAAATATTCTGAAAATTATTGTCAACACTTATTGACTCATGTTTGACCTTTGATTTTTTTAAGGATTTTTATTTGGTGTTTTAATACATTTTGTGTATTTTACCAATTATTTCCCTTTTATTAATCATTTAAATATTGTTTTATTAAGAGTTATTTTATTATTTTTGTTTGGTCTTAGTATTATTTTGGGACAAGTTCCTCAACCTCATTGGATCTTGGATGTCGATAGGTTTAAAAACCAAATCCACCAAAATGGATGAATGATGTGGATGATATTTGAAACCCTAATTTCATCTGATACATCTCCTTCCTCTTCATCTTATCCCTTTCTTATTTTTTTTCTTGTGCTACATGTTGTTGGAGGATGATCTGCATATCATTTCTCTAACATGTTGGTACATAGATTTCTATTGACCAGCCTTAAAATAGGTGTGACTTCTATATAAGTCCACTTACGATTGTTTAACATAGCACTAAATTTGTCTCGATTCGAAAAATGATCATTAGTGGCCCAAATCTATGTTTGTAAGCCCAAGTATGTTTAATTTGAAACCTTTGATACAATAACTATGAATTTCATTGTTAGGAGGCTTTGATCCTCTAATGATTGTTATAAATTTTTATCTAAGTGAATCATTTGAACATCGTTGATCATATTTAGTTGCTTTGAGCACTTGAAATGACTGATATACTTGACAAAAATAAAATGAGAATTGTTGATGAGAAGCTTTGATTTTATCAATCTTCTAATGAGTTTTTCAAATGCAAGCTTAAAGATGGTCATTCAACTAACTTCTAACTTCTAATTTACTAACAATTAACTTTACTTTGTGCTTTTACTTTATGCATTTATTTTGTGCCTTTTCTTTTATGTACCATTTATTTTAGCATTTACATTCCATGCCATTTTTATTTTGCTCACTTGAGCATTTATCTTTATGCCATTTTCCTTTGCCCGTTTGAGCATTTATCTTTATGTCATTTTATCTTTTCCCATTTGATCTTTTATTTTCTTTTGAAAACACTTAATAGTCAACTTGAACAATAAGAAACTCTAATGTTACTTGGACTAATTGGTTACTATCCTTGGCATTATAGAGTTGTGGATCTCTTGGACTTAGGATTAAAAGCCTTCATACTTGGGGACCTCGTGGCTATGTTGTTATTTTTTTTGAAGTTCTTGGGGTTTGCTCCAAGGCATTGGGTTGATTTTCTTTGTGTTCAGGTAATTCTGATTATATGCTTTTTCTGTGATTAAGAATTCCTTTGTATACAGTTTTACTCTGGCCAATTTTTGTGAAGACTTAATTCATCTGATGTTTGGTATTTCTCAGAGGTTTAGTATTTTTGCTTGCTTGGTTTTAAATCTAAAGGATGGGAATTCTACATTGACTTCTTATGTCAAGTATTAGATTCTTGTTGGTTAGATCGTTCTTTTCCTTAGCTTTTACTTTATGCTTTAGGGTAGTCCCTTCATCTCCTCCCATCTTCTTTAATTTCAAAAATCTTCTCCCTTCTTTTCAAAACTCTTCTTGTTTTCTAACTTGAACCTCTCTCATAATAAACTTGGACTTATGTCCATGTACTTTCAAAAATATTTTCTTAATCAAATGTTAATCAATTTAATCATACTTTGACATTTTTGTGAGAAGACTAAAAGTCAATTAACCTTATTCAAATCATTTTTTCCAGTTTGGCTTTTTACTTTAAAAATTTTCTCAAAAGATTAGACTCTTGTCGATTCTTGTAGTGATGCGAGGATTATATGTCTATGATATGTAGTAAAGTGAGATATTTTACACTTGGGTGTCGAGTGAGGCTTTGTTGATTTTAAAATCTCATCTATATGCTCCACTTTGAGATGATGCAAATTCTCCTTTCTCATAATCGTGGGTAGTAAGTATGTTTTCTACTCGAAATGACGATGATGTCTCTTCTCTTAAAATTAATCAACACACATGTGTTTTTAAAATTTTTGAGGTGAACTAAGAGTACCCTGATCCCCTTTTGCACGGAAGGTGGTACATAGGCACTAAAGGTTCTCAACCGCGGAGGGTGAAAAAGTTGTAAAAAAATAATTCTTTTCTTATCTCTATAATATTATTTTGTATACACCATTTATAGCCAAGGTACATAGATTTTCAAAGAGGTTCTTGCGGAGTACGTAGATGTTTAGGGTGCTAATACTTTACCTTTGCATAACCAACCTCCATACCTAGATTCTCCCCTCTTTTTGGGTTTATTCTCTCTTTTCTCATTTCCTTTAGAAACAATAAAGCGTGATGGCGATTTTTATTTGATCTGGGTAAGTTAAGTAAATACAATGGCTTAGTCTCAATATTTCTACCGCTACACTGAGTTAGGGGATATAGAGCATTATTGCTTTTATATGAAAATTTTGGATGATTTCTCCAGCAAGTATTATAAGTGTTTGAATACAGGTTTCCTTGGGCGTAATTTGCTTGGCCGGTAGGAATACCAGCCAATAATTGACAATCAGCATTAATGTGCGCAGGGGTTCCACATAATTCATAGTTTGGTGTTACAAAAACTACAATAGTTACAGGTGGTGTTATAGTTAGGATTTCAATCTTTTTAGTAAGCGCATCCACTTTAGCATTGATGCGGTCTATGCTAATGACTTCGTGCATTCCTCCTTTCGGAGTTGATTTTTCTACAATAATTTGTTCACCTCCCCATTGAAAATTATTTTGAGCCATGTTCTTGATGATTTCATAGGCTTCATCATACGGTTTATCCATTAGAGCACCGCCAGCTGCAACATTTAGATTCATCTTAGTATTGTACAATAAACCATTGTAGAAGGTATGGATAATCAGCCATTGCTCAAGTCCATGATACGGATAAAGCCTCATCATGTCCTTGTATCTTTTCCAAGCATAGAAAAAAGTTCATTATCTTTCTGCTTAAATCTGTTGATTTGAGCTCTTAGCATAGTTGTCTTACTTGGTGGGAAATATCATGCTAAGAAGACTTTCTTTAATTCGTCCCATGTGGTGATAGAATTGGGTGGTAGATACTGAAGCCAAGATCTAGCTCTATCTCTTAATGAAAATGGGAAAAGACGTAGTCTTATCGCTTCTTGGATGACACCATTTGCTTTTACTGTGTCTGGGTATTGCATGTATATTGACAAATGTAAGTTTGGATCGTTCGTAGGACTTCCTAAAAATTGGTTTTGTTGAACGGATGATAACAGTGAAGGTTTCAACTTGAAATCGTTTTGATTGTTAGTAGGGGAAGAAATATTGTTATGTGGTTCTTCTTGCGATGGAACATCATAATAATTCAAAGGACGATTTTGTGGTCCTTCGGCCATGATTGGTTCTAGTTCTGGGATTGGGATAAAAGGATCTAAAAGATTGTGTCTAATATGAAATTCGTTAATTCAGCGTCTTATGTTATCAAAATGCTTGATTTCGTCAGTTGGCTGCTCTAACTATTCGCTTTGTGAGCGAGTGCTTGGCATACGATTGGTGAGTTAAAAAGGAAAATAGTTTCCTTACTTTATATTGCGCAACAATTGAATCACAATGTTGACTAAATTAGTCCTCAGCAACGGTGCCAAAAACTTTGTCGCACACTAACATGTCTGTCGGATAATAACTGCAAGTATATAGTCTATCGCGTAGTTTTAAAAGACTATCGAACCCCCATAGACTAATAATCAAACTAATGGTGTCTATGTTGCAATGCACAACTAAGGCTAAAGGGTAAAATGGATATAGACAAAATTGTAAATAATAAATGCTAAAGATTTTGAATTAATGATAAAACGAGTCCGGGATATGAATTCTGTGTTCCTAAGGGACTTGTAGAATATGGTTTCTAATTATAAATAAATTTTAATTTTGAAGAAGATATTGACTCAAAGACTCCATCTAACACTCCCGCGCTATTGAAAAGAACCACACTTCCTAACAACAGGATTTTGGTCTCGCTCGCCAGTTAATTAAGAAACATATTTTCAAAGTAAATAAAATTCTAAATGATGCCTAAAGCGCTCTCGCTGTTTTTATGATCAATGCTTAGTTTCCACTATCAATTTCATCCCTCACACTCTCACGCTATCAGGCTGAACTTTAGTTTATTCCTCACTCTCGTGTCGAAACAATAAGGCATACAATTTGGAAACTAAAATTAAAACAATCATATATTCATAATTTTGCGCCTATAGTTTTCTACAGATTCCCGTCGGTGACGACGATCCTCATACGCCAGTCTCAAATAAGATTAGCCAGACATTATTTTTCCTAAGACTAACATGTTAAAACATAGTAAGCCTAATACTAGCATGATAAACAACAATCAAAGGCGAAAACAAGTAAAAGCAATGAAATAGTAAAAACCTGAGAAAAGTAGAAAATGAAAACTGATACTAAAATGTTGGCAGGCTTGTCGATCCAATAGTACAGTGAAAATGAAAGAGCAAACAATTGTGACAATCCCTCGGAGTGAAAAGGGATACCGTAAAAAGGGACCTATATATATATAGAAGAATGGTCATGGTCACTGCCCTTGGTCGTGCAGTAGTTGAAGGGAAAATAAAATCAGAAAGTAGCTGCTGAAAAATGCTTCTTTTGAAAACTGCCTTCTCTGAGGAAACGGCGAGCGCCATTGGGGCAATGGTGAACGCCATGGCCTACTTCACTAAATGACATGGCAGGAAAAGGGGGTGGCTAATGCCATATACAGACGGTGAATGCCAAATCAGGAAAAGCGGCATAAACACTTCTATTTGGTGATCTTTCACTCCATTTCTGGCTCGATTATGAATCTGCATAGGAACAACCTGACAACTGCAAAACAAATAAAAATAAAGTAAAATGGGATAAAATAAGATAAAATGTGGACACTTAATATGTGAAATGCGCCTAAAAATACGATACGATTTCTCGTTATCATCATCTGAGGTAAAGCAACTTGAAATCCTTCATTATCTTCAACTAAATCAAGAGGGGGTCTTTTAACTTCAAGGACCATATACTTATCAAAAGATTAAGGCATCTTGATCTCAACAGCTCTTACTTGCACCCACTGAGTGTAAGGCTCTAAAGCTACACAATGCTTCTTCCCTAACTCTTCTTTTCCTTTCCTATGGATCTTGTTCCAAGCACGAACAATCCTCTCTTTCAAACCTTTGATATCAACCCCATCATGAAAGAACAAACACTCCAAAAGGATGTTGTTGGGCTTATCCTTCATAGTATACCCAAGTTAAAGACGAGCTAAAATCAGATTATAGTTGATACCTCATTTTGAACCAAGAAGAGGCACGTTTGGAAATTCACCACAATTGTCAATAATCTCCACATTGTCATAAACCCTAGAATACCAAGTTACATTTGCATTAGTAAGGGACATGATCCTCTGAGACCACCTTGAACAACTCTTATTATCTTTGAAAGAATTGGACTATGGCAAGTGTAAAATAAATCACTTGTATAGTAAAGGTGCACAACAGATAATGGTTCCTCCATTCTTTGAAGTCCTGTAATGGATATAATGGTAAGTATCTCCAAGTAATGTAGAAACAAGATTCACAATCAGAAAGATTCAGATAGCATTAACATCCACAAAATTGGCAATGTTAGGAAACAAGACCAAGCCATATATAAGCAAAGTGAGAATAACTTCAAAAGGAACCATACTCCCCGCAGTAGAAAGAGTTGTAGCCTTCTCTATCAAGAGCTTAGAAGAAGAGCCGAGAATACCTCCCTTACTCACAAGATTAGCCTTAATCTATGATTTCATGAAATGAATAGCTCCACCAAATACATCAGCCCCAGGAATCTCCTTTAAACCACTAAATGGAATCTTATCAGAAACAACCAACCTTATGAGATAAGCATACTCCTCTAAAGTAGGTGCAAGCTAATAATCTGGGAAAGTGAAACAGCTATATAAGGGATAATATAATTGAACCAATGTGTTCATAACTTGGTCTTCAACATCAGCATTCAACACTGTCAGAATCTTTCCATAACGGTCTTTTAAATCCAAAAGACTAGTCACCAAAGATCCTAGATTTCTCAACTCTTTTGATTCAGGATTCTTGAAACTAAACGTGTGAGTATTTCTCATTCCAGAATCCATAATCACAATACATGTGATGTTTGCAAAGAAAAATCCCAAGTTCCTTGAAAACCAAGTGGAAAAGATGTTTATGAATGCATGAATGTGTGATTATGCCACATCCACAAACATGGTAGGTGTGATACGGTGGGAGAACTGACTTGGGTTTTGCGTTTTTTGTTCGCAAATGTTTCGGTTTAGCAAGAGTCGCCACCGACTTTTTATTTTATCCTAAGGAAAGGTCAAAAAGCACAGGAAAGACCTTTGAGATGTTTTCTTGGGTTCAGGGAGTAGATTATAGAAAGGGAAGGTATTAGCACTCTTTCTATCCATGGTTATCCATGGGCTCTTAGTTACTTTCTTAGATCACTTGCCTTTGCTTTTCAATTGTTTGAAATGGTGCTTTGTGTGTGCGGTTTTTGAAAATGTTTTGAAAAAGATGCCTTGTCTAGGCAACCATTGTAACAATTCTTGTTTGAATGTTTTATAAAAGGTGTTTGTCTTTTTGAAAAGATGTTTCAATGTTTTTGAAAGTTTGTTTTGAAGTTGTGTTGTGATGTGTGTTTTGAAAAATGACAAGGATCGTTTTGCAAGATTGATCAAGTAATTAAGAGCTATCTACCCTAAATTTCTCAAAGATCTTTCTCATGTTTTAACCCTTTTAACAGTGTTGTTTCACCATTGTATTTGGTGAACAACCTTGTGTTAGGATGTTAAAGGGACGGGCGCGGGTCATCATTTAGACCATAGAGGCAATAGTGCCAAGTATCTTTGGCAATTTTCTCAAGGGACTTGATCATTTTAGGCAACTTGATAGCGTCATCGAGGGACTATGATCATTTGATTTGTTTTTGTTTTGCCAAAGACACTTAACATGCAACCATGGCCCATTTTTGAAGGCAACAAGTGGAGTAACCCTAAGGGTGCAAGTGTGCATTATGTTTGTTTTTCATGCATGTTTATCTTGAATTAGGTCAAGCTATTCGTTGATTTTATTTGCATACAAACCCTAAGTCTATCATGGCATAATTTGAAATCTTTTAAATGCGGAAATTTAAATGCTAAGCTATTACAACAAGATATAGGGAGGGGGTACAAATTTGCATTGGGAATATTTGACAAGGAAATAAAATCTAAGTTATTACAACCATATCGAATGTATAGGATACAAATATTTAATTGTACAATATTTAAGTGAATAATAAATATAAAAAATATATTATGCACAAAAATGATTTTTGTTATGTATGTAAAAAGGTTTTCATGTTTGAAGTATAAACAAAAATAAAAAGGTCAAATTTGAATATTTTTGTCATTTAGGGCAAAACCCTAGTTTTTTTTGAATAAATATTATTATTTATTGATTATGTACAAAATATATTAATTTATGCACAAAATAAAAAAAATAATAAAAAAAAGTATATTGTTAAAAAAGTATTTTGGTGTCAAATATTAAATAAAAATAAAAGGTATTATTTTTTTGTATTTTTTTGCCCTAAATATTTAATAAAATATGTATAAGAGTATTTATATATATTTAATATGCTAAATATGTACAAAAAATAAAATATTAATTATTTACAAAAAAATGTATATTTTAGAAAATGTTTTCAGAATGTAAATAAAAAATAATGACTAAAAAATAAATATTTTTGTATTATTTTTTAGGGTTTTAAATAAAAAGGTTTTTATATTATTTACATATATATACTAATAAAATGAAACAAATGCCAAACAAATATTAAAAAAATGTGGAAAAATATTTTTAATGTTTTTTTATGTTTGGACAAAAAATATCAAGTCAGAATAAAAAATAAAAAGTCAAAAATGATAAATATTTCACACAATGGGCCAGGGGGTGCAAATGGAAAAAAAGGGGTGTGAACAACAAGTTGACTCAGGCCCAGCCCAAGCCAACTTTGTCTTCAACCTCCAGCATTGTTTGAAAAGAAAAATGCGCGCCTCTTTGATCCAACGCCAAATCCTGATTCTTTGACTTTTACACAAAACTCATAACACCAATATTATAGAGCATCAAAAGACGAATTCAAACATGTAAAGAACTTGACCTAACTCTAAGAAACCAGGGAGAATTTCTTCACCCCCAATTTCTGACCTAGTTTTTCTTCAATGTTTATGGTTAAAATTCTCACAGCACACTTAACATAAATGAAAAGTAATCATATGTATGGCTTCAGGGCTATGAGTAGAGCATGTTTCATTCACAAACCAAAGCCTAACTCTTCCTATATTGAGAGATAGAAGTTCATGGTTTTACCTGTTTCAGCTTGAATTGAACAGAGCAATGTAGGTATCTTCAATGGAGTTTGAGCTTTGGTTGAGCTTGCCTGAAGTCCAAGGATGCTTCCCAAATGCCTAGCTTGCTTTGAATCACTCTATATCGTGCTATGGAAGTTCACCTGCAAAACTGAAAAATGATAATGGCAGATGAGGTTAGGGGTGTTACAGCTGGTGTTTAGGGCTTGGAATAGTTTCAATGGATGGTATGGAATGTGTTTGCAAGGTTTTTAGCCAAAGTGCACGAGTGGATTGAGTTGTGGACCTCAATCTGCAGCAGGTACCCTGTTTTGGAAACAATATGGTGTTTTTGTGTATGAGGAGGTATGAGGGGTAGTTCAGTCGTGCCTTAGGTTATTTGGGATGTATGGAAGATGAGAATAAAGTTTGTGTTTGGCTGTGTTGACAGGAAATGGAAGTTGGCTTCAGTTTGCAAGGTTTCTTCAAATGTAAGCAAGAAAGTGTAAGTTGTCAATGCAGGCCTGTACCACCCTCTATGTATGCTGCATATCTTGCTCTTGAGACTTGTAACTTGTAGATTTGATTTGGCTTCAGAGATATGGCCCCATGCCTCTTGGATTTGGTATTTGACATAAAGCATAACTTTATCAAAATGGCAATTCACCTTTTTCTAATTAAGGGTTAATTTAACATGTATTGCCCAAATGAATGAAATAATGCATTAGCTCAATGGTTAGGCATTTAATTATGGTGTGTAAAACTGGTTTTGAGGCCTGCAAGCTAGCTTTGTACAAGCTGATTTGAAAATGCAAGTTGTGATGAGCAAGCTTTGGCCATGAACAAGAATGAGTTTTGGCCAACTTTGCAAATTCGATTCCCTCTAACCACAAGGGTGTTTGAGAAGTTCTTGGACAATTTGGAAAGCTTGGAATGTGTACTACAATCCATATTTGTAATTCAAATTGAGACTCCAAGTGGAACCATGTGAAAAATGGCCAGGAAGTTGGACAAAAATCCTGCCTAGAATAGGGCAAAATTTCTCTAAGTTAAAAATGTTTTGCACCCTTGTTCCAAAAATCATAACTTGAGATAAAAGCTTCCTTTGAGAAAACTTTGTGAATCAAAGTTGTAGATTTTTTAATGGACTACAACTTTCATGTTTCAAGTTTTGTTAGAATCCATTTGCATCTTGGTGAAAAAATGGGACAAAGTTAGGAAAAAATAAGGAAATTTCATGACTTAGAAAATTTCTAAGTTATGAAATTTCTTCATTTTAAACCCTAATTTGCAATTTTGGGTTTCTTGATGAATAAGTTTCATAATTTGACATGTCTTGATGAAAAATGAATCTTGGCACTTGATTTTGACCAAAAAGTCAAAGTTTGACTTTTCAGTATACAGTCAAATTTTGATCAGTTGACTGAAAAATTCATCTGTCAATCCTATGCATTTGAGATCTTTTGAACTTGTTGAATGGGTCAAGACAATGCCATTGAGTCCTTGAGTCCATATGTGAGGTTGATTTGCCATTGGTTAGGTCAAACAGTCAAAAATTGCCTTTGTGCAGTCAAAACCCTAAAATGACCATTTTGCCCTTTTGGTGATCTGATCAAATTTCTTGTGGAATTGTGATCCAAACTTGACCAAATGGTTCATGTGAGTTCATAATGTTGATGTGGGTCAATTTTCATGAAGTTTGACTGTCAATTGGCCACAATTGACTTTTTCCCCAATACATCTGATTTCTAGGTCAATTATCCAATTGACTGGGAAAAGATTGGAATCAAGGCTTGAAACTTGATATGGATAAACTTGTAAGTCCAACATGAAGCATGAAATTCAATTTGGGCATTTTAGGTCAAAACATCTCTGTGCAAACTCAAACCCTAATTTGGGTCAACAGTGCAAGGAGGGGTCTTGAGCAGAGCAAACCCTAACTTGATCTTGAGCTCCAAGAGTCTTGTGATGAGAAAATGTTGATGAAAAGGGAGGGCAAATTTTGGGGTACAACAGTTGCCCATGTTCAATCTTGTTGAACCTGAAGAGTTAGATTGGCAGGTTTGCCTTTCGTGACTCGAGGGTAAAAGGAGATTGGACACTAGAGTGCCCAAAAAATTTGCACTCGTCCAAGCGTAGTTGAGGGAATGGGCTTAAAGATGCCATTTGGAGATGGGCTTAAAGATGCCATCTGGAGATGTGACCGAATCTTATCGGGGGATGGGCTTAAAGATGCCATCTGGAACGTTTGTTGAACTGTAATGTGATAGGTCAGAAGAATGAGGATCAAAATGGTATCCGTGTCCGGAATGCATTTGAACTGTATCTGGAGACTGAGTTTGTATGAGCAAAAGAATGGCCTCCGTGTCTGGGGCGTATCTGAGTTGTGACTGTGTTTGAATGTAGAATGGATATCAGAATGACTGTCGTGTCTGGAGTGTATCTGTATTATATCTGGGTGACAAAGAAATATTTGTGTATGGAGCAACTGCGTGCTGGGGATAAATTCTGAATGAGTGACAGAATGGCAACCGTGTCTGGAGCGTATCTGGACTGTATCTGAAGTTGAGATTTGTATGAGTAGCAGAATAACTTCCGTGTCTGGAGTGTATCTGAAACTGTAACTGGGATCGAGATCCGTATGAGTAACAGAATGACTTCCGTGTCTGGAGTGTATCTGAAACTGTAACTGGGATCTGAATAAATGACAGAATGACTTCCGTGGCGAATACACTGGGGAGAATCAAAGTGCTGCTGTAAGGGTCAGAATGGTATCCGTGTTTGGAATGCATTGAACCTTGAGGTTGATAAATGAATCTGAATGAGAGATAGAATGGCTGCCGTGTCTGGAGCGTATCTAGTCTGTATCTGATTGTTGTAGTCTGAATGAGTAGTAGAATGACCACCGTGTCTGGGGTGTATCTGTACTGTATCTGACTTGAAATTTTGAATGAGTAATAGAATGACCGCCGTGTCTGGGGTGTATCCATACTGTATCTGAATAATTGTTAACGATAGCCTTTTAATCTTATCCTGAAAAGGATGAAATGTTAGCTAAAACACAAAGTTATGTTGCATGATATGTATGATGCAATATATATGTTATGTCAATGTTTATGATATATGAATGTAATGAATGCGTATGTAAGCTGATGAGTTGTCTTGCTGAAGATAGATGAATCCTGGATAGCCAGAGATAATAGAATCTTGACTGCTGTCTGGGAAAGTGAATCTTTGACTGCGGTAGGGGATTCCAAGGATCTTTGATTGCTGAAGTTGAGACATCCTTGTTGACTGCTGACTGCTTGGGGAGCAAGATCTTCAGTTGTTGAGGGATCTTAGGACCACTGCTAGGGATTGAAAATCCTTGGTGGATTGTGGGGAATGAGAATTCTGATGATCTCTACTGGGGAGTCCAGAACTTGGGAGACTCATGTTGGAGAAGTGAAACTGAGAATCTTTAATCTGATGGGAAGTATCTCTGTGGGGAGACTGTTCACTAGTCTGGTTCCGCTGGGGATTGATAGTTGGAAGTTTTAGCTCCGCTGGGAATCTTGAAACTTAACTCTGAGGGGAATTAGATTCTGGAAGGTTCTCTGGCTGGGGAAATCAGCTTTGAGAAAGCTTTTGTTCTGCTGAGGATCCTGAAGTTTAACTCTGTATGGGGAATTTAAGTTCTAGATCTTAACTTTGTTGAGGAATTTGGAGTTTAATTCCGCTGGGGATTTCTTCTAAAAGGGCATCAAGATATCTATTTGTACCTTCAACCTATCAGCAATCATCTTTCTTGATTTGTAAGAAAATGATTATGTTCAAATGCACATTCCTATTTAACAAAACATTTGACGTTTCTCAAATAAAACATAAGTGTAAAAAGCAAAAGGAAGACAAAGCAAATTTCTGTATTTTGAAAAGTATTTGTATTAACTTTTTATGAGTATCTTTGTACAAAGGAGACAGTCATCCTAGTAAGAGGATGTTGTCGTAAAAAATTGAAAATTTTATACAAAAGAAAGATGGCTTTGTGTAACAATTCCATGGGATTCTATTCTGTTATAGCCTTCACAACTCTGAATATCTTGTCCATTCAATGCTTCATCCGTCGATGATTGGATTGATCAGAAGCTCAGAGTTTGTTGATGAAGAGATTGTTCTTTAAAGTGATCCGACGAAACATAGTCATACGCTTTAATTCCCTAACTTTTCCCTGGATCGCCCTTTCGGGTTTTCGATCCACCGGGAAACCCTTTTTTGCCCAAGTCGCCCTTTCGGGTTTTCAACTTGTCGGGTGTACAGATTTTTTTGTTTTATCCCTAATTTTTGCCTGAACCGCCCTTTCGGGTTTTCGGTTCACCGGGATGCCCATTTTTGCCCAAGTCGCCCTTTCGGGTTTTCGACTTGTCGGGTTATTTTATGCGTAGTATTTTTTGACTATGTCTGCGTTCGCAAGGTGTGGCAATTCGTCTCCGTCCATGGTGGTCAGAATCATTGCACCACCAGAAAAATATGCTCTTGATCACAAATGGTCCTTCGTAAGTAGGAGTCCATTTGCCCCTGGGATCACTTTGCGGCAAGATGATCCGCTTGATTACAAGATCTCCGACTTGATATACTTGACGTCTGACTTTCTTGTTGAAATCCTTGATCATCCGTTTTTGGTACGTCTGACCATGGAAAACAGCAGTGAGTCGTTTCTCATCGATCAAATTAAGTTGATCAAGTCGGGTTTGAATCCAATCGTCTTCACTCAAACCAGCGTCCTTCATAATCCTTAAAGAAGGAATCTGAACTTCCATGGGTAGGACAGCTTCCATGCCATATACTAAAGAAAATGGGGTTGCCCCTGTTGAAGTACGTGCCGTGGTATGGTATCCATGCAGAGCAAACAGTAACATCTCATGCCAGTCCTTGTAGGTGATTGTCATTTTCTGAATGATCTTCTTGATGTTTTTATTCGCAGCTTCAACAACATCGTTCATCTTCGGCCGATAGGGAGAAGAATTGTGATGATAAATCTTGAACTGTTCGCATAGAGCGGTGATCATAGTATTGTTCAGGTTTGTACCGTTGTCTGTGATGATCCTGTCGGGGACACCATACCGGCATATGAGATTCTGCTTGATGAAGCGGGCAACAACATTTTTTATAACAGGGGCAAAGGAAGCTGCTTCGACCCATTTGGTAAAATAGTCAATAGCGACCAGGATGAAGTGATGTCCATTGGATGCCGTGGGCTTGATCTCTCCAATAATGTCAATGCCCCACATTGCGAATGGCCAAGGAGCTGTCAGAACGTTGAGAGGAACAGGAGGAATATGAACCTTGTCGGTGTAGACTTGACATTTGTGGAAAGTACGGGAATGTTGATGGCAATCAGCTTCCATGGTAGACCAGTAATAGCCTGCCCTTAGAATCATCTTAGACATCGTATGTCCGCTCAAGTGGGTGCCAAACGTACCGCTGTGTATCTCAGTCATGATTAACTCTGCTTCAGTTTTGTCTACACATCGGAGTAAAACACAATCGTGGCTGCGCTTGTAAAGGATACCATTTCTTAGGAAGAACTTGGTAGAAAATCTCCTTAAGAACTTTTTGTCATTGACGGAAGCTCCTTCGAGATATTCTCTAGTCTGGAGATACCTTTTGATTTCATGGAACCAGGGTTGTTCCACTACTTCTTCGGTATTAATCTCATGACAATGCGCAGGTTCATCCATTCGCTCGATGGTGATTTGGGGAGCCTCGTTATCCCAGTTGAGTTTAAACATGGAAGACATTGTAGCCAGAGCATCTGCTAGCTGATTTTCTTCTCGCGGGAAATGCTCGAAAGTAATCTGCTCGAAATGAGGCAGCAATGTCAGGACATGTTCTTTGTATGGGATAAGATTAGGATGTTTGGTATCCCACTCTCCTTTGATTTGACTGATAACCAAAGTCGAGTCCCCAAATACGATCAAAGATTTGATCCCCAAGTCTATAGCAACCTTGAGACCAAAGATGTAAGCTTCATATTCGGCCATGTTGTTGGTACAGCTGAAACAAAGTCGGGCCGTGAAAGGGGTAAGGCAACCTTCTGGGGAAATGAGTATCACACTGATACCGTTTCCAACTGCATTTGAAGCACCATCAAAGTACAGGGTCCATCGGGATCCATTTTCAGGTCTGTCATACGGTCTGTTACCTTCAATGTTGTCCAAAGTCATGATGTCCTCGTCCGGGAAGTCGAATCTCATTGATTGATAATCTTCGATAGCTTGATGAGCTAGATGGTCAGCTAGTACACTCCCTTTTATAGCTTTTTGGGTAGTATACTGGATGTCATACTCAGTCAGGATCATTTGCCATCTAGCAATTCTTCCAAATAAAGCAGGCTTCTCGAAGATATACTTGATCGAGTCCATTTTGGAAATCAGCAAAGTGGTATGAGTCAACATATACTGCCTTAGTCGGCGAGCAGCCCATACCAAAGCGCAGCAAGTTTTCTCGAGCAGTGAGTAGCGAGTCTCACAGTCGGTAAAATTTTTGCTAAGGTAATAAATGGCATGCTCTTTTCGACCAGAATCGTCATGCTGGCCCAATACACACCCCATTGAGTTGTCCAAAACAGTCAGATACATGATCAACAGTCTTCCTTCGACGGGTGGCATCAGAATAGGAGGTTCTAGCAAATACTCCTTGATTTTATCAAAAGCAGTTTGACAATCATCGTTCCATTCGACTACCTGATCTTTCTTTAATAGTTTGAAAATTGGCTCACAAGTAGACGTCATATGAGAGATGAATCTTGCAATATAGTTCAAGCGTCCTAAGAATCCTCTAACCTCCTTTTCAGTACGGGGGGCCGGCATTTCTTGTATAGCTTTTACTTTTGCTGGATCGACCTCAATGCCTTTGTTGCTGATAATAAATCCCAGAAGTTTACCAGACCTAACTCCAAAAGTGCACTTACTTGGATTCAGCCTGAGTTTGTACTCCTTCAACCTGGCAAACAACTTCTGCAAATGTTCAAGGTGTTCCTCCTCTGTTTGTGATCGAGCTATCATGTCGTCTACGTAAACCTCAATCTCATGATGTATCATATCATGAAACAAAGCTACCATGGCGCGTTGATAAGTTGCCCCTGCGTTCTTCAGTCCGAACGGCATCACCTTGTAGCAGAAGGTACCCCATTGTGTAACAAAGGTTGTTTTCTCCATGTCCTCGGGGGCCATTTAATCTGGTTGTAGCCCGAGAATCCATCCATGAAGGAAAATACCTTGTGCTGAGCCGTGTTGTCAATCAAAATGTTGATATGTGGTAGCGGAAAATCATCTTTAGGGCTGGCCCTGTTCAAATCTCGGTAGTCCACACACATCCTGACCTTGCCGTCTTTTTTAGGGACGGGCACAATGTTAGCAACCCATTGCGGATAGGATGTAACAGCCAGAAAGCCAGCATTGAATTGCTTCATTACTTCAGCCTTAATCTTCTCAGACATGTCGGGCCTCATTCGGCGGACTTTTTGCTTGATCGATGGACAGTCCTCTCTTGTAGGGAGACGGTGAACCACGATGTCTGTGTCTAACCCCGGCATGTCTTCATAAGACCAGGCGAAGATTTCAACGTATTCATTTAACAGCTGTATTAAGCGTTCTTTGACACTTGGTTCCAGATTGGCACCCACTTGTACTTCTTTCCTGTCTTCCTCTGTTCCTAAGTTGACGGTTTCCAACAACTCTTCATGAGGTAAGATGGCCCTCTCTTCTTGTTGTAGAAGTCTGGCTAACTCTCTCGGTACTTCACAATCTTCGTCATCTTCGTACTCAGCCTGATTGACCAAATCTTCAGAGTTATTGAAGGATACAGCAGAATAGTCACCCATGGAATCCGGAGTGGATGGGTACCTGCATTTGTGAGTGTGGGTGTGTGTAAGGGATAGCCATCCTTAAACAAACAAAAATGCAAAAGGAAAGAAAATGAACACAGCAGTTTATAAATGAAAAACGTCCAATGAATCATTAAACATGGCATATGATTATGAAAAGAATCAAGCCCTTACAAATGGACCTACATGCCCCGGGCAAGGCATGAGGTGAAAAAGTGTGCAGATTGTTTAAGAGTAATTATTACAGACCAACAGAAAATGTTCGAAAGATAAATTACTGATTGATGAAAGTAATGGGAATGAAGTCTTTCGCCTCCCAGTTGTGCAGTCCCCCTTCAATGGTTGGGAAGATCCAATCTTCAATGTTACCCTCTTCGTCTTCGTCTTCCAAAGCATTGATTCCATGAGGAGAAATCTTGATGGGTGTCCTTTCAATTTTTGAACGACGCATCGCCTTTTGCCCCGCAGCGGTGAACCCTAACCTAAACTTGTCTGTCTTGTGGGGAAAGTCAGACAACTGCCCCCATGTTGAGCTCTTCCCCTCCTTCATTGCAGCCTTTGCGTCTTTCAGAGATGCCATCCTGGCCACCTGCTTGGGTACCTCAGCTACTGCCTTTGCTACTGCAACCTCGGGAGCAATTTCCTCGAAGTGTTGGAACGGTGTTTCGATGAATTCGCCCTCCACTTCCACATACCGAAAGGAATTCAGATGGCTGATCATGTACTCCTCCTCACCGTGTACAGTTATGATTTTTCCCTTAACAGGGTACTTCAGCATCTGATGTAGAGAAGAAGTGACTTCCCCAGCATTATGTATCCATGGTCTTCCTAGCAAGCAAGAGTAAGATGGGTGGATGTCTATCACATAGAATGTTGAGTTAAATACCTCAGTGCCTACCTTGATGGGAATGTCGACCTCCCCATGCACCATTCTTTTAGACCCGTCAAAGGCCCTGACAATGATATTACTTGGTTTCAGCTCCAAGCCTTCACAATCTAATCGGTCCAAAGCTTTCTTAGGCAGCACGTTTAGGGAAGAACCAGTGTCGACCAAAACATGGGCGAGAGTGGTTCCTCGGCATTCAACTAACATATGCAGTGCGTCATTGTGCTTTCTTCCCTTCGGAGTCAGGTCAACATCAGAGAAACCCAGGCCGTTGTCGGCGGTAAGGCTGGCTACACAATCCTGGAATTGATCGGCTGAGGTTTCTTGGGGCACGTGGGCTGTCTTCAAAAACCTTATCAAAGCTTTGGCATGAGCCTCCGAGTAAAGCAGCAAAGCTAACATGGAGATCTTCGAGGGGGTTTGCCCCAGTTGTTCTACCACATCATAATCACTCTTCTTTATTATTTTCAGAATCTCCTCCATTTCTTTTTTAGAGGTTTCAGGGATGACCAATGGCTGAGCCCTCGTCCTGACGAGCTCTTCTTGGATCCTTTTCCCCTTATCATTAGTAGCAGCAGAAGGGACAATCATAGGAGTAACAGCTTCTTCGATCACTGGAGTTTTTGCCGATAGTTTTACTGGTGCAGGGGTAACCTTGGGAGCAGCTGAGGGTCCAAAGATTTCCTTTGGAGGGGCAATCTATGGAGAGAAAATTCTTCCACTTCAGGTAATTTTGCTCGTACCGGCAATGTTTCCAATGTCGGCAGTTTCTTCGTCAGAGCTCTCTTCAGTTATCTCAATTTGTTTAACACCGTGGTAGTAGATTTCTCCACCATAATTCCACGGTATTGATTTGTCAGATTTGTATGGGATGGGCCCAGACATGGTTATCTTCAAGGGTACAATCTTCGGAGCGGATGTAATCTTAACAGGCCTTTTGGGGACCTTGGAAAGATTGGCGGAAATGGTGATTATTGAAACTTCATTGATAGGAGTTGGAGTAACAGGAGTCTTTTCAAAAAGAATTTGTTGGTTGTCCATTAGGCGTTGGATGCCTATCTTCAGCAATGGACAGTCGGTTGGTAGGGAGGAACAAAGGTAGCAGTCTTCTTTACAACCTGGGAAAATCCCAGCCCTCAACAGATTCAATTTGATTGTCAGTAGTGGGGTTATCAGATCATCAACAACAGAAACAAACAGATCCTCTTCAACAGCATGGACGTTGTGACCATGCTTTGGCATTGGAGAAGAGATTACATTTGGCTTCTCAGGGGCGTCGAACTCAACCTCTTTAGCATCTATCAAGTCTTGAATTTTATTCTTTAACGCCCAACAATTGTTGGTGTCATGCCCGACGCTGTCAGAATGATAGGCACATTTAGCATTGGCATGATAGTATGGAGATGTGGTGTTAGGGTTTTTTGGCGCCTCCTTTAAACCAGTCAGGTTCAACTTCAACAAATGGGGAAGAACTTATGCAGGCGTCATGTTGATGCGGGTGAACTGCCGTTGTGGCCGTTCTACCCGTTGCTGGTTAGGTCTAGACTGATTGTTACGAGGCTGATCATTTGATGAATTTTGAATCATCACGGCCCCTACAGTAGGTCGACGCTCAGTTCTTCCCAATCCTTTCTGAGAGTACACAATAGCTGCTTCCTTCTTGGCCAGGAATGGTTTTTTAACAGTTGTGGATGCAGAGGCATCCCTTTGAATCTTTCCGCTCTTAATACCAGCTTCCACCCGTTCGCCAGTCAGAATCAATTCAGTAAACCCCGCGGAAGAGCTCCCAATCAAATGGTTGAAGAAAGGGCCAAATAGGGTCCCCAAGAACATATCAACTCTCTCCCTATCTGAAAGCGGTGGTTGTACTCTTCTGGCCAAGTCACGCCATTTCTGGGTGTATTCTTTGAATCCCTGATTTGAGGCCATCCCCATACTTTGTAACTGAGTACGGGTTGGCGCCAAATCAGCGTTATATTGATACTGGCGATAAAAGGCAACTGCCAAATTCTCCCAACTATGCACTTCTGACCTCTCAAGCTGGTAAAACCAATCCAGTTGTGTACCGGACAGGCTGTCCTGGAAGAAGTGTACCCAAAGATTTCTATCGGATGAATGAGGTTGAATTTTCCTGACATACGACCTCAGGTGCATCTTCGGGCAAGACAGACCGTCGTATTTTTCAAAAGTCGGCACCTTAAACTTTGGAGGGATCATAATCCCAGCAATCAATCCCAATTCTTCAAAATCTAACCCGGGAACCCTTTGCAGCTCCATAGCTGCCAATCTATCCTCCAAGTTTTTGTATTTGTCGTCCGCTGGCGGGTATTGCTGCTCTGAATAATCTTCATCTTCCTCAACCTCTTCCTCTTCAGCCTCGGATTCAGAAGGTAATGCAGCTCCTTTTCCCTTACCGGTCCCCTCATCAGATGTGGAGGGGAATTCAAGAACTCTCCTAGCTTCATTCTCAAATCTTCTTCCCAGTGTAGCTACCCCAACTCTTTTCTTCTTCTTTTTTCCTTTTTCTTGCTCTTTATTCCCTAACAGTGCTTTAAGATCCTCCTGACCCTTTGCCAAGGTCATAAGGAGCTGTTGAAACTGCGAGTTTTGTTCCTGCAGATCTTTGACCGTCTGTTCAAGATCCATCTTACTGAAATAAACAGCAAAAAGATAAGGAAACCTGGTGTGAAGACCTGCTTATGCATATGATAAATGATACGTTTATTCATGTAATGCATTCAAGGATTTTAGAAATTCATAGTTGTTATAAACAAAAAGAACACACGTCATATTAATAAGAAGAAATTTTGTCAGTACATAAATGCCCTATGGGCCAAATATTACAAAAACTTCTTAAGGTAAAAAGACGTTGTGCATCCTCTTTGGTGCGATGTAGGTGTTGAGAGTCTCCTCCTCGTGAAGTCGGCGGGTAAGCTCCAAAACCTTCTTCTCACTGGCGTAGAAGTTGGCTTCAAAAGTATCCCTTTCTTCCTTGAGTTGGATCCAACTCTTCTGCATTTCCTCCCATGATGTTGGCATGTCAGGATGTAGGATGGTGTATGGAACCTCTTCTTCCTTAACAGGCTCTTTAATCAAAGGGAGAATATGAGGGTAAGGCATCATAAGACTCTAGGCGCGGGTTCGTACCCACTTGAGGTAAGGCTCAAGAGGGATGGAGTTCTTGTGCCCCAGTGTCTTGCTATCTACCTTGTTAGGCATCCTCCAAGCTCTGATGAATCTTTGGCGAAGTCCTTGCGCATCGTTGTCGAAGTCAAAAACCAGGTCAGGAATCAACATGTCATGAGGGCCATCCCTCCGAGCATATCCAAATTGTCTCAAAGCTAGACAAGGGTTATAGGTAATGCCTCCCCTAATGCCAAGTAATGGAACATTAGGGAACTCACCACCGCGATCGATGATGATGACATTTTCTCTGGACCGAGAACACCAATGTACATCAGAATGTGTGAGGGTCATCAATCGTTGTGACCACCTTGAACCTTGCTCATTCTTCAAAACAGATTGTGGAAGGTGTGAAATAAACCACCTTGCAAGGAGAGGAGTACAACACATGAGAACACCTCTCTTCCTTATTGTTCGTGTGTAAAATGAGTGGAGGATATCCCCAAGCAATGTAGGTATGGGATTCCTGGATATGAAGATCTTGACAGCATTGACATCTATAAGTTGGTCAGGATTTGGGAACAAAACCAACCCATAAATGAGGAGTGCCACAATTTCTTCAAAGGCTTGCAGATCCAACGAATTCCAACACTCTTGTGCCTTCTCAAACAAGAATTTTGCCTAGAAGCCTTTGACACCACTTCTTGTTTCCCAATGCCCCTTGATGTCAGATGGTTGCAAGTGTAGTGCTTGAGCAACATCTTCAGGTTTTGGTTCTTTTTCCGTATCGTTGTAGGGTAGTTGATTAAGAATAGGAATTCTCAGGAGTTGAGAAAATTCCTCCAAAGTGGGCACCAATTGGTAGTCGGGGAATGTGAAACAGTGGTGAAGGGGGTCAAAGAATTGGAACAGCACTTTCACCATGTCTTCTTCAATGCTGGTGTTGACTAGGCTGAGTAGTCTACCATGTCTTTCACTGAAGAGAGAGCTTTTTGGAATTCTGGATGTAAGCTCCTTGAGTTGAGGAGGGATTCTCACAAGATTGACTTGGATGGTTTTCCTGCGAAGAATTTCCATAATCTACAAAACAAGAACAAAGATGAAGATCCAAACCCTTGAAATGGTTAGTGGATGCATATGATGCTTTATGATGTTCATGATGTATGCACAAACACATGTACAAGCAATTCACACAAAACCCTAGTTTCAGGCTTGCATGAGGTTTCATAGGTAAGTACCCTCTTGAGTGTAGTTGGCTTAAAAACCTGTGCTATAAATAGTAACCGTGTTCTAAGGAGCTCAATATCATTGGATTGTTTTCCATGTTCATTGTTTTGGTTTAGCCACTTAACTAGCGACCAAAATATTCCAAGAAAACAATCCTCAATGAGTATAGTATCGATTATCTACCAACTTTGGATTGCACCAAATCCGGTCATCTCACTACCCCTAATAAAAGGCCAAGATGGTCAAGTAAGGTTCTAGGTCATTAGTGCTTGATGACATCACTCAGCGGCCCCGTACTCTCCTTGATTGAACTCAAGGGTTACCGGTACTCACAAATATGTCGCACTAATATAACTATTGCTTCAACCGTGTCAGTATACCCCGCACAGTTTCCATAATGTATTGCTATCTATGAATGTTTCCCAAATCCGGGTGTAGGATTTCAAGCCCAAACAAGAGAACCAAAATGTAAAGTAATCAAAGCAAACAATTAGTCATGCAAAAGGGTGATCTAAGCCCTAAGGTTACTCCACTTTTAAAAAAATCTCCAGCAGAGTCGCCAGTTCTGTGATACGGTGGGAGAACTGACTTGGGTTTTGCGTTTTTTGTTCGCAAATGTTTCGGTTTAGCAAGAGTCGCCACCGACTTTTTATTTTATCCTAAGGAAAGGTCAAAAAGCACAGGAAAGACCTTTGAGATGTTTTCTTGGGTTCGGGGAGTAGATTATAGAAAGGGAAGGTACTAGCACCCTTTCTATCCATGGGCTCTTAGTTACTTGCTTAGATCACTTGCCTTTGCTTTTCAATTGTTTGAAATGGTGCTTTGTGTGTGCGGTTTTTGAAAATGTTTTGAAAAAGATGCCTTGTCTAGGCAACCATTGTAACAATTCTTGTTTGAATGTTTTACAAAAGTTGTTTGTCTTTTTGAAAAGATGTTTCAATGTTTTTGAAAGTTTGTTTTGAAGTTGTGTTGTGATGTGTGTTTTGAAAAATGGCAAGGATCGTTTTGCAAGATTTATCAAGTAATTAAGAGCTATCTACCCTAAATTTCTCAAAGATCTTTCTCATGTTTTAACCCTTTTAACAGTGTTGTTTCACCATTGTATTTGGTGAACAACCTTGTGTTAGGATGTTAACGGGACGGGCGCGGGTCATCGTTTAGACCATAGAGGCAATAGTGCCAAGTATCTTTGGCAATTTTCTCAAGGGACTTGATCATTTTAGGCAACTTGATAGCGTCATCGAGGGACTATGATCATTTGATTTGTTTTTGTTTTGCCAAAGACACTTAACATGCAACCATGGCCCATTTTTGAAGGCAACAAGTGGAGTAACCCTAAGGGTGCAAGTGTGCATTGTGTTTGTTTTTCATGCATGTTTATCTTGAATTAGGTCAAGCTATTCGTTGATTTTATTTGCATACAAACCCTAAGTCTATCATGGCATAATTTGAAAGCTTTTAAATGCGGAAATTTAAATGCTAAGCTATTACAACAAGATATAGGGAGGGGGTACAAATTTGCATTGGGAATATTTGACAAGGAAATAAAATCTAAGTTATTACAACCATATCGAATGTATAGGATACAAATATTTAATTGTATAATATTTAAGTGAATAATAAATATACAAAATGTATTATGCACAAAAATGATTTTTGTTATGTATGTAAAAAGGTTTTCATGTTTGAAGTATAAACAAAAATAAAAAGGTCAAATTTGAATATTTTTGTCATTTAGGGCAAAACCCTAGTTTTTTTTGAATAAATATTATTATTTATTGATTATGTACAAAATATATTAATTTATGCACAAAATAAAAAAAATAATAAAAAAAAGTATATTGTTAAAAAAGTATTTTGGTGTCAAATATTAAATAAAAATAAAAGGTATTATTTTTTTGTATTTTTTTTCCCTAAATATTTAATAAAATATGTATAAGAGTATTTATATATATTTAATATGTTAAATATGTACAAAAAATAAAATATTAATTATTTACAAAAAAATGTATATTTTAGAAAATGTTTTCAGAATGTAAATAAAAAATAATGACTAAAAAATAAATATTTTTGTATTATTTTTTAGGGTTTTAAATAAAAAGGTTTTATATTATTTACATATATATACTAATAAAATGAAACAAATGCCAAATAAATATAAAAAAAATGCGGAAAAATATTTTTTATGTTTTTTATGTTTGGACAAAAAATATCAAGTCAGAATAAAAAATAAAAAGTCAAAAATGATAAATATTTCACACAATGGGCCAAGGGGGTGCAAAAGGAAAAAAGGGGTGTGAACAGCAAGTTGACTCAGGCCCAGCCCAAGCCAACTTTGTCTTCAACCTCCAACATTGTTTGAACAGAAAAATGCGCGCCTCTTTGATCCAACGCCAACTCCTGATTCTTTGACTTTTACACAAAACTCATAACACCAATATTATAGAGCATCAAAAGACGAATTCAAACATGTAAAGAACTTGACCTAACTCTAAGAAACCAGGGAGAATTTCTTCACCCCCAATTTATGACCTAGTTTTTCTTCAATGTTTATGGTTAAAATTCTCACAGCACGCTTAACATAAATGAAAACTAATCATATGTATGGCTTCAGGGCTATGAGTAGAGCATGTTTCATTCACAAACCTAAGCCTAACTCTTCCTATATTGAGAGATAGAAGTTCATGGTTTTACCTGTTTCAGCTTGACTTGAACAGAGTAATGTAGATATCTTCAATGGAGTTTGAGCTTGCCTGAAGTCCAAGGATGCTTCCCAAATGCCTAGCTTGCTTTGAATCACTCTATATCGTGCTATGGAAGTTCACCTGCAAAACTGAAAAATGAAAATGGCAGATGAGGTTAGGGGTGTTACAGCTGGTGTTTAGGGCTTGGAATAGTTTCAATGGATGGTATGGAATGTGTTTGCAAGGTTTTTAGCCAAAGTGCACGAGTGGATTGAGTTGTGGACCTCAATCTGCAGCAGGTACCCTATTTTGGAAATAAGATGGTGTTTTTGTGTATGAGGAGGTATGAGGGGTAGTTCAGTTGTGACTTAGGTTAGTTGGGATGTATGGAAGATGAGAACAAAGTTTGTGTTTGGCTGTGTTGACAGGAAATGGAAGTTGGCTTCAGTTTGCAAGGTTTCTTCAAATGTAAGCAAGAAAGTGTAAGTTGTCAATGCAGGCCTGTACCACCCTCTATGTATGCTGCATATCTTGCTCTTGAGACTTGTAACTTGTAGATTTGATTTGGCTTCAGAGATATGGCCCCATGCCTCTTGGATTTGGTATTTGACATAAAGCATAACTTTATCAAAATTGCAATTCACCTTTTTCCAATTAAGGGTTAATTTAACATGTATTGCCCAAATGAATGAAATAATGCATTAGCTCAATGGTTAGGCATTTAATTATGGTGTGTAAAACTGGTTTTGAGGCCTGCAAGCTAGCTTTGTACAAGCTGATTTGAAAATGCAAGTTGTGATGAGCAAGCTTTGGCCATGAACAAGAATGAGTTTTGGCCAACTTTGCAAATTCGATTCTCTCTAACCACAAGGGTGTTTGAGAAGTTCTTGGACAATTTGTAAAGCTTGGAATGTGTACTACAATCCATCTTTGTAATGTAAATTGAGACTCCAAGTGGAACCATGTGAAAAATGGCCAGGAAGTTGGACAAAAATCCTGCCTAGAATAGGGCAAAATTTCTCTAAGTTAAAAATGTTTTGCACCCTTGTTCCAAAAATCATAACTTGAGATACAAGCTTCCTTTTAGAAAACTTTGTGAATAAAAGTTGTAGATTTTGTAATGGACTACAACTTTCATGTTTCAAGGTTTGTTTGAATTCATTTTCATCTTGGTGAAAAAATGGGACAAAGTTAGGAAAAAATAAGGAAATTTCATGACTTAGAAAATTTCTAAGTTATGAAATTTCTTCATTTTAAACCCTAATTTGCAATTTTGGGTTTCTTGATGAATAAGTTTCATAATTTGACATGTCTTGATGAAAAATGAATCTTGGCACTTGATTTTGACCAAAAAGTCAAAGTTTGACTTTTCAGTATACAGTCAAATTTTGATCAGTTGACTGAAAAATTCATCTGTCAATCCTATGCATTTGAGATCTTTTGAACTTGTTGAATGGGTCAAGACAATTCCATTGAGTCCTTGAGTCCATATGTGAGCTTTATTTTCCATTGGTTAGGTCAAACAGTCAAAAATTGCCTTTGTGCAGTCAAAACCCTAAAAATGACCATTTTGCCCTTTTGGTGATCTGATCAAATTTCTTGTGGAATTGTGATCCAAACTTGACCAAATGGTTCATGTGAGTTTATAATGTTGATGTGGGTCAATTTTCATGAAGTTTGACTGTCAATTGGCCACAGTTGACTTTTTCCCCAATACATCTGATTTCTAGGTCAACTGTCCAATTGACTGGGCAAAGATTGGAATCAAGGCTTGAAACTTGATATGGATAAACTTGTAAGTCCAACATGAAGCATTAAAGTCACTTTGGGAATTTTAGGTCAAAACATCTCTGTGCAAACTCAAACCCTAATTTGGGTCAACAGTGCAATGAGGGGTCTTGAGCAGAGCAAACCCTAACTTGATCTTAAGCTCCAAGAGTCTTGTGATGAGAAAATGTTGATGAAAAGGGAGGGCAAATTTTTGGGTACATCAGTAGGTTCAAAGGTTCAACGTCACAAGCATGAAGCCAAGGTAACGACCCACCAACAAGGTATGTTTTATTGGTTTAATCATTTGTACAAGAAACTAGGTTCTAACAAGGTTCCCAGATTCGTAGATCCATATTTCGGATATTATCAGTGTAAATGACTTACTCGCCAATAAATAATACTCTCAAGAGAAACTCTCTTGAGTGTAGTATCGTGTATCAGCCAATCTAGGTCTACACCGGGATGGTCACCACACTACATTCTAAAATGCCAAGAGGGGTAAAATGGGTTATAAAGGTCCTCAGCTTCGTAGACCTCCAGGTAAAAAGCAACAACGCCGTTATAATTTTACTTATAAGACACCATTACAGTCAAAGTGGCCTCCATTGAGCGGAGGATCTCAAGTCAACTTACTGAGGCTTAACACCATGTAGTTCAAGCATGACTGTACCACCCTCCTAATCATAAGTGCACTTAAGTTTGGGTATAAGAATTATCTCACCACATAGAGATCACCAAGAACCCAAAAGAAAAAACAACAAACAAAAGCAATAATATAAACAAAACAAGCTAGGCTTAACCCACTTGAGGACTAATTCTCCAATAGTGTTGTCAGTCTGTCACGACGAGATAATTGAGATTAAGTTATTGATTAACTTAACTCGAAGGAAAGCAAGAGTCACCATCAAAATTTATTGTTTCCAAAGGGAAAAAGTCAAAAAAAACCCACAAAAAGTTTTGAAAACCAAATCAAAAGAGATATTTAAGAATGTGGGTTGGTTATGAAAGTGGAAGGTATTAGCACTCCTCACATCTATGGTACTCCATAAGAACCACTTGCATATTCGAGTGAAAAAAACATTTTGTCATATTCGAGTGGAAAACTCAACTTACTTCTCACAAGTATGAGGAAATGAGCATTTGCATCATCTTGATATGGATAATTTTACTTGGATTAACTCAATAACCATCTCAACATTCAAGTGGAAAATGTCAATCAATTTCACAACATATTGTAGAAGTATAGGAATTAACACCACTTCGAGAATAGACATATCCTTTCTTTCAGAAAAAGGTCTGATTTAAAAAAGAAAAGTGCACTAAGGCACAAAAAGAAGTTTGATGACGTTTGTCTTTTTTATGAGTTTTTGAAAAGATTTTAAATATGCTTAAGTATTTTATCATTTATTTAGAAAAAAGTTTTCTGGATCACTTGACAAAGTTAAGGTTTGTTTAAGAAATGATATGAAGTTTTGAAAATAAGAAGTTTTGAAATAGGGAGAAGATTTTGAAAATTAAAGAAGGGGAAGAGATGAAGATACTACCCTAAAGCATAAAGTAAAGGACATGGTCTCATTGTAAGATAGCCCAAGAGAAATCATTTGTGTGTGCAAGTGAACTAACCACAAGAAGAGCAAGCATTTGACATTGGTCAAAATGAGCATTCCATTCCCTTTGGATTAAGCCACAAGTCAAGTATAACAGAGAAACAATCACACAAGCAGATGAATTTTAGAAGCATCAGATGAAGTCTAGAATATCATATGAAGCTTAATGTATTAGATGAAATCTCAAAGGTCTCAGATGAAATCCCAAAGCATCAGATGAAATCTCAAAGGTCTTACATGAAAGGGTCCAGATGAATCTCAATGCCTCTGATGAAAATACTCCAAGCAAAATGAACTATCCTAAGTCCAAAGTCTAAATTCCTCAAGCAAGGGATAGTAACTAATAGTCCAAGAACACATTAAAGTTTTTTAGGGTTTTGCCTTTATTAATGTCTTTGATCAAAAGATAAAGAAAAGTCCAAGGGACAAAATTATGTGAATACACTATCTGAGTTGTTACAAAATAGGAGTTACCCCTCTATTTATAATTGATCTAGCTTACTCCCTAAGTCAAAATTCAAAACTATAAAAGCTCAAAATATCTATTTTAGACCTAAGTCGAAATACCGTGTGAAACTAACTGCTTCGGCACTCTGACAATTATCACAACTTGACACACAATTAATTTTGACACAACTTTTCTTCTATCGAACAACCTACATCGACACAAAAAATTTCAATCTCAACAACAAATTAATTTATAGAAAACATCCCTAAAAAATTAAAGCTCACAAAGGAAACGTGTGTTGAAAGTGAAAAAAAAATAGTAAAAAGCATGATTTGTGGCTCAAGATAATGAGTAGCATAATGAACCCAGCTAAGACTATCTTGAACTATATAGCAAGTCATTCATTCTGTAAGATTAAACCTAAGTGAGTAACTAAACATTCTAAGCAAATAAAAATAAAAGGATTACAAGAAGAAAACATATCCCATGGTAAAACCCCAAAATCAAATAGCTTCATTTTTACATTACATGATTACATTAAAAATAGACATCCATTTTATCACACAATAGTTTTCTCTTATTTCCCAATAAAAATTTTCAACATTATCAAACATGGTAATGGAAGAGGGTATAATTCTATTGAGGTTCTTAGATGAAAAAAATGTGGGTAAGGTTGGAATGGATGTATTTTGGGAGAAAACCAGTGAGGTGGGTAATAAAAATGGTTAAATTTTTAAGCTTTTTCATATGAGAAAGAAAAATAGTGAAATAAATTAGTTATGTTTTCTAGGTGAGAGTTATACTCATGAGATTTTGGGGAGGTTATTGATGGAGGTGAACGAGATGATAGAGGATGTGAATTGAGAAGATAAAAGACTAAATTAACTATAGCATTAATGTTTAAAGGAGTAAATTATAGTAACATTCATTAGATAGAAGATTAAAATAAAACTTTAAATTAAATTAAAAAACTAAAAAATGTATTAAATCCATAAAAAAAATACTGTATTTGATATAAAATATTTAGTTTTAAATTATCTCAAATTTTAAATACGTTGCTTTTATAAGATACTCTTCGTATATGTAAATTAATTTCCGCTTAATATTTACAAAAATACTTTCTAATTTTCTAAAATGAAAATTTTTAAAGCTCAATACTAAAGACCTGATTTTCCTTGCACATCATAGCTAACCCTAGTTATATATTTATATACCAAAATTATAATAAGACTTATATTATTATTTTTTATAAATTAAAATACTAATTTTTGTCATTCTATGAAATAAATATATATTGTTGAAGTTCAAAATATTTAGTCAAAATTACAATTTTTTTTTTAAAAATATATCTCAAAAATGATTTCGATGAAAAATTATTTAAAATAGCTTTACTTTTAAATAATTTTTTAAAATTTTGATATCAAAAAAATGAAAATCTAAAATTGAATAATTATTTAAATTAATTTTTAAGTTGAAATTTTTTTTAAATTCTTTGTAAATTTTTTGTCAACATAAATACATTACATTATAAAAGTTATTTAAAAAAAAGCTAAAATAAACCGACATTCAATTGATTTCAGCTAGGTGTGTTTAATTTGTTGGTTTAGAGTTTAATTAATAACAACAATATTTTTTATTTTTTTATAATTTATTAATATAAACAAAGCATTTTTGTATAATTTTAAACAATCTAATATAATAACACTTTATATATATATATATATATATATATATATATATATATATATATATATATATATATATATATATATATATATATATATATATATATATATATATATATATATATATATATATATATATATATATATATATATATATATATATATATATATATATATATATATATATATATATATATATATATATATATATATAAAAGATTTTTTAGGAACATTTGCCTATTCCAAAATATAATTTTAAAGTTTTATAGTTTTAATTTGACGGATTTATAACACACGATTTTGAGGTTTCAAAATATTTTATGAATTTATAGAGTTTGAAAAAATACTATGAAATTCTTACAAAAATTAAAAGTTAAAAGGATGGAAGAAAAATGGTAATAAATAAATTATAGAAATATTCTGTTTATAAAAAATAAAACCAATGTAATTATAAGATTTCAAAGAATGCTTTACCATTTTAACATAAGCATCAATGCGAATAAATAATAAATAATCAACAAGGTTTAATAAAAAGATATAAAATCAAAATAATTTTACTAGATTATTAGCCCTTATCTTTTTTGGATCATATATTTTTCAAATATTACATATCTTGAAATTAAACTAAAAACTGAGGTCTTTTTTAAAAAGTGAACATAAATTATTTAATTTTTTTTTATGTTGTGTTACTACTACTCTTCAAATTAATACAATATCGAATGATTGACAAAAGAAAACGATAGTTGTATATTTTTGTAACAAATTAATACAATGTCGAATGATTGACAAGAAAACAATAGTTGAATATTTTTGTAAAAATAAGATATAAATTAAAAAACGACAATGTCACTAGTGAAATTGTACCTCATTAAAAAGAACATTGAAAAAAATAAAAGAGGAGAGAGAGCTATAAATACATACAACAAACAAAAAAACTTGAGAGATGAAAATATAAGAGACGAGAGAGATAGAGATAAATGTATGAGACAGGAGAATAATAAAAGAGAATAGAGATTAAAATTATGTACTATACAATAAATAAGAAAGGTAAATCCTTAGATATATTGGAAAAAAAACTTTTTTAAAGTTAAATATCTACTAAAAAATCCATCAAATTCAAAGTCCATTCAATATCTATTTTTAAATATTGATGAAATAACATAATATAAATATATTTAATTTTTAAAGCTCAAAAATTTGATCGTCATACTCTGCCTCTCAACATATTTAATTAAAAAAGTAGTGTTATCACTAAACTAATAATAAATGAATTGTTTTTAAATTTACTTAAAATCCTAATTAAATACTCCATTTAAATTAAATTTTATTGTTGTTTGTTACAAAAGTGTTGATTATATTTTTGTTGGAAATAGGAGGTGATAATGACACAGTCTCACCAAATTCAATAAACGGCCCCCAGTTATGGAATTCACGACTACTTACTTTACTACTCCTAAAATTCTTTGAATTGCTATTATATACGATCAAGTAGCTATCAAATCACCCTTTATTCAGGATTTTTATTTATTTTTTACTTATTTATTATTCGTTCTATTTTAAAATAATTACCGTTTAAGATTTTTATATATAGATTAAAAAAATATAATAATATTTTATAAGATTTCACACTTTTAAAAATTAATTTTATTAATATATTAAAATTAATATTTAGAATAAAGAATAAATGATATAATTAAAAAAAATTATTATTATTACATTCAAAAATAAAAATAACAATTATCTTAAATAAATTTTATTTATTAAAATAACTATCATTTTAAAACGGAAAAAATAAGTCTATAAACTCTACTTATCAAAACCATAAACTTTTTACTTATTCTCTAAAAAGAACAGGTCATGATCTATGAATCCATTGTCGCTTCATAGCAAATTTAAATAGTCAAACGTTTTAACTCTATCACTTCATTAAGTTGGAAAAAATTTTAAATAAAATTTATTCAATTCAAAAATAAATTTATTCGCCGTTCAGTTCGATTTTAAAAGATATATTAAAAAAATTTAATCTGATTCAATTTAGTTTTATACGATTTAATTTAGATTATTTTTTAAATATCTAAATTACATATTATATTTTTATTAATATTTTAAAACTATTAATAAATTATAAATTTAAAATAATATATAAGATATACTATATTAAAAGTTAATATTACAAAATGAGAGTAATTGATTATGGTTGAAATAATAAAAATAAATTGATTATATCAAACTAACAAATATTATTTAAAAGATTATCATTTAATAATAAATTCACGTAACATATCGTACTAATAAAAAGTAAGTAAATATAAAAATATATGTATGCGGTTCGATTTGATTTAGATCAGTTTTAAAAAATTAATCTGAAATCTAATCTAAATCGATCGATTTTTTAGAAAATAACATCCAAACACATTTAATAAATTTCGATTATTTTATGATTTCGATTTTTTAGATCGATTTTCAAATTTTTTATTTAAATTTATTTAGATTTGAACAGCCGTGCATGTTACTATTGTCGTTATTATAATACTCTCTCTTGTGTTTACTATACGAAAAATTTCAATATATATATATATATATATATATATATATATATATATATATATATATATATATATATATATATATATATATATATATATATATATATTTAATTTATATAGGTTCAGATATATTTATTCAATATATTTAAAAGTGAATTTTTTCTTATAATAAATACTAGAAACAGTAATTAATACTTCATCAAGTTAGTATTATAAGTAAAAAAATAATTTTAAATTTTTGTCATTATTATAAGCAAAAAGTCATTACCTTTTAAACTAATAAATGCTTATATTATTATTATATATTTAATTTAAGCTAAAATTATTTAATGTTAATAGTTGGTTCATCAAATATAAATAATGATATTATAATAAATTTATTTGATTGAATATGAAATAAAGAAAATTAATTACACTTAACTAACTTTCTTATAATTATGTTGGAGGAGTATATCTAGTTTGTATATTAAATATATTAATTTTCAAATATATTTAAAAAAGTAAAATTTATTTATGTTTGAGATCGAATGATGTATTACAAAATAGTGCTCGGAAAGAAAATTTTCTCAAACTGCTACACCCTTCAAAATTATTTTCTAATATGCCAGGGTCAAAATTATCTTTGAATTTTCAACATTAATAACTCTATATACATTTGAGAGTCAAGTTTAATCGAACTTTATTCAACTTGATTCGATTGGATAATAATTGGTTCAACTCAAAATTTTATCCAATTTTGTCACAATAATATTAAAGATAACATGAACCAAATTTTACCAATAAATATAAAAGCACCTGAATTTGAGTTAACTCATTTTCCATATTTCAATGTTAAAGACAACATGAATCAAAGTTTTTCTCTTCAAGAAGAAACAAGCAACAATGATTCTTTCTCAATCAAAAATGGTGAGTAACTATTTCAAATCATAGTAGTGACACAATCATTTTGTTTGAATTTTAATAGTAGCTGCGATAGGAGTTTGAGCGTCGCGGTGAACCCTACTACTACGCAATTCCGCTATTGACAACATAGTGTTAAATTATAGAAATATGAACTTTTTGTCTACAAATTTTGTTTATTTACTAAATGGTAAAGTATACACAATGAGTTTGTAAATCATACTAGAGTCAATTTCTATTTATATTAAACAATATCATTAAGTTAAATAACCAATGTCTAATATGAGTTTTAAGTATATACATAACAAATTGTTGGATTTAGACTCTCTTCCTATATGGAGAAAGACCCAAACATAAATAGTCTATTTGTCTAATTTATTTAAGTGGAAAATATTAATTTAGGTTTAAGAGAGATAGAGAGAAAATAAGGATTCAAAAGAAAGAAAAGATGAGAGAAATTCATTCCTGTTTTTTCTGCATCAGTCCCACTAAAACGACGATCCTCAATTCGTTCACCGTCAGATCGAGCTGAAATTTTGTGGGCTTGTTCGCAACATATATATAACTTTTGACCGTTGGAATCTTCAAAACAAGGTCTGAGCTAAGAGATATCGAATTCGCACTGAAGCTGCAGATTTGGGATAATTTTTCAGTTTATTTATTCTTATTTGTAAATTAGTTTGCTTTGTGATTTGCGGTTGTTATCACTATTTTGTGAATTACTTTAAGACTCTCTTGTATCCTCAATTGATTATGTGAGTGAAATCTCTATCTTGTTTTGAAAGGATTTTGAATGATATAAAAAATACAAGTATATGAGTGTCTCTTTAAGTTTTGTATGACCTCTTAGATAATTTGGTGTATTAGTCTACTTGAGAATGGTTGGGAAGTCATCACAAAGTGTGTTGAATCATTTGAGTCACTAAAACTAAGTTTTTTTTAGTCATTTTTCGTTGCATGTGTCGACACATCTGAGTTTCAGGTCGACACATGTAACTTAGTTTTAAAGCCTGTGAGCTTCTGTAAGGCACATGTCGACACATGCATCATACAGGTCGATACATACTGAAAGAATTCTAAAATTGCAGAAATTCTTATTTTATGTGTCGACACACTCACATTTCAGGTCGACACATTCACTCACGTTTTAAAGCCTATAACTTTTGACTTATTCAGGTCGACACATAGAATATCTTAGGTCGACACATACATCCTTTTCATAACGTATGTGTCAACACATAAGGATTTGAGGTCGACACATACAATCTGCTTTTGCCAAATATTTCAACTTCTTTTTAATTCCAAATTCCCCTCCTTATCCTAGATGTTCAAAACTATAAATACTCATTCATGCATCATTTTTAATTTGATGATACCATAAAATTAGCCTACTTTTTCTCTTCATCTTCAACCTTCCAATCTATGCATACACACCAACATTACATTGTGATGATGTTCTGTCGGGGTGCCAATTAGACGAATAATTGAAGATTTCCAATTGGTTTGGATTGAGTTCTTGTAGGGGTCTTCATTCGGAAAAACCATCGGGTTTGTCCTCCAACATCATTTGTTGAATTAGGGGGTTTTCGTGCAAGATCGTGCGAGAAGGAATCGTCCATGTGAAAAATCTCTTGGAGTGTTTGAAATCTTTTCAAGGAACCTTAGAGTGGTTGAAATATTTTTAAGGAGGTAGCAAGAATTGGATGACAAAATCGGTGATCTTGTGTTGATAGTTTGCAATTGGATTTACTCGAGTGAAAAATCCCTTGGAGTATTTGAAATCTTTTCAAGAAACCTTGTGGTTTTTGAAATCCTTTTAAGGAAGTAGCTTAAGTGGCGAATAGGTTGCATCTATCGATTGATTTGATCTTGCTTAAGATCAAAGGTTGGAAGAAGGAGCATTAACACCAAATTGGAGAATTTTGTATTGTTGTTTCTAACTCTTCCATTGTATTAAATATTTTGCTTATAAGAATTGTCCTAGTTCCATTGGAATTAGGTGCAGACGTACCCACACGCGAGGACGACAGTGGGGAACTGTGTAGACTAACCTTGTGTGTTTTTACTTTTCTGCTTTTACTTAATTTCAATTTCATCAATCTTTTTATCGAATAGCTTTGTGATAGTAATTGAATTGTAAGAATTTTTGTCTCAAAATATACATTTAAAATAGGTGTGGATATAACTTATAATCAATTTTTATTATAAGTGGTTTTGTATATCAACACTACTCACAGAGAAATTCTGAAAAGTCACTTGTACGCTAAGTGTTTGATAAAACGATCAAATTAGTTATTAGATTATTTAGACTTGGGAATAACATTGCAAAGTGATTATGTTCAAATAATAAATGAGTGGATTGTTGATTTGAGTTTGTATTAATCAATCACTCAATTTATCTCATAGATTTATCTTTCATAATTTGTATATTCGAGTTTCCAATAAGTTGTTTTTTAGAAGACTTAACCAGTTAATTACTTTTGTATCAAAAAGTTTTGAAAACAAATACAAATTAAAATCTAGATTTACGTATAGAAATATTTTTTGCGCCTCTATTCAACCCCTCTAGATATGCACCATCGTCTGACAAGTGGCACCAAGTGCCCAGTTCATTTCGGCTTAAGAACACTATTTAGGAAATGGCTTACGAACCTAAGGGGGATCATAAGAGGGTTAGAACAATATTTGATTTTACAACTTTATCTCTGAGTTTTGATGATAATAAATGAGTATGTTTATATGAACAATTTTGGTACTCTAATGTTTGTTATTTTTTAAGATTTAACAAACAGGTTCTGCTTCTGATAAACGGTATTGCCAAGACATTAGAAGACGATAAGTTTTTCTTCTAGCTACACAAGTTCTGATGAAAATTAGTGTCGTACCCCAAAATTCTCCCTCTCATCTTATTCAAGACATTCTCCTAGGATTCTCAAATGCTCAAGGTTGCCCAATAATTGATCAGACAAATTCTTCCCCTGAGCAAAGGGTCCACAACTAGGGTTTCATCTTTTACAAGGAAATTTGGGTCTCTAAAGTCTAAAATAGAATTCATGATCTCTTATAAGTCACCAAGAATCCTCATACCAAGTTTCATGCCTTGCATTACAAGTTTGCCCAGTCAATTGCTTAGATGACTGAAAATCAACTATATTGGGTAAAAAGTCAATTATGGTCAACATACAGTCAAACCTCAATATTTTTGGTCAACATCAAGAGATTTTAAAGTCATATTCATCATTTGATCAAGGTTTGATCATGTTTCATCAATAAAAACTCTCAAATCATCAAAAGTCAAAAGTTGCTAAATTAGGGTTTTCTTGAGGAGAAGTCAACTAAACTTTAACCAAGCATAACTTTCACATACTTAATCATATTTTCCTCAAACAAAGCTCATTTTGAAGGAAATTCAATTCTCTACAACTTTTTCTCTCTAAGCTCAAGTCCAAAAAATGCTTCATTTGAGAGATATGAGCCAATACATTATAGGTCATTTCAAAAGTCAACAAAAAGACACTTTTTGTCAAGGTAACTTACATAAAGATAAAATCTTTAAATTCAAAAATGGTAAACATAAATATTATAGAGGACATATTGAGCTTTCCAAAAAGTTTAAGATCATATTCAAATGATAAAAATTGAGAGAGCTATGACTAGTGCAAATTGGGAAATTTTGAGCAAATGCATGAAGTTCAAATTGAGCAAACTTAATTTTTTGGGCTAATGAGCTATTGTTTCAGAGTCCAAACGATTTTTACACTCCATATGCACCTCAAGACTTGTTCATAAACCTCCCTTTGATTTATTATATTTTTATTTTTTATTTTTATTCATTAAAATGTAAAAATAAAATAAAATAATACAAAGCTCATTACAAGAGTCCAAGCTCATATCTTTGACCTAATTCCATGTTATATAATCTCCATCATTCATACACAAGCAAGGAATAAACCCTTAACTAAAAGCTTGTAAAAATATCAAATTTTCAAGAACCCTAAAATAACTTGAAACTCTATTCATAGCCCCTTTAACTACAAGCTAGCCATCCCAATCAACCCCAGGAAGATCGTAGGGTAAGATTGGATCGTTTATAACGATCCAAACGGCCAGAAAATACTCGTGCATGCATCACGATTCCATCATTATATAATTTTTTCATTCTTGAGTTTAATTGCATTTTAAGATAAACTAACCATGCTAATATGTTCGTGAGGTCTCTATGTGCAGGAAATATTGATCGCATGTACCCATGCTATTAAAATCCTGAATCACCATATTCATGCATATTGGTGTTGTTTTCACCATAGCTCTTAAACCAGGCCTTTTTAGTTAAAAATAACCATCCTATTGAACTTGCAACCCTCGATTTAGGGGGATAAGGTACTTTTTGTTTGCTAAAATATTTTATTTTGCAGGACCAAGAAATCTTCTCACCAGAGAAGACGACCAGAGCTAGAGCTTCAGCGTCTCTCCGGTCCAGGCATTTTGCTTAGTATTTGTTTTATTTGTTTCATAGAAGTTAACAGATGTATTACCGCCTCAATGGTTTAAACGTGTGCTAAGGAACTATCCTATCAAGGTGTGGGTTCGATCCCTACCTTTTTCTACTTTTTTTCATAATTTTTCATATTTTACAGGATAGAATACAAAGCGCGTTGGCTTCTATCCTTTGACATAGGCACGCGCCTAGCCTGGTGGTGAAGGTGTTGATTGAAAGGGTAGAGGGCGTGAGTTCAACACCCAACCCTGATAACCTTTTTTAAAACCCTTGTTTTCTTACTATTTTCACTTATAAACCCTAAATTCATCAAACTAAAACCATTTTTTTATCAATTAATTTTTTTCACAAACTCTAATCAACATTAGGGTTTAATTTTTGTTTAATTAATAAACTTTCTTATTTTTTCAAATTAAAATTAATTAGGTTTTTTAGGTTTTAATTAATTAAAATCAATTTAGGTTTTAGGTTAATCATCAAATCTTTTATTAAAAAAATCACCAAAACAATTTCCTTCCTCTTTTCTTTATTTTGCATTTTTCGCGTAGTTTACTCTTTTCGCGTTTTTTATCATTATTGTAACTGCTCATGGTTTGTAATAGTTAATTAGGGTTTTACTTTTCCTGCGGTTTTATTACTTGTACCCCCATTCTCGAAGCTTTGTAATAGCTTAGAATTTTATTTTCCGTACATTTATCGCTTACTATATTTGTTGCTATTGCTTAGTAATTAGGGTTTGCATAAAAGACTAATAACGAATCAATATCTAACCTAATACAAGATAAAATAATTGAATCATGGATCAATTTGCACACGCGCACCTCTAAGGTAACCTCCCTTGTTGCCTCAGAAAAACAGTCATGTCTCTCGAACGTGAGGACGGTTTAGCATTGTCCCTCGAAAATAAAGATTGTAGTCCCTCGACGACCCTTTCGAATGTTGCATTTAGTAAACGATCTAGTCCCTTACGAAAATTGCTAAAGCGCCTCTATGAGTTTCCTTCTATGACTGAACGATGAACCGTGACTGTCCCTTCACATCCAACGATAGGGCTTCCTACTAACTAATGGTGGGATAACACTACCTAAAGGAGGAGGAAAAGAACAATAAATACCTTGAGTAGGTTGAAAGCTCGTAGTCGCTTGCTCACAAGAATTTCAAAACAAAAACATTTCACCATCACACTTTCAAAAATATTTTCAGACAAAACACTTTGTACGCATTCTTAAAAACAGATACGAGGATCATTACAAAGTTTGCCTTACTATTGGTATTTTCAAGATATTTTCAAACACACATTCACAAAGAAGTTTTCAAAATAAAGTGAGATAGTGATTAAGAGCCCGTAGATAACAACGGATGAAAAGGGTGCTAACACCTTCCCTTTTCATAACCTACCACCTGAACTCAATAATATCAAGGTCTTTCCTGTTCTTTTCACCCTTTCCTTTTTGGATAAAAAAAGTCGGTGGTGACTATTGCTATCCACACATTTGGATAAAATGCAAAACCAAGTCAGTTCTCCCACCGTATTACAGAACTGGTGACTCTACTGGGGACAATACTAAAAAGAGGGGTTACCTTTAGAGTTAGATCACTTTTAAATGCTTTCCTTGTTTGCTTTGTATGCTTTAAATTTGAGGGATTGTTTGGGTTTATTTTCTTAAAAAGATCCTACACCCGGATCTCGGGGAATTTTAGGCAAGTATCAATAGATCATGGAAACTATACATCGTATACTAATATGGTCGAAGTGATGGCCATGTTAGTGCGACACATTGGTTGGTACTGGTGTCCCTCGAGTTATTCGGGGAGAATACTAGGTTGCAACATGGTGTCATAAGCACTAACTGACCTTTAGAACCTTAATTGACCCAACTTAGCCGTTAGAAGGTAGTGAGATAGACGGCTTTGGTGCAGTCTGAAGTTGGTTGATACTCAATACTACACTCATTGAGATTCGACTCTCGGGTTTTTGTTTGGTGGCAATTCAGTTGCCGTGCTAAACATAACCTACAGGAAAAATCAGTGATTTTGAGATCCCTAGAACCCAGTTAATTTTCTAGGACAAGTTGATCAAACTAAACTTCAAGAGGGTACTTACCTACGAACCCCATGCAAGCCTTAAACCTAAGGCTTTTGTGTGATTTCTTTGTGTTTGTTATCTGTTTAAACATGACATCATAACATCATAACATCATAACATTATATCATAACTAACCATTTCAAGGATCTAGGGGATTTATCTTTGTTATGTGTTGCAGGTTTGTTGTACCCCAAAATTTGCCCTCTCATTTTACTCAAAACATACTCCTAGAGTTCCTCAATTGCTCAAGTTGACTAAGGATTGACCAGACAAATCCTTCTACTAAGACAATGAGCCTTAAACTAGGGTTTCACTCCTCATCAAGATGTTTGAGTTACAAGGGTCCTAAATGGTTTCCATTTCCCTAATATGTCCTCAAGATCACCCATTCCAAGTTTCATGTCTTGCACAAGAAGTTTTCTCAGTCAACTGCTCAAATGCCTGAAAAATAACTATACTAGGTCAAAAGTCAACTGTGACCCACATACAATCAAACTTCAAGATTTTTGGTCAACATCAACATTTTTAAGTGATATCCATAATTTGATCAAGGGTTGATCATGATTCTTCAAGGAATGCTCCTAATTCATAAAAACTCAAAAGTTGTTAAATTAGGGTACCTATAGGAAAAGTCAACCAAACTTTGACCAGACATAACTTTCTCATACTTTATCAGAGATTTCTCTTCCAAGGCTCGTTTTTAAGAGAATCCAATTCACTACAACTCATATTCATCCATCAAGTTCAAGAAATGCACTCATCAAAAGATACAAGTTCATACATTATAGGTCATTTCAAAAAGTCAACAAAAACACCTTTTGGGTCAAAGCTCCTTACATGAACATGGAAGATCAAATGGAGATGAAACCAAAAGGGTTGTTTAGAGGACATCCTAAGCTTTCTAAAAAGTCCAAGAACACCCTCTTAGGGTTAAAATTGAGAGATATTAATTGTCAAAGTTGGCCATTTTTGGAAATTTGCACAAAGTCAACGATGCCCAAAATTGCATTTTTTCAACATGGGCCCATCTTTTTCAAGATTGAATCCTATCCCTAGCATGGTCCACGACCTATGGGACCCTCCTTGCCTCATTTATTTATTTATCTAATTTATTTTGATTTTATCTATTTAAAATTTAAATAAAATCAAATAAAATAAAAAATAAATCAAATAAATGGGATAAGATTTGTTTTGGCATTGATTAAATATCTCATGAGCTGTCAAATAGCCAAACAAATCGTGCAAGTTTGAGAATGGGAAGAAATATCCATGTTTGGAAAGATTAGAAGCAAACTTAAAGACCATAACATCTTTTGATTCTTTCCAATTCTATTACCCTAGTTTGATTCACTACTTATACCAGGACACTCAAGACCTAGAGGACAAAAAAATAGATGTGCAGCTAGCCTCAAAACAGAGAGTAAAATTCCAAATTTTCCAACAAAAAGTGAAGATCGGTTTCAATTCTGGAGGATGATTCAAGTTTTTATAAGGATCAAACAATAATCCTTGGAAATCTAGGAAGCTATCACGATCATTCCCAAAGCTTTCAGTGTCAAAAACCGCGCCCTTTCACTCACGGTTTGTTCTTATCTTTTCTAATCTTGATTTCACTCATTCATCTATTATAAATATGATTTGACTGCATATTTATGTTCATGATCGTCATGTGAATGTTTCTGGATATTTCAATTCAAGCTTGAGCGCAGGTACAACCATTCGCCATTGTTAGGGTTCCGAAGCTCAAAATTGGGGAACCCTAACTAGAGGCAAAATTGGACAAAATTAGGGGTGGTATTGAATTCAGGAGGTCATGAGCAATTGATTCATGCCTTTGGTTCTGATTAATATTGCTTGTATTGTGTTTTAAGATGTAGCAGGGTTATATCTATGGACAAAAACTGTCACTATAGCTTTTAGTGACAATTTTGTCCGTAGGTAAAGGTCTGGTGTCAAAAGCGACAACCCCATGAAGAAGAAGATCAGGTGGCAGCATCCCATTGGAGGGTTTGAATCCACACGCATTTTTATGGGCATGCTACTTTGTTTGGCTTATGTTTTATTTGTTTATTATATTAAAAAACAAGCTTTCCAGCACAGTTGGTTCAGGTGTTTCCCTTTGAGAGGAAGGACCTGGGTTCGATCCCAGATCTCAATATTTTCCTATTTTCTGAGTTATTTCTTGCAGATCCCATGTGCCTCACCATCAAATGTCAAGCATGCGCCCCTGATCTCAACCATCAAGTCCATCACGTGATCAGATCTAAACGTCCAGGAAAAGCAGCGCATGGTGAACCCTCAAACGAGAGCCTCACTGAATCACGCGCAGACAGAAGGGCCAGCAATATTGGGCCTAACACAAATTCAATTCCACACCCCCAAATTGCTTCTCATATCAGACCCATTTCAATTTTTGTTTTAATTTCTTTAACTTTTTATTGTTTTATTTATTTTGTAATTATTTTAAAAATCTTTTTTTAATTAAATCTTAAAATCATAAAAACACAAAAAATATTAGAATTAGGTTTTTTTCATAAAATATTTAATTTCATTAATTAATTAGGTTAATTAGGATAATTTAAATTCCTTTTTCAAAATTAAAATTAATTATAAATTAGGTTAATTTGCAAAATTAATTACTTTCTCAAAAATCCAAAAAATATTTTTTCTTTATTGACTAATTAAAAGTCTTTGAATTTAATTGTTAATTCCCCGTATTTAATTTTGTCACGCGTATTCTTTTTTCATTATTTTTTAAATTAATGTAATTGCTCTGAGGTTTGTAATAGTTAATTAGGTTATTTACTGTCCTTTCTTGTTTTATTATTCAAATCCCCACAGTTTTTGGTTATGTAACCCCCTCCCCGAAGCCCTGTAATAATTAGGTTTTCTTTTTCGCTTTTAATTTTTGCAATTATAAACTGTTAGATGTATGTGTAGGATTGCATGCAAAAGATCAATAATTTAAAACAGTAGAAAACCCTAAATATGCAAAGATTAAATAAACTGAAATCAAACACTTGCACATGCTCACCCCTAGGGTATTCTCCACTTCGGTTGCCTTCGGAAAACGATCACTATTCTCAAAATGTGAGAATTTTTAGTGGCTGTCCTCTAATTCGAAAGATCACTAGTCCCTCGATGACCCTTTTGACGTTGCCTCGGTAAAAAAGTGATCTTAGTACTTTAGGACAATTACTAAGAGATCTCGCCCTTTGCCTTAAGTGACCATAATCATCCCTTTTGATTGTCCCTCAAACTCCAACGATGGAGCTACCTACTCCTTAATAGTAGGATAACACTATCTAAAGGAAATAAGAAAATGAACAGTCTTTTTCGAGTAGGTAGAAACTCTTAAGTACTTGCTCAAAATAATCTTTTACACCATACACTTTCAAACAAAATTTTCAAACAAAAGTTTTCAGAAACACTTTATCACACTGTTGAGGACTGATACAAGGGTTACCATAAAGTGAATCGCCGCACTAAGGTAATTTCAAAAAATTTTAAAAGCACACAAACACAAAAAAGCAGTTTAAAAATGAGCAAGTACCTAAGATCCCATGGAAAACCACGAATAGAAAGGGTGCTAACACCTTCCCTTTCTATAATCTACCCCCCGTACTCAGAGACATCTCGAAAAAGGTTTTTTCTGTTCTTTTTCCCTTTTCCTTTGTTGGATAAAATATAATATGGTGGCGACTCTTGCTTACTGTAAATTTGTGAACAAAAAACGCAAAATCAGTAGTAACAAAAAATAGTCAGCTCTGCCACCGTATCGCAAGGGTCATGGCTTCCAGTCGCAAGAATACTATCTGAATCAACTTCGTAAGGGTACCTTCCAAGCTTGAGGAATTAGTATCAAAGGTTCCTGATAATTCTCAATTCACCAAGAGACATAGTCATCTACTCAGTTTAGTTACTACCAGTTTCCAAGAAGACATGATAAGTGTTTTATTCTAGTTCTTTGATCCTAAACATAATTGTTTTACTTTCCCATATTATCAATTGGCACCCGCAATGGAAGAATTATCTAAGTTACTCGGAGTGCGTATTCTTGATAAGATACCTTTCACGGGTCTAAAGTGAGTTCCAAAACCTAAAGACATCGCAACAGCCTCACATCTGAAATGATCAGACATTATATATAATTGGGAGACAAGAAATGGAGTCGAGGGTTTTTCTCCTAAATTTCTAATAGAGAAGGCTCAATCGTTTCTGGATGCCATAATTTTTCGTGCTTTTGAGGATATTTTGGCTTTACTGATCTATGGTTTGGTACTATTCCCTAATACGAACCAATTCGTAGATGTGAATGCCATCAAAATATTTCTCACTCATAATATGGTGCCTACATTGCTTGTAGATGTCCTGCATTCCCTTCACACTCGTACTATGAAGAAGCGATGAACTCTTATGTGTTGTATACCTATACTGTCCAAGTGGTTTATTTCACACCTGCTCCGATCAGTGATAAAAAATGAACAAGGGTTGAGGTGGTCTCAAAGGTTGATGTCACTTACACATTCTGATATTCATTGGTGTTCTCGATCTCAAGCATGTAAGTGTTTGTTGGCAACAATTTTGGTAAAACAATAACTTGATAATGTTTTTCTAAATGTCTTAACATTTGAAGCAAAAATGTTTTGAATGATGTCAAAGCAGATGTCGTGACATCTGCCTCCTGAACTGAACTCAACCCAATATCAATTTAAGTTTTTTGTTTCCTGATTTCCCGTGCACCATAATTCAGGATTTGTGACTTATAGGTTGCGAAAAATATGGAGGAATATTTTTCTATTTGAATTATCTTTATGGATTATATCTTGGCCTTTTTTCATGGAAATATTCAAAAGATTTAAATATTTGTTTTTCATCCCAAGCCCACTGCTGCGCATATATAAGGACCTGCTTCCCTATTCAGACGGCTGCAACTTTTGAGGAAGAATACTTTCTTTCTGTTTTAGAAGTCTAAGTATTTTAATTGTCAAACACTCTAGTATTGATTTAATACTTGTGTTGTTATTTCGATTGTTAATTGTGTATCATTCATAAGCTTTTAAGCATTGAATGATTGAAGTTTTTAAACTTATTATTTCTGATGTTTCTTCACTATAAGTGATTGAAGGGATTTGAGGAGGGCCTCATACCTAGGTGAGTCTTAGGTAGAAGTATAGCACAGGTAGTGATTAAGTGATTAGATTGTAAACTGTTTATTTACTAAGGGTCTATGAATTGATATTATTTAGTGGACTTGTCCCTGGCTTGGTAGCCCCCAGAGTAGGTGTTATTGTACACTGAACTAGGTTAACAATCCCTTTTGTTTTTTACTGCATTTATTATTGTCGCACTTTACTTTGTTCCTCAGATATTTGTGTCGTGACATCTCATTCGACATCACATATCTGATACCAGAATTTCAATTGGTATCAGAGCAGGCATCCTGCTCTTTATCTGGGTGAGATCCAGGGAAGATACTTTCTGGTACAATGGACAAGGAAGAAGGATTTATGAACAGACCACCCATTCTGGATGGAAGTAATTATGACTACTGGAAACCATACATGGTGGCCTTTTTAATATCTTTGGACAATAGGGCTTGGAAGGATGTTTTAAAAGGATGGAAACACCCTGTAAAATTGGGAGAAAATGGAGAACCTACTTCTGAGTTAAAACCAGAACAAGATTGGTCTAAAGAAGAAGATGGAATTGGTCTTGGAAATTCTAAAGCCTTGAATGCTATATTCAATGGAATTGACAAGAACATTTTCAGATTAGTGAACACATGTGAAATAGCTAAACGTGTATGGGGAATTCTTCAATCTACTCATGAAGGGACATCCAAAGTTAAGATGTCAAGATTCAGTTGCTCACCACAAAATTTGAGAATTTGAGAATGAAGGATAATGAAAGTATTAATTACTTCCATATGAACATCCTTGAAATTTCTAATGCATCCAGTGCTTTAGGAGAGAAAATACCTAGAGACAAATTGGTGAGATAGATGCTCAGGTCTCTTCCCAAGATATTTGATATGAAAGTGACTGCTATAGAAGAAGATCAAGACATTGAAAAAATGAAAGTGGATGAACTTGTTGGATCCCTTATGACATTTTAATTAAGCATCAATGAAAGATCTGAAAAGAAGATCAAAAGCATAGCCTTTGTATCAAATACTGAAGATGAAGAGGAAGACTATGATTTGGATACATATGAAGGAATATCAAATGCCTTTGCTATGCTTGGAAGATAGTTTAACAAAGTGATAAAAAGAATGGATAGGAAACAAAGATCAAATGTCAAGAACATCTCATCTGACATCCATAAGTCAAATGAGTTTAGAAGAAAAAGGGATAAAGAAAAATCCACTCAAGGGAAGGGAGTACGATATCATGAATATGAAGGCTTTGGTCATATTAGAGCTGAATGTCCTACATATATTAAGAAACAAAAGAAGAATATATATGTTACTTGGTCTGAAGAGGACTTAAAGAGTGATCTTGAAGAATCTGTCAAGTATGTTAAAGCATTGACGGGGAAATATGTATGTGATGAAGAGTCTAGTGATGTGGAACTAACCTTTGATGAGTTAGCTACTTCATACAAAGAGTTGTGTCTCAGAAGTGTAGAAGTGTGCCTTGAAGGGGAGAAACAAAAAGTCCTCATAACTCAGCTGAAGGCAGAAAGAGAAGAGCATTTAAAAACTATTTCTAAACTGGAAAGCGAAGTGACCTCCTTGAATTCAAACCTTGATAGAATGGTCAAATCTCTCAAAATGTTGAATAATGGGTCTGACACTTTAGATGAAATTATTCAAGCAGAAAGTGTGACAGGAGACAAGAGTGGTCTAGGGTTTAATGAGAAAAAGGAACCAAACTATAAATAACCTTTAGTAGATTCCACTCATGCCAAGTCTAAACCAAGGATGTCGAATCAAATGTCTAAACATCATGGCAAGAAAGGACATCATGGCAAGAAAAAGTTTAATCACACCAAGGAGAATCCCCAGCCTTGGAGATGTCATCACTATGGAAGTCTTGGTAATATAAGGGCCTTCTGTTTCAAGTTGTATAGGTATACTAAGACTACTCCTCCTCCCAAACCCGATAAGATTCCACAAAATAGCAAAAAGAAGAAACAATGGATTCCCAAGTCTAATGTTGCTAGTTTCATAGGTCACACCTCCCCTTAGAGTATCAACCAAAGATGATTGGTATTTTGACAGTGGTTGTTCTAGACATATGACAGGTGTCAAGAATTTGTTGGTGGATGTCAAATCTCATTCCACCAATTATGTGACTTTTGGTGATAGAGAAAAAGGTGAAATCAAAGGTGTTGGCAAGCTTGATTGTTCAGGAGTCCCTAAGCTTGATGATGTGTTACTTGTTAAGGGGTTAATAGATAACCTGATAAGTATAACCCAATTGTGTAATCAAGGATTCAAATTTAACTTCACCAAGGAAGAATGTCGTATGTGCAATTAAAATAATGAAGATATTATGAAAGGAATCAGATCTAAAGACAATTGTTATCTATGGGTTCCTCAAGAGTTGAACTTCTCCTCAACATGTGTTTTAGCCAAAGATAATCAAGTTAAACTATGGCATCAAAAATTGGGGCACTTACATATGAAGGGTATGAAAAGAATTATATCTGAAGAAGCAGTGAGAGGGATTCCTAAGCTCAAGATAGAATAAGGAAGCGTATGTGGTGACTGCCAGATTGGAAAGCAGACTAAGATGCCACATCAGAAGATCCAACATCTTAATACATCAAAAGTTTTGGAACTTATCACATGGACTTGATGGGACCTATGCTGGTTGAAAGTCTTGGTGGAAAGAAGTATGCCTATGTTGTTGTAGATGACTTCTCTAGATACACATGGATAAGTTTTATTAGAGAAAAATCAGAAACTTTTGAAGTGTTTAAATATCTCTGTCAAAAACTTCAAAGGGAAAAAGATAGTCATATCATCAAAATTAGAAGTGATCATGGAAAGGAATTTGAGAACAACAAATTTTATTTCTTTTCTCTTCTGAAGAAATAAGCCATGCATTCTCTTCTCCCATTACTCCTCAACAAAATTGGATTGTGGAACGCAAGAAAAAACCCTTCAAGAATCTGCCAGAGCCATGATTCATGATGAGAAGTTAGCCTACCATTTTTGGGATGAAGCTATGAATACTGCATGCTATATCAATAACAGAGTCACTCTAAGGAAAGGAACTTCAACCACCTTGTATGAAATATGGAAGGGAAGAAAACCAACTGTTAAATACTTTCATATTCTTGGAAGTAAATGTTACATCTTAGCTGATCATGAAAAAAGGAGGAAGATGGATCCCAAGAGTGATAAGTGAATATTCCTGGGTTACTCTACAAATAGCAGAGCTTACAGAGTTTTTAACTCCAGAACCAAAGTTATGATGGAGTCAATAAATGTTAGTATTGATGATAGAGGATGAAATGTTGAAGAAGATGTCTCAGAAGATGTTGGAACATCTTTGGTTGATATTCCAACAGAATAAAATGACAAACACATTGATTCTAATCCACCTCAAGAAGATTCTGAGCCTAGTCATCTCAACAAAGGACCTTCAATTAGAATCCAGAGAGATCATCCTAAGGAGCTCATCATAAGATATCTAAATAAATGTGTTACTACCAGATCAAGAGAGGGGATATCAAACTCTTGCTTTGTGTAAAAAATTGAGCCTAAGAATGTCAAAGAGGCCCTAAATGATGAGTTCTGGATTAATGATATGTAGGAAGAACTAGAACAATTCAGTAGAAATGAAGTATGGGATCTAGATCCAAGACCTGAATGGAAAAATGTGATTGGAACTAAATGGGTGTACAAGAATAAACCTGATGAAAAAGGCGCAGTCACTAGAAACAAGGCAAGGTTAGTTGCATAAGGGTACACTCAAATTTAAGGAGTTGACTTTGATGAAATCTTTGCTCCTGTGGTCATACATGAATCAATCAGACTTCTCTTGGGAGTTGCATGCATACTAAAATTTAAATGATTTCAAATGGATGTAAAGAGTTCCTTCTTAAATGGCTATCTGAATGAAGAAGTCTATGTGGAACAACCAAAGGGATTTGTTGATCCAAGTTTCCCTAAACATGTTTACAAACTGAAGAAATCTTTGTATGGATTAAAGTAAGCTCCACGAGCTTGGTATGGTAGGTTGACATGATTTCTTGGTGAGAATGGATATAAGAAAGATGGCATAGACAAAACCATTTTTGTCAAGGAAGAAGAAGGGAAGATCATGATTACACAAATTTATGTTGATGATATTGTGTTTGGTGGGATGTTAAATGAGATGGTTTAACATTTTGTCAAGCAAATGCAGTTAGAATTTGAGATGAGCCTTGTTGGTGAATTAACATATTTTCTTAGTCTGCAAGTTAAACAAATGGAAGATTCCATATTTTTTTCTCAGAGCAAGTATGCCAAGAATATAGTAAAGAAATTTGGGATGCAAAATTCCAGCTACAAAAGAACACCTGCTTCCACACACCTGAAGTTGTCTAAATATGAAAAAGGAGTAAGTGTGGATCAAAGTATTTATAGAAGTATGATAGGAAGCCTTCTATATCTCACAGCTAGAAGACCTGACATTGCCTTTGCTGTAGGAGTGTGTGCAAGATATCAAGCTGATCCTAAAATTATCCATGCCAACCATGTGAAGATAATTCTTAAATATGTGAATGGGGCAAGTGACTATGGTATGATATACTCTCATGGATCTAGTTCTGCCTTAATTGGTTATTGTGATGCTGATTGGGCACGATGCGCTGATGATAGAAAAAGTACATCAGGATGATGATTCTTTATGGGAAATAATATCATATAATGGTTCAGTAAGAAGCAAAATTGTGTGTCTTTGTCTGCTGCAAAGGCTGAGTATATTGTTGCAGGAAATAGTTGTTTTCAATTAGTTTGGATGAAACAAATGTTAACAGAATACAATGTCAAACAATATGTCATGAAATTATTCTATGACAATCTAAGTGCCATAAACATATCAAAGAATCCCATTCAAAACAGCAGGACCAAACATATTGATATCTGTCATCACTTTATAAGGGAGCTTGTTGAAGAAAAGATTGTTGCCTTAAAACATGTAGCCACTGAATTGCAACTGGCTGACATCTTCACTAAGGCCTTGGATGCTAATCAGTTTGAGAACTTAATAAGAAAATTAGGGATTTGCCTATATGAAGGTTTGTAGAAATTAAGGGCGTGTGGGAATATCATTAAAATGATATTATTTTGTTTGTGTTTCCAACAAATAAAATTTCAAAAGAAATCATTACAAGACCGCCTCATAGTGTTTCCCACACGCTATGAAATTTCATCTTTCAACTTTCACAAACTCTTCATTCACCTCTACAGAAAAAGAATCCTTGTCATTATTCACCTCCTTGATCAAAAATCTTCAAATATGTCTCAACATCATACATCGTCTTCCTCAAAATATGTCAACCTCCCTGAAAATCTCTCCCTTGACAGAGTACTTGATGCTACTCCTCTAACAACCATCCTACCTCTTGAGAAAAAGGTCAAGAAACCCAGATCATCACCTGCAAAGAAATCCAAAGATGAAAAAGGTAACTCTTTCACTGCTACTGAAAATAGGACAGAAGAAGAGATTGTTAATGTTGACAGAAGCATTAGAAGGCTAGTAGACAGAGTATTAAATGAAGGCTTTGCTGTTCTTGGGATTTCTACTCCTCTTGCTCGCATGCCTCCTCCGACTGACAAAGGAAGTAACCCAAAAAGTGTTGTTGTTGAATCATCCACCTTCAAGAAAGATGCTTCTGAAAGAAAACTTGAGAAGCTTGCTATCTCTGCTCTAAAGTAAGTGGAAGAAGAAAATGTTGAACAAGATGTTGGAGAGAACTCTCATACTAAGGAAAATGTTGTTGCCTCCAAGGATGAAGAAGGTTAACTTGCTGAGAATGTAGTTAATGTAGATGAGCTATCTGACAATGAGCTCATTACTAATGTGGTGCCTGGTATTACAAGAAGGCTCAAATCTAGGAAAGTGAAGGATGCAAGTGTCACCCCCCTGCCAAGACAACCAATAATAAAATCATGTATGGACCCCCAAAGCCAGGAAGTAAAGTGGTTCCTACCTCTAGCAAAAGAAAAGTTAGACCTGGTAGCTCCACTGATGATAATGATGATGCTGTAAAAAGATCTAAAAGTAAAAAGAAAGTTGTGGTTGTTGAAGAAGCTGACTCAGACTATGATGTCGAGCAAGATGTCCAGGACATCTCTCCTATCAAAAAGTCTGCAAGCAAGAAGATTTTTGTTAGGGTTCATGATGATCCCCTGACAACATTTCCTTCCATTCTGTTGGGAATGCTGAAAAGTGGAAGTATGTGTTTCAAAGAAGAATTGCCCTGGAAATGAGAATTGGGAGATGGTGCTCTGGAATGCAAAGAAATCATGGAGCGAATATCTTATGCTAGACTGATGAAAACTGTTACTAGGTTTTCCAAATTCTATGAGACTCTTGTTAAGGAATTCATTGTTAATATTCCTATTGACTGTGCTGATCATAAAAGTAAGGAGTATAGAAAGGTGTATGTTAGGGGTAAGTGTGTAGAATTTTCCCCTGCTATCATAAATAGATTTCTGGATAGGATTGAAGATGACTTTTGTGAGATAGAAGTAACAGATAATCAAGTGTGTAGAGCCATCACTACTAATCAAGTGAGTGAGTGGCCCTTAAAAAATAAACTTCCTGTTAGCAAGCTTAGTGTGAAATATGCTATTTTGCACAGAGTTGGAGCTGAAAATTGGGTTCCTACAAATCACACTTCAACCATCACTATTGGCTTAGGAAAGTTTATTTATGCTGTTGGAAACAAGAAATTGTTTGATTATGGTACTTACATCTTTGACCAGACTATTAAGCATGCAAGAACTTGTGCCATTAAGATTCCCATTTCCTTTCCTTCCCTTATCTATTGAATTATCCTTAATCAGCATCCTGAGATTCTAAGTGGTAATGATGTAGTGTGCAAGCGGGAGTCTGCTTTGACTCTTCATTTTAAGCTTTTTTTCAGGAAAATATGTCCCAGACATTGTTTTGAAATCTGCACCTACTGAAAACAAGACCTCCACCAAGAATGACATGATCACTAAATTGAAAGAAGCCTACAAAGAACTAGATGATGTGATCATAGTTAGCTCAGTAAGGAAGCTAAATTTTGAGAAAATGACCAAGGATCTACAAATGGACAACATCTTTGATGATAGAGTGTGCTCTGAAGAAGGAGATTCTAGTGAGGAAGGAAGTTCTGACTCAGCCAAGTCTACTGATCCTGATGATAATTAGACTATTTGATGTTTATTTATCTGAACCCTTTGGTTCTTTTTGGCACTTGCATGTGCTTGACATTTGATTTTTATGGTCTGTACCTAAATTAATGATACACTCTTGGATGCATCCTTTTATTTGGCATATTATGACTAAAAAGAGAGAGAGAAAGTGATTGACTGACCACTGACCACTGACTGACCACTGATTGAGGGTGAGCTTAATACTTGAGGGGGAGCCTCATGTCTTAGAAGATGTTTTGACATCTTCCTTTGCTAACAGCTAACTACTAACTGAGTTTTTTGTTTTTTTTGCTTTGCTTATGCTGCTGCTCTGATAATGCTCTGATAATGTTCTATGATAATGTTTTAGCCAAAATTTGCCAAAGAGGGAGTTTGTAAGTGTTTGTTGGCAATAATTTTAGTAAAACAATGACTTGATAATGTTTTTCTAAATGTCTTAACATTTGAAGAAAAACTGTTTTGAATGATGTCAAAGCAGATGTCTTTACATCTGCCTCCTGAACTGAACTCAACCCAATATCAGTTTAAGTTTTCTATTTCTCAATTTCCTGCACACCATAATTTAGGATTTGTGACTCATAGACTGTGAAAAATATGGAGGAATATTTTTATATTTGAATTATCTTTATAGATTATATCTTGGTCTGTTTTCATGGAAATATTCAAAAGATTTGAATATTTTTTTTCAGCCCAAGCCCACTGCTGCGCATATATAAGGACCTGCTTCCTTATTTAGACGACTGCAACTTTTGAAGAAGAATACTTTCTTTCTGTTTTAGAAGTCTAAGTATTTTAATTTTAAAACACTCTAGTATTGATTTAATACTTGTCTTGTTATTTGGATTGTTAATTATGTATAATTTATAAGTTTTTAAGCATTGCATGATTGATGTTTTTAAACTTATTATTTCCGTTGTTTCTTCACTATATGTGATTGAAGGGATTTGAGGAGGGCCTCATACCTAGGTGAGTCTTAGGTAGAAGTATAGCACAGGTAGTGATTAAGTTATTAGATCGTAAACTAGTTGTTTACTGAGGGTCTATGAAATGATACTATTTAGTGGACTTGTCCCTGGCTTGGTAGCCCCAAAGGTAGGTGTTGTTGTACACTGAACTGGGTTAACAATCCCTTGTGTTTCTTACTGCATTTATTATTGTTGCAATTTACTTTGTTCCTCAAATATTTGTGTCGTAACATCTCATTTGACATCACATATCTGATACCAAAATTTCAAGGGAGATATCATTATTAATGACCGCTGTGGGGAATTCCCTAATGTACCGGTATAAGAGGGGGCATCACTTACAACCCTTCTCTAGCTCTACGTCAGTTTGGTTATGCTCTAAGAGATGGTCCCCATGATATGCTCATCCAGGGTTCAACCAATGATCATAGAACCTGTTATTAAAGGAGATGTTCCTCACACCCTTCTTCATCCAGACGTTCCTACCGACTTTGAAGAACTGCAGAAGTCCTAGATTCAACTCAAGGAAAAAAGGGATACCTTTGAAACTCATCTCTATGCAAGTGAGAAGAAATTACTGGAGCTGATGAAACGACTCCACAAAGAACAATGCCTTAATGCATATGTCAACACAAAAAGGAAGCGCCCATGGAAGACTTGAATTCATATTTTGTTTCTTTGCAACTCTTTTTGTTATCATTATAAGCCTAGAAGGCAATTATAATTTGAGCTTTTTATTTCCTTTTGTTTAAGAAAATTTTAATCCCGCAAAGGTCCTTTAAAACATTGCATTGGCATTTACATATCATGCATATCATTACATAACATGTACTTTCTAGACAAGTTTTCTCATCTTCTTGCTGTTTATTTCAGTAAAGATGACACTCGAACAAACTGTGAAAGAACTTCAAGCTCAGAGCGCTCATTTTCAGCAAATGTTCTTGGACTTAGCTAAGGGCTAAGACGAGTTGAAGACCCTCATCATAAAGGTGAATAAGAAGAAGACCAAAAAGCCAACAATTTTTCTTAACATGGGAAGAAGGTTCAAGGGTTTGGTCAGAAGTGCTTTAGATTTTGAGGTCCCCCTATATGAAGATGATAACCAAGAAGAGGATGACACAAGTGTGAAAGCTGAAGAGAATAACAACCTTGGGTCTGGCCAATATTCAGATGAGGACTATTCTACTGAATAATATCCTCCCGCTGACGACAAATATAAGCAGCTGGAAGATTGACTTAATGCTATGGAGATACAAAAAAGTGCCTGGGATGGTCTTTGAAGAGTTGGGTCTTATTTCAGAGGTTGTTATCCCTCACAAGTTCAAGGTTCCTACTTTTTCTAAATATAAGGTGTGTCCTTTCCAAAGCTTCATCTGCGGTCCAATGTTCGGAAGATTCAACCCCATACTGCTGACAGGAAGTTACAGGTCCACTTCTTTCAAGAGAGTTTATCTAGGACACAACTCGGATGGTTATATTAGGTGGAAGGAACCAACATCCGCACTTGGGGAGACCTGGCTGCTACTTTTTACAAGCAATATTAATACAATGCTTGAAGAATGGAAAAACACAAGAAAGGGGGGGGGGGGGGGGGGTTAAATTGGGGTTTTTAAAACTTCAAGTAAAGAACATGTTGGTTATCCTGGTTCGTTTGAACTCAAACTACCCCAGTCCACCCGCCAAGGTGATTTCGCCACTCTGAACGAGGTCTTAATCCACTAATCAAACTTGATTACTCAACTACTATGACAACCGTCAAAGTCTTCTTGAGTTTAAACCACAATCTGATTTCTCAAGGAATTGCACTATACAATATTTAAGAGAGTGTACAAAAAGTGTTTTCTAATAAAACAATATCATACAAGTGATGTTTTACACAAAATAAAATTCAGTACGTTTGAAGGTGATGAAGATGACTCATTTATTGTACGCTCAAAATCGTAAGCGATTTCTCCTTCAAGCTTTGTTTAAATAGGCAACACATGTGGGAGCTTTTTTAATGTTGATAAATAGTAATTAAAGAGCTTTCCAAAAATAGAGATTCTTGTCCCCTTTCAGCCGTTACTTTTGAATAGCCATACGTGAATTGTAACGCTTCAAAACATGCTTGCTTCAGAAGATGAATGTTATTGTTACTTCTTTCCAGAACTATATGAATTATAATAATAGAGTCCTGTTCGCATCTTTTAGACACTCAGAAGTTGCATCCTTAGAACTTCTTTATAACAGATGTATTGAATCAGAGTTTTAGAAACTATCTAACTCATCTTTTGTGCTTCTTCCATCAGAACTTCTCTGCAAAACAAAATATTTATTTAGGGAGCACAATTGTTTTTGAGTGTTTGTTATCATCAAAACTCTTACAAGGCATGTAGAATCAAACTATGTTCTAACAATATCCCCCTTTTTGATGATGACAAAAACTTGGATATTCCGATAGAAACTTAAAAAACATAATGCATTTAAAGTCTCCCCCTGAGTTGAATACTCAGATAAAGCAGAAATACTTCCCTTAAGATTATTCTGATCAGAGTTTTTGGAAAAAAAATTCTGATGCGTCCACTTCTGTTCTCAAAAGAGTTTGTTCCTGTTTTGCTTTCAGAAAAAAAAACAGAAGAAGTTATGATGTTCAAAATGTTTAAGACTGAGGCTTGATACTGTTATATTAGAATTATCTTATGTTCTCCCCCTTTTTTTTCAAGAATCAAAAAGCAATAAAAACACTTTAAGCAATAAAAGATGGTTTGTATTCAAAAGGATTTCAATAAAACACATTCTAAAGAAGACAAATAATAAGAACATAATGAAGAAAACAATTTTCAGAACTAAGTTTGAGGTGGTGGAAGTCGTGTGAACAGGGTTTCCAACAAACTCTTAATCTGTTTGCTTGACTCTTCTTGTTTCCCAAGCGTCCATTTGATTTCCTTTCACGTATCATCCTGCTTGTCCAGTCTTTCCTTAAATACAACATTTTCTTTCTTCAACTCCTCTAGAGTTTGCAGCACAAGAGATGAAGATGGTATATCAACAGAAGGTACCGCCTTTTCAGAGCAAGCTACGACTGATTATGACTCATGAGCTTCTTCAACTTCCTTGCCTTTTTCTTGAAACCTAACCCGAGGCAGAGGATTAGAGGATGGTTCATTGCATTCTGTTGGCTGATAATCTTCCCAAGGGACATTGTTCAGAAGAAGGAGTGGCTTCTTTTACTAGTGACGCATAAGTTTATCTTTGAAGATATTCAGATGATCATAGAAGTTCTGTTGAGCAATTTCATAACTCATCTCCTTGAGTTTCTGGAATTCAGAGTTGAACCATTTTCTGAACTGGTTCCAATGAGAATCAGAAGCAGTAGGATTAAGATTCCCTAAGCAAGCTTACTTCAGAGAGTTAACCCATTCATGTATTTCTATTTCAAAAATCAGTAAAGATTTACCAACATCTTCTTTGGAGATTTTTGGTTTTGGTATGGAAATTTTTTAAGAGCTTGAGATAAGATTGTCCAGAGCTTCTAAGTCTATAACTGTTTGAAGGGGATCTTCTGGGTGGTTGATTAGAGTGGGAGAGTTAGGAATAACAATGGGAGAATTTGGTGTGTTTGGTGGAGTGGATTGATAGGAAGATGGAATATCTGGGATGGAGTGGATTGTTAGTGGTTGTGAGACCATAAAAGGGCAGGTGATTCTAGGAATGAATGTTGTGGTATCAAATTCAAAATTTGGATTTTCTGAGTAGGGAGCTTCAAATAGTGGATCAAATTGATCAATATCAGAAAGAACTTGACCAAGTTCATGTTGATTTTGGTCAATATCGGTAGCAGGTGGATTGTCCAGAAGGTTATCTAGAGATAATGAGGGGTCAAATTCAATGTCAAAGTCATCAAAAGTTTGTGGTGATGGATCTTCCGTGGGTTTTGGAGAGGTATGGTTTTCATATGTTGATAATAGAACTGATTCAATAACAGAAATAAAAGATGGATTACCTTTCTTTTTAGAAGCCTTGGGAATCTTCTGAGAAGATCCTTCTGCAGCATCTTTCCTTTTCCTTGATTTTTGGGGGCAATCTCTAGAGGTTGTTATCTCAAATCACGAATGTTTACTTATGGATTTGTCCCATCCCTTTTACAAGCATCCAGATACCTGAGAATAATCTCTGGAGAAGCATCTGTTTGGGTAAAGAGTGGAAAGTCCTTCAGAGGCACTCTTCTATTTGTAATGACTTCCTTGGTTATTATTGTTGGATACTTCTTGATGGTTTCAATGATCTTCATCTTCTTTAGATTCTTATCATTTAGAGGTTTACCAACACAAGTTTCCAGAGTGATGACTTGTTGAGCTTCAATCAGATGTTCTATCAGTTTATTTTCTGTCATAATATCTGAGATGAGTCTTCCTAGAGGAATCCAATCTCTCTTTGTTGGTTTTCTATGATTGATGCAGCCTAAAATGATTTTCGACCAAATTCTGAGGTAGTCTTTTAGATCTTTGATCTTGTTGGAAGGTTGGCCAGAAGTAAAAATCTCTTTTTAAATGTTTGTTAGGTCAGAGATTTTGTTCGCCATATCACTGCAACGAATACCTCCATCGTCATGACCTATCAATTTCCTAATGAACTCTTCAGAGATTACTATTTTCTTTCCCATCATAAACGAAGTGACCTGATGATTTGAAGCAGTAGCGTGAATCCAAAATTCTTTAACCAATCTTGGAAAACTGGACCCAGTAGACGATCAAAATACTTTGTCCATCCTTGAAATTCAACACCAGGAGTTAAATAGTATCCATTTTCCTTCATACTGACGAAGTCCACAATGAGTTCACACAGAACTTCCAGCAAATCAATGGGAGTTAGGAGTGTTCTTGAGGGTTCTTCGTACCTTTTTGCTGTTGAGGAAGAAGATCCAGGAACGCTTTGATAGCTTTGAGCAATTTGTTGGGAAGAAGCCATTTTTCACACAGACTTTTTAGGGTTTTGAAAAAATGAACACAAGTAATAAAGGAAAAAAGAAATAAGAGTGGAAAAGTGATAGTGAAGGTGAGAAACGTACTTATAGAAAAATAGGAAACTAAATTAACAAGAAAAAATGATTACTAGCATTAATGATTCCTGAAAAGAGGGATGACGTAGAGATATGAAACAATTAGCGATATGACACGAGTCTCAATGCATCCAATCAACGTTTCAGTCTCTTCAGAATTTAAACACGTGTTCAGCCTTAGAAGAAACCCTTGTGAAGAGATGACAAGTGTTGATATTGTTAACTGCAAGCCTATCTTTGAAATGAACCGTTTGGAGACCGTTCATATCTTCTAAGATAGATTATGATACAACTTTCCTTCTTACTTCTGAAGAATTATTGATCATATGTTCAAAAAAAAAAACATAAAGTTTTGAGGGTTAATGCATACATAAATAAACCTATCATTTTGGGCATAATTTCATGCTGAGATGTTTCAGAATGAAGTTAAACCTATTTTCAGAAAGGGGTTTTGTAAAAACATCAGCCCGTTGATGGTCTGTGCCTATAAATTTAATGAAAGAATTCCTTTATGAATATAATCCCTTATAAAATGATGTTTTATTTTTATATGCTTAGCCCTAGAATTTAAAATAGGATTTTTTGAAAGACATATATCAGAAGTGTTGTAACAGAGTATATGAATGTTACTCTCAAATATATTGAAGTCTTCAAGTTGACTTTTCATCATGTGCATTTGTGTGCTTCATCTAGCTGCTGCTATATATTTAGCTTCAGTAGTTGACAATGCAATGGTAGATTGCCTCCTGCTGGACCATGAGATTAGATTTTCTCCCAGAAATTGGCAGCTTCTAGAAGTAATTTTCCTTTCTATTCTATCTCCAACAAAGTCAAAATCACAGTACCATACTAATTTGTATTTTTTGGTTTTTCTATAACAAAGACCAAGGTTAGTAGTACCTTTCAGATACTTGAAAATTCTCTTAACGGCTGTTAAGTGAGATTCTCTAGGATCTGATTGGAATCTAGTACACAAACATATAATATACACAATCTCATGTCTTGAAGCTGTTAAATATAAGAGAGAACCAATCATACCTATGTAGATCTTCTGTTCTACCTTCTTACTTACCTCTTCCTTTTCCAGAATGCATGTGGGATGCATGGGAGTTTTGGTTGGCTTACATTCTGATAAGTAAAATTTCTTCAGAAGTTATTTGACATACTTGCTTTGATGTATTTATATTCCTTCTGGAGTTTCATTGATTTGGATCCCAGAAAGAACTTGAGTTCTCCCATCAAACTCATTTCAAACTTTGCCCGCATAGACTTAGAAAACTCTCTTCCCAAAGAGGCTTTAGTAGATCCAAAATCAATATCGTCTATGTAAATCTGACAAACTAGAATGTCATTTTTAAATAATTTACAGAATAAAGTTGTGTCCACCTTCCCTCTGGTAAAATCATTTTCTAACAGAAAACTACTTAGTCGTTCATACCAAGCTCAGGGAGCTTGTTTCAGACCATATAGTGATTTATTTAGTTTATAAACATATTCTGGATGTTTTGAATTTTCAAAACTAGGGGGTTGGTGGACATAAACTTCTTCATTAATGTAACGATTTAAAAATGCACTTTTAACATCCATCTGATAAAGAGTGATTCCATTATTTATAACAAAAGAAATTAAAAGTCTGATAGATTCTAACCTGGTGACTGTAGAAAAGGTTTCTGTATAGTCTATCCCCTCTTGTTGACTATAGCCTTGTGCCACCAGCCGTGCTTTGTTTCTGACGACTTCTACTTGTTCATTCAGTTTGTTTCTAAATACCCATTTGGTTTCGACGATGTTGAACCCTTTTGGTGTAGGAACTAGATCCCAAACATCATTTCTGGTGAATTGATTTAATTCTTCCTGCATTGCAAGTATCCAATCATTTTCCAGAAGGGCTTCGTCAATGGAATTTGGCTCAATCAGCGACAATAATCCCATGAGAGATTCTTTAGAATTTCTGAATGTAATTCTTGTTATGATTGGGTCTTCTGTCTTTCCGAGAATCTTGTTTTCTGGATGAGCTAAACTACTTCTGGATTGTCTTATCTGGAAAGGATCTTCATATGTTGCTATAATGTTTGTGACATCTTCTTCTAGAGTTGACTGAGATTCTTTGTGAGAAACTTCTGAGGCAGTGTCTTCAGTACTTGTAAATTGGACTTCTATATCTGCAAAAGTTTTATCCTGCTTTGACTTTTGAGAGCCAAGCTTATCATCAAATCTGACACTGATGGACTCTTCTACAATCCGTGTTTCTGTGGTATATACTCTATAGCCTCTTGAGAGTTTAGAGTATCCTAACATGAGATACTTTTTTGATTTAGAGTCAAACTTGTTCAAATGTTCTTTAGTGTTCAAAATAAAACAAGTACATCCAAATAGATGAAAATAAGAAATGTTGGGCTTTCTGTACTTCCATAGTTCATATGGAGTCTTTTCTAGAATAGGTATTATGGAGATTCTATTCTGAATGTAACACACTATGTTAATTGCTTCTGCCCAGAAGTTCTTAGCAATGTTAGTCACGTTGATCACGGTTCTGGCCATTTCTTTTAAAGTTCCGTTCTTTCGTTCTACAACTCTGTTTTGTTGAGGAGTTCTAGGATAAGAGAAATCATGAGATATGCCATTCTCATTAAAAAATAGTTCAAATTTTTTGTTTTAAAATTCTCCACCATGATCACTTCTGACTTTAACATTTCTAAGATCTTTATCATTTAGGACTTGGTTAGGGAAGGAAAAGAACACAGAATGTGACTCGTCCTTGTGTCTTAAGAACTTTATCCATGTCCATATGCTATAGTCATCTACGATCACTAATCCATACTTCTTGCCACTAATGGATGCAATTTTCACTAGTCCAAATAGATCTATATGCAGAAGTTCTAATGGTCTAAAGGTAGAAACAACATTTTTGGTTTTAAAAGAAGGTTTTGTAAACTTGCCTTTTTGACATGGTTCACACAGAGCATCCAAGCTGAACTTCAGGTTAGGAAGTCCTCTGACCAGATTGAGTTTGTTAGACTGAGATATTCTTCTCATACTAACATGCCATAATATTCTGTGCCATACCCATTTCTCATTGTTAACAGACAATATGCATTTTACGTTCTGACTTTTTAGTTCAGAAAGTTTTATTTTGTAAATGTTGTTCTTTCTATTTTCATTAAAGAGGACAATTCCATCTTTCTGACTAACTACTTTTCAGGACTTTTAATTGAAGATTATATCATAACCGTTATCACTTAATTGACTTATGGATTACAAGTTATGCATTAATCCATCTACTAACAGAACATTAGTCATAGAAGGAAGTGTACCATTACCAATAGTTCCAGAGCCAATAATCTTCCCTTTTTGATTCCCTCTGAAACCTACGTAGCCTCCAAATTTAAGCTCCAGGATTTGGAACATATGCTTTCTTCCCGTCATGTGTCGAGAGCATCCAGAGTCCAGGTACCAAGATTGGTGTTTCAATCTTGCTGTTAAAAACATCTGTGTTGTACCCCAAAATTTTCCCTCCCATAATCTTCAAAGTTTTGCCTCAAATGATTCAAAATCTCTCAAGGGTTGCACAATCCAATGGCCTCCTAACACAGTCAAAATTAGGGTTTTGGTTCCTGCAAGGAAGTTGAGGTTTTCAAGGGCTCAATCAAGTCCCATATGCTCATAAACATTTTCAAGCACCTACATGTCAAGTTTCAAGGCTCACAAGGTCAAGTTGCACAGTCAAAAACCCTAATTGCCTCACAGTCAACTGCAGGGGCAAAATGGTCATTTGGCAGTCAAAAGTCAATTTGTTTTGTCAACATCTTATTTTGAAGCCACAATCATCATTTGATCAAGTCTTGATCATGATTCCACAAGCATGGCTCAAAAATCATCAAGGTGTCAAAAGTTTCTATTTTTGGACAGCTGAAAAGTCAATTGTAACTTGACCAAGGCATAACTTTTTCATGGTTCATCAGAAAAATCCCATCCAATGCTCATCTTGAAGGGGAAGACATTTCCTACAACTCATCTTCACATTCCAAGTCCAAGAAATGCTCTCACAAAAAGTTATCAATTTAACCATTATAGGTCATTTTCAAAAGTCAACAAAAAGGGACTTTAAGTCAAAGACCATAACTTGAGATTGGTAAATCAAAATGACATGGGACCAAAGAAATTGGTTAGAGGACTTCAAGACCTTTCCAAAATGTCAAAGAACATGTTCATAGCTTCAAAATTGAGCAAGATATGCATTGGAGAAGTTGGGAAATATTTGTGAAATGGCCAAAGTCAATTATCCTTGAAACTTCATTTTTGACAAAAGGGCCCCACTTTTTCCACTTGTTTCAGCTTGGCCATGCTTCCCACGTGTCCCACAATTTATTTCAAGATTTAAAATTATTTTTTCCATTTTTATTTAATTTTATTTGATTTAATTCATTTTAAATCTTTTAAAATCAAATAAAAATCAAAGAAATTAATGGAGGGATATATTTTGTGATGATTAGCTTTGATACACCTTAAAACACATTCCAAATTCGTGCAAGGGCCTATTCCAAGCAAGAATTCAAATTTGACACAAAAATGGAAAGTTGTTTCAATGGAGTTCATGGCATAATCTCAAACATGAATGCAAAGGCTTAATGACCATTATTTGGATTGATACACATTTCATTACTATATATACAAGCCTTCCCAACCTCATTCAAAAAAGAGTGTGTGCAGAAACGGCCAAGAGCAAAACCAAAAAATTATTCAAAAAGTGAGAGTTCTAAAACATAGTTGCGAGCATCTTCAGATCAAAACAAGCACGTGGTTCTATTCCTTGCCACACCCTGAAGCTAAAGCAACCTTTGCCAAGTCTTGGTTCTATTCCATATCATTTTTTTCATTGCTTTCACATGCAGATTCTCAAAAGAGGAACACTATAGACCTCATAGATCCAACAAGCCAGGTGTCTTCAAGGCAGATCCAAAGGACAAAAAGCAAGGAACACCATGGTCTGGAGTCAAAGCGTGCACAGGCTACCATGAAAGGTCAAACAAGGCTTCCTGCTAATGGGCCAAGATTCAATTCAACACCTCCAAATTTCAACCCACACCCCCTTGGTTTTACTTCTTTTTTTCATTTTGTTTTGTTTTTCTATTATTTTAATTTCTAACCCTTTTTTTATTTTTATTATTATTAACAAATTAAATTAATTAACACATTTTCATAAAAAAACCAAAAAATAGAATTAACATTATTATCATTATTATTATTTTATTTTGTAAATAAATATTAACCAAAATAGTTTAATTAGGCAATTGTAATTCCTTTTCTTAAATAATTAAAATAACTTAGATTTAGGATTAACTTTTAATTTTGTTTCTTTCATTTTTATTTTATTTCATAAAAACATAAAAAAAACAAAAAAATATTTTCTTTTAATTAAAATAATCAATCAGTCATTAATTAGTTTTTAATTTCATTTAATTACCAAAAAGACCAAAAAAATCAATTTTCTTTTCTAAAAAGGGTCAACACCCTTAGAACATTCCGATTTAATTCGCGCACAGTTTATTATTATGTAATTGCTCCGGGCATGTAATAGTAATTAGGACTTTACTGTTTTTATTTACTTTCCGTACTCATTTACTAAAAAACGGGTCTTTGTAATTTTTGGCGATGTATAGACCCGCGCCTTGTAATAGCGTAGGATTTATTTTTCCACAATTTACTTTCCGCACCCCTTAACTGTTAACTTGCATGAAAGAATGCATGTAAATAAAAACAACTCGTAGCTCACTAATTAACAAGACAAACATTAACTGAATACAACACACAAATATACACACCACTTCTAGGGTACGCCTCACTTGTTGCCTTCGAAAAGTGGTCGTCAAGTATATGACGTCTTAGCGGTCCTTATGTCCATGATCCAGTTGCCTCGAAACAGTTGCCTCGAAACAGTTGCCTCGGAACAGTTGCCTCGAAACAGTTGCCTCGGATTAAAAAAGGATCAAGGACATAAGGGTAGCTTCTAAGGTGTCCTACTGTTGCTTCGACGACCACACTGTCCCTAAACTCGAATTGACCCGAACACCTCCAACGGTGATGCTACCTACCTCTCAATGGTGGGATGGCACTACCTAAAGGACACTTACACAGCTTAATTCCTTAGGGTAGGTAGATGACTCATGGGTACTTGCTCTTTTCAAAAACAAACAAAATACTTTTCACACCTCACACTTTCAAAAGCTTTCAAAACAAATTTTTCAAACACTCTTGAGGACTGATACAAGAGTCATTCAGAAATCTTTCAAAGAAACTTTTTCAAACCCACTCACACTTTGAAAAGCAAACATTTTGAAAACATAAGAGCAAGTACCGAAGAGCCCATGGATAACCATGGATAGAAAGGGTGCTAACACCTTCCCTTTCTATAAATCTACCTCCCGAACCGAGAAACGTTCTTATAAGGAATTTTGCTGTGCTTTTGTCCTGTCCATGTTGGAGAAAATAAAAGACGGTGGCGACCCTTGCTTCCACGACATTTCGCGAAACCAGCGTTAAACAGTCAGTTCTAAATCCACCGATCACAGAACTGGAGACTCTGCTAGGAGTATTTTTAAAGTAAGGTGTACCTTAGGATAGCTCATACTTGTGTTTTCAATCGTCTGAATTATTTGCTTTATTATTGTGGGTACTGTCTTGGGAGTTCTATAGATCCTAACCCGGATCTGGGGAATACCTTCTTAGAAAGTAGCAACAAGACTGTGAGGGAACTGTGTGGGGTATACCGACACGGTTGAAGCAGTCTGCTACGTTGATGTGGCACTTTGGTGAGTACCGGTAACCCTTGAGTCAAGTCAAGGAGAGTATGGGGCCGTCGCATGGTGTCGTGAAGCATCAACTGACCTTAGGAACCTTAATTGAATAATCTTGGCCTCTTTAGGGTAGTGAGATAACTGACTATGGTGCAGTCCGAAGTCGGTTGATACTCGATACTACACTCAGTTGAGGGTTGTTTTCTTGGGATATTTTGATCGCCAGTTCAGTGGCTAAATCGAAACGATGAACACAGAAAACAATCCAATGATATTGAGCTCCTTAGAACCCGGTTACTTTGATAGGATAGGTTTGAGCCCACCAACTTCAAGAGGGTAGTACCCCAAACTTCATGCTGGCCTAAACTCTAAGGGCTCTTTGTGTGACTTGTGTGCCTTCAAAACTTGACTACTTGCATACTTGTTATCTGACACTTGAGTTTCTTGCAGGTTTTGTTTACAGTCCTTAATTGGGACTCATTACAGGGCCTACTTACATCACTCCATGCATAGCATAACATCATACCATTGCATGCATCCTACATAAGGACTAATCCATTTCAAGGACCTCAAGGGTTTTGTGATGCAGGTCATGATGAATCAAATGTCCAGCAAGGGGCAAATGGGATTTATTTTCCTCTAGCCAAGGTTAATAACTTGATTCAGGGGCTATGACCCACTCGATATGGTGAGCCTTGACTCTTGAAGAAGGACTCTCAACAATACGCAGTTCCTTCAATCAAGCCACCAGATTCAAATTCTAACAAGCTTCTTTGTTTATCCCGCGAGGTCCTTGAAAACATTGCATGCATATCATACATATCATTGCATTACAGGTACACTTGTTGTAGGTCACTTACCTTCTTCGCTGTTTATTTCAGCAGTCATCATGAATCCTGAATCATCCAATGGACAAGCTATCAAGGCCCTCCAGGCCCAGAATTCCCAATTCCAGGAGTTGATTATGAGCCTAGCCCAGGGTCAAAAGGAATTGAAGACTCTGATTCAGAAGAAGAAGAACAAGAGGACTGTTTTGTTCAACCTGAGACACAGATCTGGGAACACCCTGCAGAATGAAGCTGAGAGGACTACTCCATCTGTGGGGGAAGGAAGTCACCAAGGGAGAGAGGTTCCTAGCCCTATGGTCTCTGACACCGAGATAGACTTCAATGATGAACAATACCCCCTGCTGAAGACAGGTACAAACAGCTGGAGGACCAGTTAAATGCTATAGATATCCAACGTGTGCCTGGGTTGGACTTTGGGACCTAGGTTTATCTTCTGGGGTGGTGATCCCTCACAAGTTCAAGGCACCTGCCTTTGTAAAGTACGACGGGGTTTCCTGTCCTAAGCTGCACCTCCGTTCATACGCAAGGAAGATCCAGCCCTACGCGGTAGACAAGAATCTATGGATCCATTTCTTCCAGGAGAGTCTTTCAGGGACTCAGCTCGATTGGTTCTATCAGTTGGATGGAACCAGTATTCATAACTGGGAGGACTTGGCAACTGCTTTTTATAATCAGTATCAGTATAATGCCGACCTCGCTCCCACGCGTACCCAACTCCAGGGTATGTCACTTGGGACGAGTGAAGGTTTTAAGGAGTATGCGCAAAGGTGGAGAGATCTGGCTGGAAGGGTGCAGCCGCCCTTGACTGACCGTGAGATCGTTGACATGTTCTTAGGGACCCTGTCTGGTCCCTTCTTCAACCATCTGATTGGAAATTCTTCTGCTGGGTTTATATATTTGATCTTGACCGGGGAGAGGATCGAAGCTGGCATCAAGGCTGGAAAGATTCAAGAAGCTGCACCTTCTGATACTCACAAAAAGCCTTACACTGGGAAGAAAGAGGCCAATGCTGCGTACAGCCAAAAGGGTCGCCATGATCAACATGCAGGGGCAGTCCAGATCTCTAATCCTAGGCCTGCTCAACAAGGACAGGGGCATCAACGTAAGGAGGTCGCACCCAAGAGACAATTCACTAAAATCAACATGTCACTGGATCAAGCGCTACAGCAAATGTTGAAGGCAGGGCTGATTACCTTGAGGGCTCCTCTCCGGAATCCAAACACCTATGCTCCCAACTACCATCCTAATGAGAGGTGCGCATACCACTCCAATAGCCCGGGTCATACTACGGACAACTGCTGGCCTTTGAAGAACAAGATTCAAGACATGATCGACGCCGGAGAGATTCAGTTTGAAGCGTCAGAGACTCCAAACATAATCAATGCTCCTTTGCCCAATCATTGAAGGCTTTTGTTTATTTGAATTTCCGAGTTGTAATTTTTTTTTTTGCTTATACAAACAATTAATGTCATAGCAAACTCTTTTATTTCACTAATGCACTGCATATGTCTGTTTTTGAATTAATCCAATTATTTTCATTATATTTAAATTGCTTTCATTTTTTGATGATCAACTCTCAATTAATAATTCTAAGCCTCTTGAGGGAGGATGACGAAAACGATACCATAATCTACAGTATGCTTTTGAACAGACCCCGCTGATGAGGTACAGGAATTGTTTCAATTCCTAAACACTGGAGTTATAAGGAAGATAATCCCTCGTCAACCCCTTTGATCCAAAGAAGTAGGAGTTTTTCTTTTCGAAAATTAAAATCCTTAATCATAACCTGGGGCAGGGTAGTTCTCTCAGTTGATCCAAGTACACAACGAAGAAGTCCTTCCAAAACAAAAGACGATAATGGCTCCGAATAATCATAAAGACAGGCAGTCATTATCCCTCAGAAATAAAAACCCAATAAGTCAAAACCTATGAAGGAGACTTACAAAACTGGGGCATCCCGCTGACTGTAATCACAAAAGAAACAGCCCAGGCAAAAAACAGGGATTACAAAATCAAAAAGAAAAGAGGACCTGCAAACCCTCAACAAGGAAATGACTGCCTATTCAAAATAAAATGTCAACATCCGAACCATCATGGGAATATTAGGACAAAGACTCGAACAAGGTCTAACGCACGATCAACTGAGTTTAGGTTTGAAGAAAATCACGAAGAGCGGGTGGGTACAAATGTAATTTGAGCCTTTATCCATTGTTTCTTAAACCGTGAACCAGGCCACACTACAACCCTTAAAAGTCCAAGCTGAAGCATGGGTTAATTCGAAAGAATACTGTTACAAAGGTATCCTGACTCCTTAAGGATCGCTGTAAAATCTTGAGTTGACATCACCGTTTACAAAAAAAAATTCACTTGTTTTTATGAAAAATGCATTTTCAAAAACTTCAAGACAGACATGAGCTTTGCATTTTAATATAACATTGCTTTGCATATGACTTTTTGTTTGAACATCATAGAAGTTCACACGACGAATGTCTAATGAACAAAAGCGCTCCCAATCAAAGGGCACGGCATGGTCATTGTCCATAATCTGGGGCAGTGAAGTCAAGATTTAGAGAATCTCTCAAGGGCCAAATAACCAGGGGCAAATCTCCGCCTGAGTCACTTGGGGCATTAGACGATCAAACAAAGATCTTCTGGTAGCATGGCAACATAATACTACCAACAGTGACAACTCCCTGAACACGGACATAGTCGAAAAAAACACTACGCATGAACTAAAGACCCGCTAGGTTGACACACCTAGGCAAAAATAAGGGCTTCCCGGCGAACCAAAAGGGTTCGGGAAAAAATAAGGGATGAAATGAAAAATCTGTACACCCGGCAAGTCGAAAACCTGAAAAGGCGGCTTGGGCAAAAATGGGTATCCTGGTGGACTGAAAACCCGAAAGGGCGGTCCAGGCAAAAGTTAGGGATCAAAGCGTACGACTATGTTCCGTCATCTCGTTACTTGCCTACAAGAAGAAGATTTGTCAATTGGCAGTCATCAAGCACCTCTACAGGTACCTTCTCCCACAAAAGCTGGGGCTATCAGAATTGTCTAGGCGGTCTAGCTGCTCTGTCCTCCAGGTATAAGGTAGTTCAGCTGAAGAATACGACTAGGATACCTCCACTCCCCGCAGAGTAAGGACATACTCAATAATACTCTCCCCTAGCAGAGTTGGTCTCCCATCAACCCTAACAAGGTACAGTATCTCCAACAAGTCGACGACACTCTTCCCAAGCAGAGTTAGCCTACAGTCAGCCTTATGGAAGTTGGGTACCCCCAGAAGATCTCAATATTCCCCAGCGGAGTATGCAGACATTCCTTAAACAAGCATCCCCGGCAGTCTTAATATAAGATTGTTCCCCGGCGGAATACAGACACACCAGTGGAGCCACTTCCCCAGTACAGTTCAAAAGTTTCCCCAGGAGAGTTGAATCAATCCCCCCAGTAGGAAGCTTATCCCCAGTAGATTCTGGAAGCTTATCCCCTGCAGAGCACGAACGTGTCTCCCCGGATTTATCCAAAGGTTATTCCCCACCAGGGCTTATAACTAGGTTATCCTCAGCTAATAACCACGGAAAGATCGTCCTCGGTGAATTTCTTCCCACCCCCAGCGGAGTTCATCAATTCCCTCAACAAAGCTTATCAACGGTATCCCTCAGCGGAGTTATCATCAAATTCTCAGCGAAGTATCCCTTTCCCACAGAGTATTCCCCGTAGAGTATCTCTCCAGCAAGTTTATTCCCCAACGGAGTCATCTTCTCCTACCGGTTTGTTCTTGCAACCACCATCCCCAGCGGAAACGAAGAACTCTGTTCTTCAACATCAGCCCAGGATTCAACTTCCCGACATTCGTCAAGGATTTATTTTCCTAGACGAAAATACATTCATAAATATATCACCTTTCATACATCTTGCTTACATACACAATGCATGCACATACGCGTCATATCACACAAATCTCAGTTATTTTTGAGAACATCTTAAAATCACGCAGTTCATGCATCATGACATTGCATACAACTGATGTTTTGCCTTTTCAGGAAAAAGGTCAATCCAAAGACGATTACTATCAACTGTCGCAATTCCAGATTCGATACCTGTATCTATCCAGGGCATATCTACATTAAAGAGATAGCTTAGAAATGCTCCAGATATGGATGCTGTTCTTTTGCTTATTCAAAACTCCTTCTAGATATAGTTCAGATGTGACCCAGGCATGACGATGTTCTGATACTTATTCCAGACTTCCTTTCAGAGATAGCTTGGAAATGCTCCAGATATGGATGTTGTTCTTTTGCTTATTCAAAACTCCTTCTAGATATAGTTCAGATGTGACCCAGGCATGGCGACGTTCTGATACTTATTCCAGATTTCCTTTCAGAGATAGCTTGGAAATGCTCCAGATATGGATGTTGTTCTTTTGCTTATTCAAGACTCCTTCTAGATATAGTTCAGATGTTACCCAGGCATGGCGACGTTCTGATACTCATTCCAGATTTCCTTTCAGAGATAGCTTGGAAATGCTCCAGATATCGATGCTGTTCTTTTGCTAATTCAAGACTCCTTCTAGAGATAGTTCAGATGTGACCCAGGCATGGCGACGTTCTGATGCTCATTCCAGATTTCCTTCAGAGATAGCTTGGAAATGCTCCAGATATGGATACTGTTCTTTTGCTTATTCAAAACTCCTTCTAGATATAGTTCAGATGTGAACCAGGCATGGCGATGTTCTGATACTTATTCCAGATTTCTTTTCAGAGATAGCTTGGAAATGCTCCAGATATGGATGCTATTCTTTTGCTTATTCAAAACTCCTTCTAGATATAGTTCATATGTGACCCAGGCATGGCGACGTTCTGATACTTATTCCAGATTTCCTTTCAGAGATAGCTTGGAAATGCTCCAGATATGGATGCTGTTCTTTTGCTTATTCAAGACTCCTTCTAGATATAGTTCAGATGTGACCCAGGCATGGTGATGTTTTGATACTCATTCCAGATTTCCTTTCAGAGATAGCTTGGAAATGCTCCAGATATGGATGCTGTTCTTTTGCTTATTCAAGACTCCTTCTAAATATAGTTCAGATGTGACCCAGGCATGGCGACGTTCTGATACTTATTCCAGATTTCCTTTCAGAGATAGCTTGGAAATGCTCCAGATATGGATGTTGTTCTTTTGCTTATTCAAGATTCCTTCTAGATATAGTTCAAATGTGACCCAGGCATGGCGACGTTCTGATACTTATTCCAGATTTCCTTTCAGAGATAGCTTGGAAATGCTCCAGATATGGATGCTGTTCTTTTGCTTATTCAAGACTCCTTCTAGAGATAGTTCAGATGTGACCCAGGCATGGTGACGTTCTGATACTTATTCAGATCTCCTTTCAGATATAGCCTAGAGATGCTCCAGATCCAGACGCCGTTCTATTGCTTATTCAGATTCAAACTTCTAAAAGACAACTTAGAGATGCTCCATCCCGGATGCTCTTCTATTGTTCAGTCCAGATACGATCCATATTCGGATGACATTCTGTTACTCATGCAGTATGGATATACCCCAGACACGGCGGTCATTCTACCATTTATTCAGACGTCAACAATTAGACACAGACTAGATATGCTCCAGACACAGAAGCTATTCTATTTCTTATTCAGATTCACCTATCCACCATCTTTCCAAATGGCATCTATAAGCCCATTCCCGACAAGGTTCTGTCACACTTTCAGATGGCATCTTTAAGCCCATCATCCCATCCATCATCTCTCCAAATGGCATCTGTAAGCCCATTCCCGAACATCACACTGCTGATACTCTACTATGTGAGTGCAAATTTCTGGGCACTCTAGTGTTCAATCATCTTCCACCCTCGGATCACGAAAGACACACAAGCCAATCTACATCCTCAGGTCTAAGAAGATTGAACAGGGGCAACTGTTGTACCCCAAAATTTTCCCTCCCATAATCTTCAAAGTTTTTCCTCAAATGATTCAAAATCTCTCAAGGGTTGCACAGTCCAATGGCCTCCTAACACAGTCAAAATTAGGGTTTTGGTTCCTGCAAGGAAGTTGAGGTTTTCAAGGGCTCAATCAAGTCCCATATGCTCATAAACATTTTCAAGCACCTACATGTCAAGTTTCAAGGCTCACAAGGTCAAATTGCACAATCAAAAACCCTAATTGCCTCACAGTCAACTGCAGGGGAAAAATGGTCATTTGGCAGTCAAAAGTCAAATTTTTTTGTCAACATCTTATTTTGAAGCCACAATCATCATTTGATCAAGTCTTGATCATGATTCCACAAGCATGGCTCAAAAATCATCAAGGTGTCAAAAGTTTCTATTTTTGGACAGTTGAAAAGTCAATTGTAACTTGACCAAGGCATAACTTTTTCATGGTTCATCAGAAAAATCCCATCCAATGCTCATCTTGAAGGGGAAGACATTTCCTACAACTCATCTTCACATTCCAAGTCCAAGAAATGCTCTCACAAAAAGTTATCAATTTAACCATTATAGGTCATTTTCAAAAGTCAACAAAAAGGGACTTTAAGTCAAAGACCATAACTTGAGATTGGTAAATCAAAATGACATGGGACTAAAGAAATTGGTTAGAGGACTTCAAGACCTTTCCAAAATGTCCAAGAACATGTTCATAGCTTCAAAATTGAGCAAGATATGCATTGGAGAAGTTGGGAAATTTTTGTGAAATGGCCAAAGTCAATTATCCTTGAAACTTCATTTTTGACAAAAGGGGCCCACTTTTTCCACTTGTTTCAGCTTGGCCATGCTTCCCACGTGTCCTACAATTTATTTCAAGATTTAAAATTATTTTTTCCATTTTTATTTAATTTTATTTGATTTAATTCATTTTAAATCTTTTAAAATCAAATAAAAATCAAAGAAATTAATGGAGGGATATATTTTGTGATGATTAGCTTTGATACACCTTAAAACACATTCCAAATTCGTGCAAGGGCCTATTCCAAGCAAGAATTCAAATTTGACACAAAAATGGAAAGTTGTTTCAATGGAGTTCATGGCATAATCTCAAACATGAATGCAAAGGCTTAATGACCATTATTTGGATTGATACACATTTCATTACTATATATACAAGCCTTCCCAACCTCATTCAAGAAAGAGTGTGTGCAGAAACGGCCAAGAGCAAAACCAAAAAATTATTCAAAAAGTGAGAGTTCTAAAACATAGTTGCGAGCATCTTCAGATCAAAACAAGCACGTGGTTCTATTCCTTGCCACACCCTGAAGCTAAAACAACCTTTGCCAAGTCTTGGTTCTATTCCATATCATTTTTTTCATTGCTTTCACATGCAGATTCTCAAAAGAGGAACACTATAGACCTCATAGATCCAACAAGCCAGGTGTCTTCAAGGCAGATCCAAAGGACAAAAAGCAAGGAACACCATGGTCTGGAGTCAAAGCGTGCACAGGCTACCATGAAAGGTCAAACAAGGCTTCCTGCTAATGGGCCAAGATTCAATTCAACACCTCCAAATTTCAACCCACACCCCCTTGGTTTTACTTCTTTTTTTCATTTTGTTTTGTTTTTCTATTATTTTAATTTCTAACCCTTTTTTTTTTTTATTATTATTAACAAATTAAATTAATTAACACATTTTCATAAAAAAACCAAAAAATAGAATTAACATTATTATCATTATTATTATTTTATTTTGTAAATAAATATTAACCAAAATAGTTTAATTAGGCAATTGTAATTCCTTTTCTTAAATAATTAAAATAACTTAGATTTAGGATTAACTTTTAATTTTGTTTCTTTCATTTTTATTTTATTTCATAAAAACATAAAAAAAACAAAAAAATATTTTCTTTTAATTAAAATAATCAATCAGTCATTAATTAGTTTTTAATTTCATTTAATTACCAAAAAGACCAAAAAAATCAATTTTCTTTTCTAAAAAGGGTCAACACCCTTAGAACATTCCGATTTAATTCGCGCACAATTTATTATTATGTAATTGCTCCGGGCATGTAATAGTAATTAGGACTTTACTGTTTTTATTTACTTTCCGTACTCATTTACTAAAAAACGGGTCTTTGTAATTTTTGGCGATGTATAGACCCGCGCCTTGTAATAGCGTAGGATTTATTTTTCCACAATTTACTTTCCGCACCCCTTAACTGTTAACTTGCATGAAAGAATGTATGTAAATAAAAACAACTCGTAGCTCACTAATTAACAAGACAAACATTAACTGAATACAACACACAAATATACACACCACTTCTAGGGTACGCCTCACTTGTTGCCTTCGAAAAGTGGTCGTCAAGTATAGGACGTCTTAGCGGTCCTTATGTCCATGATCCAGTTGCCTCGAAACAGTTGCCTCGAAACAGTTGCCTCGGAACAGTTGCCTCGAAACAGTTGCCTCGAAACAGTTGCCTCGAATTAAAAAAGGATCAAGGACATAAGGGTAGCTTCTAAGGTGTCCTACTGTTGCTTCGACGACCACACTGTCCCTAAACTCGAATTGACCCGAACACCTCCAACGGTGATGCTACCTACCTCTCAATGGTGGGATGGCACTACCTAAAGGACACTTACACAGCTTAATTCCTTAGGGTAGGTAGATGACTCATGGGTACTTGCTCTTTTCAAAAACAAACAAAATACTTTTCACACCTCACACTTTCAAAAGCTTTCAAAACAAATTTTTCAAACACTCTTGAGGACTGATACAAGAGTCATTCAGAAATCTTTCAAAGAAACTTTTTCAAACCCACTCACACTTTGAAAAGCAAACATTTTGAAAACATAAGAGCAAGTACCGAAGAGCCCATGGATAACCATGGATAGAAAGGGTGCTAACACCTTCCCTTTCTATAAATCTACCTCCCGAACCGAGAAACGTTCTCATAAGGAATTTTGCTGTGCTTTTGTCCTGTCCATGTTGGAGAAAATAAAAGACGGTGGCGACCCTTGCTTCCACGACATTTCGCGAAACCAGCGTTAAACAGTCAGTTCTAAATCCACCGATCATAATCTGCAACATAAACAATTTTATCCTTAGATACCCATATATTTTTAGGTCCTTGTTTGTTAGAGTTACCAAAATTCTATTTGAATTTTAGTTTAGCAGAAAAAGAATTACTAGTATACTTTACGTCATGTGTGTGCCCATAGGTGAAGTGAGAATAAAGAGGTGTACATTTAATGACCATATCCTTAACTTTCTTAGGTTGAGATACTTTACCCTTGTATCCTATTCCTTTTCTGCCATTTCTACTAACTCCATAGATCATTGAATCCATCTTGTTTCTATCCATGTTTTTAGCAAGAAATTTTTGAATGCTATGATCATATTCCTTTATGGTCTTATCAGAGTTACTAGGAACTTCTGAGACAGTTTCTTTCTGAGAATTTTGTAAATTATTTTCTAGTTTAGAAATTGTTTCTTTCAGCTCAGAGTTTTCTGATCTCAGTTTCTTAGTTTCTTCAGAATCAGAAACTAGATCCTTTTTCAGGTTCTTGTTTATGACTCAAAGTTTATGATATCTTTCAAGAGTTTCTGATAGAATCTCTTCTAATTAAGATCTAGAAAAGTTATAAAATACCTCTTCTGCCTCTGAGTCTGATTTTGATCCAGATGATCCAGTGTCTTCTGATACGTTGGCCATTAGGTCTATGTTGGCTCTTTCATATTCTGATTTTGTTTCAGCTTCAGAAGATTCTGAGTCAACCCATGTTGCCATGAGGCTTTTCTTCTTTTCCTTAAAGAACTTCTTTTTTCGGTTTCTCTTTTTGAAGATTTGGATAGTCGCTTTTATAATGCCCTTGTTCATTGCATTCATAGCAGACAATGTCTCTGTTACTTGACTTTCTGTATCCAGAAGATGGTTCAGAATGATCCATTCTTCTTCTGGAAGTTCTAAACTTACTTTTCCCATGCTTCCATAACTGATTGACTCTTCTAGAGAGAAGAGACAGTTCGTCTTCTTCTGATGAGGATCCACTAGAGTTTTCTTCTTTTTCCTGCAAAACTTTCGATTCATATATTTTGTTAGATTTAACAGCTAAAGACTTACCTTGATTCTGGGGCTCATCTTTTTTTAACTCTATCTCATGACTGCTCAAGGAGATGACAAGATCTTCGAGACAAATTTTGTTCAGATCTTTGGCCAGTTTAAGAGTTGTGACCATGGGTCTCCATTTCTTGGGTAAACTTCTGATGATCTTCTTTATATGATCAGCAGTTGAGTACCCTTTATCCAGAACTTTTAACCCAGTAACCATAACTTGAAATCTTGAGAGCATTGTTTCAATGGTTTCATATTCTTCCATTTTGAAGGCTTCATACTTCTGAATGAGAGCAAGAGCTTTGGTTTCTTTGACTTGAATGTTTCCTTCATGCGTCATTCTCAAGGAGTCAAACATGTGTTTTTCCGATTCTCTGTTTGTGATCTTCTCATACTCTGTGTATGAGATAGTACTCAAGAGAATAGTTTTGGCCTTGTCCACCCGCCAAGGTGATTTCTCCTCTCTCAACGGGGTCTTAATCCACTAATCAAACTTGATTACACAACTACTATGACAACTGTCAAATTCTTCTTGAGTTTAAACCATAATCCGGTTTTCTCAAGGAATTGCATTATAAAATATTTAAGAGAGTGTACAAAAAGTGTTTTCCAATAAAAACAGTATCACACAAGTGATGTTTTACACAAAATAAAATTCAGTATGTTTAAAGGTGATGAAGATGACTCGTTTGTTGTACGCTCAAAATTGTAAACGATTTCTCCTTCAAGTTTTATTTAAATAGGCAACGCATGTGGGAGATTTTGGAATGTTGATAAATAGTAATTAAAGATCTTTCCAAAAATAAAGATTCTTGTCCCCTTTCAGCCGTTACTTTTGAATAGCCATAAGTGAATTGTAACGCTTCAGAACATGCTTGCTTCAGAAGATGAATGTTACCGTTACTTCTTTCCAGAACTATATGATTCAGAATAATAGAGTCATGTTCATAACTTTTATACACTCAGAAGTTGCATCCTTAGAACTTCTTTCTAACAGATGTATTGTATCACAATTTGAGCAACTATCTAACTCATCTTCTGTGCTTCTTCCATTAAAACTTATCTGCAAAACAAAATATTTATTTAGGGAGCATAATTTTTCTTTGAGTGTTTGTTATCATCAAAATTCTTACAAGGGTTGTAGAATCAAACTATGTTCTAACAATGCTGACCTTGCACCAACTCATGTGCAATTACAAAATATGACATGGGCTCAAATGAAGGGTTTAAAGAATATGACCTAAAGTGGAGAGATCTGACCAGAAGAGTACAACCTCCTTTGTATGACAGGGAGCTGGTTGATATGTTCATGGGAAATCTGACATGGCCTTTCTTTAATCACCTTACCGGAAGCTCCTCATCTGGTTTTACTAAGCTGATTATAACCGGGGAACATGTCGAAATTGGTATCAAGAGTGGAAAAATTCAAGTGGTTGCGAGTGTTGTAAATAAGACATTTAGCGGAAAGAAATAAGTTAATGTTGTTTATGGCCAGAAGGGTCGTGTTAGAAGTGACCGCAATCAGTCTATAAGAGTGGTGGTAATGTCTAATTCTGCGCCTGTTCAACAACAACAACAACAACAGGGCAATTAAACTAGGTTAGACGCACTGAGAAGACAATTTACCAAAATCAATATGCCATTGTCGCAAGCATTATTAATGACCATAATCGTTTCAAAATTTCTTAAATAAAACACTGTCCTTTCTTGACTTCCGGGCAAATAACCAATATGCTAGTACTGCCGAAAGGAGATGCTTTGCTAATGAGTCCAACTCAGCATGCACAAGGAGAAAAGACTTTTATTTATATGAGTGAAGCCTTCACTGGGGAACCTTGGACAAAATCTTCATATCATACAAACCTTTGAGTTTATCCATCCATGAAGTCACTAATTTTGTTCTCCTTGTATCACAAAATCTAAAGCAATAAGTAATTTGTAAATTCTTTTCAAAAAATAATTTTTTTATTTAATATGTTATTTTGATCATTATAATCGATAATAAATGAAATCTTTATAATTTGAATAAAAATAAGAATTGCAAGGAATTGGATAGAAGGCTTTAACTTTATTAATAGAATGGTGGTCTGCAAATGGAAAGACTCCATAGATAATTAAAAAATTGGGAGCATGGTAATATATATTGTAAAAGATACATTGAATTACAATGAACACTATTCTCCCTAACAACTTTGAATTGCTGACCCGCAACTTCGGTCGAAGAGTAGTAAGATCCAAGACAATTGTTGCTCCATTGATCAAGTCTTGTCTGATGCAGTTAATTGCCAGAAAATCCCTAACTTTTGCCTAGGTTGCCCTTGCGCGTTTTAAGCCTACTGGGAAAATTTATTCTGTTTATGTCTCTAATTTTTGCCTAGACCGCCCTTTCGGGTTTTCGTCTTAGCGAGTTATTCTTTTACTTTTTCTAGGCGAAGTATTTCTTGACTGCATCAACATTTATAGGACGTGGGAACTCCTCTCCATCCATTGTTTCAAGAATTAATTCACCTCCAGAGATGGCTTTCTTGGCAATATATGGGCCTTCAAAATAAGGAGTCCACTTGCCCCTAGAATCAACGTTAAAAGACATGATCTTCTTGAGTACGGGGTTGCCTTCTCTGAATTCACGAGGTTTGACCTTCTAATCAAAAAGCTTTCTTCAATCTCTTTTGGTATAATTGACCATGACACAAATCCGTCATTCTTTTCTCTTCTATTAAATTCAACTGGTCAAACCTTTTCTGGACTCATTCAACTTCCGATAATTTGGCTTCCATTATTACACGCAAAAAGGGAATCTCAACTTAAATGGGGAGCATTGCTTCCATGCCATATACAAGAGAGAACGGGGTTGCCCCTGTTGAAGTACGTACATATGTTCGATACCCATGCAGAGCAAAAGGGAGCATTTCATGCCAGTCTTTATAAGCAACAACCATTTTCTGGATGATCTTCTTGATGTTCTTATTGGCCGCTTCAACAACCCCATTCATCTTTGGCCTATAGGGAGATGAATTATGATGGACAATCTTGAACTCCTCACAAAGTTCATACATCATCTTGTTAGTCATATTTGAGCCATTGTCGATAATAATCTTGCTTGGCACACCATACCGACATATGAGGTTGTTCTTGATAAAAAACACTACTACTTGTTTAGTGACATTAGCATATGAAGCTGCCTCCACCCATTTGGTGAAGTAGTCAATCACCACTAGTATGAAACGGTGTCCGTTTGACGCCTTTGGTTCAATCATTCCGATCATGTCAATACCCCACATAGAGAAAGGCCACATGGAAGAAATAACATTGAGAAGTGTTGGAGGTACATGAACTTTATCAGCATAAATCTGGAATTTATGGCACTTCTTCACAAATTTGTAACAGTTAGATTCCATTGTCAGCCAATACTAACCGGCCCTAAGCATCTTTTTTTCCATTGAATGTCCATTAGCATGGGTACCAAATGAACCATCATGAACCTCGTGCATTAACATGTATGCTTCGTGTTTATCCATGCATATGAGCAAGACCATGTCATGATTTCTTTTATACAGTACATCTTCACTGAGGAAAAAGCTGCCCGCCAACCTTCTCAATGTCTTTCTATCCTTATTTGATGCACCAACCAGGTATTCTTGAGTCTGAAGAAAATGCTTGATATCAAAATACCAAGGTTTTCCATCTACCACATCCTCTGTTGTAAACACATGAGCCAGTCTATCCAAACATTGTACCGTAATACGAGGCATATCATTCCAAGTATTAACCTGATACATAGAAGCCATAGTTGCCAAAGCGTCTGCCATATGATTTTCATCTCTTGGAATATGATGGAATTCAACTTTGTTAAAGAAGGGTAATAATATTCTAGCATAATCTTTGTAAGGGATCAAGCTAGGGTGATGAGTATCTCATTCTCCTTTAATCTGATTAACAACCAAAGCTGAATCACCATACACATCTAGAACCTTGATTCTAATATCAATGGCCTCCTTGATACCCATAATGCAAGCCTCATATTCTTCCATATTATTGGTATAATCAAATGTGAGCCTTGAAGTAAAAGTAATGTGTGATCCATGTGGAGTGATGAATACTGCACCAATTCTTTTTTCGTAAGCGTTCACTGCTTAATCAAATACCATGCCCCAGTGAGATTCAAGACCTGGACCTTCACTAGGTAAAGGTTCATCACAATCTTTTGCTTTCAAGAACATCACATCCTCATCAGGGAAATCAAACTTGACAGATTGATAGTTATCTACTGGTTGGTGAGCAAGATAATCCACCAGCACACTGCTTTTTATGGCCTTCTGAGTGTGGTACTCAATGTCTTATTCAGACAATAACATTTTCCAGCTGGAAATTCTCCTGGTGAGAGTAGGCTTTTCAAAGTTATACTTAATTGGATCCATTCTGGAAATAAACCAAGTAGTATTATTCAACATATATTGTCACAACAACTTTGCCTCCCAGGCCAGAGCGCAATAGTTATTTTCCAACATAGAATACCGTGACTTACAATCAATAAATTTATTACTGAGATAGTATATGGCATATTATTTCTTTCGCGTTTCATCTTGTTGTCCCAAAATACAGCCCATAGAACTATCCAACACTGTTAGATACATGATCAATGGTCTTCCTTCAACGGGAGGGGGAAAAATAGGAGGTTCAAGCAAATATTCTTTAATACTCTCAAATTCCCTCTGGCAATCCTCTGTCCACACACAAGCCTGATCTTTCTTTAGCAACTTAAAGATCCGTTCACATGTTGCAGTCATGTGGGAGATGAATCTGGAAATATAATTCAGACGCCCAAGGAAGCCTCTAACTTGCTTCTCAGTCCTTGGCACAAGCATTTATTGGATCGCTTTGACCTTATCTGGGATAACTTCAATCCCTTTCTGGCTGACAATAAAACCCAACAACTTCCCTGATCAGACACCAAAGGTGCATTTATTTAGATTCAAGCGGAGACAATAATTCCTCAAATGCTGGAATAACTTCAACAAATCATCTACATGCCGTTCTTCAGTCTATGATTTGGAAATCATGTCATCAACATATACCTCAATTTACTTGTGCATCAGATCATGGAATAGGATTTTTATATCCCTCTGGTATGTTGCACTAGCGTTCTTCAACCCGAAGGGCATACTCTGTAACAGAATGTTCCCTAGGGTGTGATAAACGTTGTTTTTTTCCATATCCCCAGGAGCCATTTTTTTAAATTATATCCTGAAAATCCTTCCATGAATGAGAATACTTTAAATTTTCCTGTGCTATCAACCAACATATCAATATACGGGAATGGGAAGTCATCTTTTAGACTAGCTTTATTTAGATCTCTATAATCTACCCACATGCGGACTTTTCCTTCTTTCTTTGGTACAAGCACAATGTTAGATATCCATTGAGGATACACTGATGTCACAAGAAAACCGACATTTATCTGCTTTAAGACTTCTTCTTTGATTTTTACTGCCATATCAGGGTGAGTCCTTCTGAACTTCTGTTTGACGGGTGGGCACTCTGCTTCAAAGGCAAGTGATGTTCCACAATATCAGTATCTAGACCCGACATATATTGGTAAGCCCAAGCAAAGATGTCCACATACTCTTTCAAAAACTCAATCAACTTGTTCTTCATATCAGGATGCAACGATGCTCCAATATATACTTCCTTTGGCTCCTCTTCGGAACCCAAATTGATTGTTTCCAAAGACTCTTTATACGGCTGAATGTCATTTTCCTTGTGCTCGAGAAACCGTGAAACCTCTTCTAGAATCTCATCATATTCTTCTTCTTCCGTTCCAAACACGGGATATTCAAAGTTGGGAGAGGGTGCAGGGTCATTGCATTCAACAGGTTTATTAATTAATCTACACATGTGATTTGTGATTGATCTTAGAAACTGACACATATATCAAGTGATCATGCAGATTTATTTTCAATTATTATTTTACTCAAAAGGTTTTTTATTATCACCATTTCCATGAAAAATCAAAAAAAATAAAAGACACAATTTTGAGAACCAAAGACAACCTTTATTTATGATTTTAATAATCAAAGCAAACAAATAAGCCCATGCAATACTAACTTTCATCTTGGGCAGAACGAAAGCTTTTTGAAAACAAAAAACAAATTACTTTGAGACATGAATGCAAGAGGGAACATCATAAGTGACCCGGTTCTGGATTCTGACTCCAGGCGTCACATAATTCGGCATTTCCTGATCTTTTTCATCCTCCTTAATAGCATTAACTCCAGAAACAGTTGGATGGAGATGCCTCTGCTGCGGAAAACATCATGATATCTGCTCATAGTAGACTTTAACTTAAAACTTTCGCCTTTGCCATTCTTGGCAGAGAATCCTAAACCAGCCCTGTTCTTGTTCACTGGAGGATCAACGACCTGTCCCCATACTTTACTTGGACCATTACACACAACCTATTGAGCATCCTTGAATGAATTCATAAGTTTTTCATTCCCTCTTACATTATCAACAAACAGAGCCTGGAACTGCGTCCCTACAACATCTTCATCTACTTCTACAATACTGAAAGTTGATAGATGAGATATCAGTAATGCTTGCTCTCCATTTATAATAACCACTTTGCCTTCACGTATGAATTTCAGCTTTTGGTGTAAAGTGGAGGTGACGGCCCCTGCTTCATGTATCCATGGTCTTCCCAGTAGACAACTATATGAGGGTACAATATCCATAACTTGGAAAGTGATATGGAACAGATGCGGGCCTATGTGAATAGGCAGATCAACCTCCCCAATAACCGACTTCCTTGACCCATCAATAGCTTTGACAATAATACCACTTGGGCGCATAGGAGCTCCTTGATATTTCAATTTCATCAGCATACTTCTCGGTATTACATTCAAGGCGGATCCTTTATTAATCAACATATTTGATAATGAATCACTTTTACAGTTCATGGATATATGGAGAGCCAAATTGTGATTCCTCCCCTCGTCAGGGAGTTCATCATCACAAAAGCTTAGGTTATTACATGATGTAATATTACCTACCATAATGTTGAGTTGATCTAATGGCATGTCATACTCCACGAAGGCCTGGTCTAACACCCTCATTAAAGATTCTCTATGGGCAGCAAAATTCATCAACAATGCTAAGATAAATATCTTTGAAGGAGTCTGCAATAACTAATCCATAATTCAGTAATCGCTCATTTTGATTATCTTCAAAATATCATCTATGTCCTTCTCTAGGGTAGTACCACTGGATTCCCCTGCAACCTTCTTATCTTAAACACTTTCCACAGCCTTCTTACCAGCATTATCATTTCCCCAAACAACTGGTGCAAATACACGACCACTTCGGGTCACTCTACTAGTCTAAGCAATATTTCCAACACTAGACAAAGGCTGGATGGGAACTTCCACACCATCCTCTAAAATTGTAGCATTATACTTGTACGGTAAAACTTTGTCTGATTTGTAAAGAATGGGCCCTAGCAAGCAAATCACCACAAGGGTAACAACTGGCTTGCTACAATATTCAATTTCAACAGGGAAAAAATCACTGAAACATGGCACAATCACATTCACACATTCTTCAGAAAACTTTGACATCAAAGAATCATCGCCAGAGAACATACCCTCATATGAGGAAAATAATTCATCCACGAAAGCATATTCCTAATCTGATTCTTCCTCATCCAAACAAAACTCAATCTCATTAACCTCATGGTAATCATCTCTTTGGCTTGAAACCTTGATAGTTCCATTATCCAACAACAACTGAATATGTTTTCTCATAATTGAACATCCTCGAGAATCCCTACAACAAACGCGGCAAGATCCATAGTGGTGCTTTACCTGACTAGCCATGTGGCAGAAATTAGCATGCAATTATATGAGATCATGATTCATATGTTCCACATCAAAGATCCTGAACTCTCCAGGACATCCAAAAACCATGTTCACTTCCTCCTCATACTCTACCCTAGGCCTGATTAAATGGATGAGGCCCTCATCCACCATCTCCTGCAAATTAACCTTTATTTTATTGCAACCTTGTATATTAGTACTACATATACCAAAACCAGCATGGTCATGAGTATAGTAACTAAACTCGCAAAGGTCTGCATGCATCTTTACCAAGTCTCCTCTAACCAGGTTAATATCATAAATGCGGAAATCCCCTAGACAACCAGCAACCATGTTAACAACATTCACTCCTCCATGTTTTTGGAGAGGATTATCTTTTACATTAGGACTGACATCTTTAAAGGACAAAAGACCAGATCTAACCATTTTTTGTACCTAGGACTTCAGAGGATAACACTTTTCTACATTATTCCCTATTGCACCCTGATGCAAAGCGCACGTCTGATCTGCCTTGTAGTACCAAGGTAAAAGGGATGGTATAGTAGGAGGTGGCCTAGTCTAGACTAGATTTTTATGGATCAATGCTGGGAGTAGCTATGCATAACTCATAGGGATAGAGTTAAAAGGCTCCCTCATCTGATTCCGCCCTTGACTTCCCTGAGGGACTGGTCTTTGATAAGCAATTGTAGCCGAAGCCGCATTTACAACCCAAGTTACCGAGGCAACCTGTAGATGGCGCTGATGATTTCTTCTAGAGGGATTAACCCTTCTCTCTTGAATAATAGAATTTGTTTCCCCCGCTTTCTTCTTAACAAATCTATATGATGGCTTCTTCACATTGCTGGAACTTTCACTTTTTGTTAGATGACCTTCTCTTACAGTCTCTTCCAAACGGACGCCCATTCCCACCATTTCAGTAAAATCACTATGTGCACTCGCCACGACTCTATCATAATAGAATGCACATAGTTTCTTCAGAAAAATATTTGTCACCTATTTTTCTTCCATTGGAGGAATCACTTGGGCGACTACCTTACGCCATCTTTGTGCATATTCTTTAAATGATTCCCTGTCCTTCTGGACCATGGCCCTGAGTTGATCACGGTCATACCCCATGTCCACATTGTATTTGTACTGTCTGATAAATGCTTCACCCAAGTCGTTAAAAGAATGAATACTGGAACTGTCCAGGCTCATGTACCATTTTAATGCTGCACCGGTTAAACTATCTTGAAAGAAATGAATCAACAAGCGTTATAATCTGTATGAGTAGACATTCTCCTTATATACCTCACCAAATGAGCTCGAAGGCAAGTGTTGCCCTTGTACTTTTCGAACTCTGGTACTTTGAACTTTGCAGGTATTTTCACATTTGGAACCAAGCACATATCATTCACATTTAGCCCAAACAGTTCTTTTCCTCTGAGGGCCTTCAACTCTTTCTGCATCGTATCAAACTGATCTTGAAAATTGTTCATTCGATCATAGAAACCCAAGCATTTACTTGGTGGAGGAATAGGGCGATACACTTCTTCAATAGCAAATGGGGCCATATTCGCCGAGGGAGGTGCAACATAGTGAACCTCGTTTCTAGCAGCAGGGGTAACGCACACAACAAGAGGTGTGAGAGAAGTAGCAGTCTGAGTAAGCGGATAAATCTGAGGATCCTGATTAAAACCTTCTTGCATAAAGTTCTCTGGCATTCCCCAAGGATATCTAGGAGGCATACGATTCTGAACAATAACTAGAGTAGCAGAAACAGGAACGGTTGGAGCTTCATTAGTAACCATTATTTGTTGAGGCTGAACAATTGGTGGCTGATTCTGAGCAGCCACCAAAGATTCAATTAGATACCGGCCTTCAGAGTAGAAACTTCCTCACGCAACTTGTGATTCTCTTGTTCTAGGTTATCCATCTTCCTTCTGAAATTAGCTCGAGTATTGTACCAGTGAGATAACTTGCTGAACAAAGTAAAGAAGCTCAGTAAGACACCTGGATATGCAAAAAAATTCAAGAAGTGTGTACAATATGATGCATGATATGCAATGCACGTGATTTATTTTATTATTATTATTCCAAGGGGCTTAAAGATTTATAGACAATTTTGCATATATCAAAGTAATAACACATTTGAAATACTGAAATTTTTTATTATAATAACTTCAAAATGGATTACAAGTTTCAATAATCCCAAGTACAAGATGAAAGTAAAGTCTCAAACACTAAGAAGCAAAGCTGATAAAGATCACTCTATACGCTGACGCTTCCCCGTAAGTCTGGTAATATGAGCCTTCAACCTCTGGATTTCATCCTCATACCTACTGACGACCTCTTTCCAATCATCTGAATCAGGAAGTGAGCAACTAGGTCCTGATTGAGGTTTAGAGGAAAATAAATCCCCTTGCCTCTCCATCATCTTTCTCCTTCAGGTCTTCTCGGTAGGAAATCTCTATAGTTTGGAATTTATTTTTCCAAGCTTCCTTTTCATGCTGCATCCTGACTAAAGCAAGCTGGAGCTTTTCCACATCATCCAATAGGGGAGGAGTTGTCTTCACAAACATATCAGGCATAGGTTCTTCCCGAGAATACGAAATCTTCAACTGAATGGCTCTTACTTGTACCCACTGCAGATAAGTCCCCAAAGAAACATCCCCATTAGGTCTTAAATCCTTCCTACTCTTCCTGTGAATGTGACGCCAAGACTTCACAATCTGCTCCCTAGCTTCCTTATGGTCTTCTCCCTCTTTTAGGAAGAAACTACTCAAATGAATACTATTTGCCTTATCCCTCATCGGATATCCAAGTTGTCATCATGCAAGAACATGATTGTAGTTAATTCCTCCCTTTGTACCACAAAGAGGTACATTGGGGAAACTACCACAACTGTCGACAATCTCTACATCATGGTAAGCCAGATGGTACCAAACAATATCTGAATGAGTAAGTGCCATGATCTTTGGAGCCCAACGAGGTTCCTTCCTAACATCCTGAAAAGCATCAGCCGAAAGCAAATAAGAAGTAAACCACTGATACAACAAAGGCGTGGAGCAGATGATCATCCCTCCATGATAAGAATTCCGAATATGAATAGATTAATAAGCATCACCTAATAATATAGAAACCGGGTTCCCAATCATAAATATCCTGATGGCATTGTTATCAACAAATTTTTCTACATTAGGAAATAAGAACAACCCATAAGCAAGTAGAGCAAGGATGGCCTCTAAAGCAACCATATTCTTCATCCTAGTAAAGTAGCAAGCTTTTTCCAATAAGAAATGAGCCGGTAATCCTCTAATCCCACCTTTGGTAGTCATGTGGGCTTCAACCTTAGACTTTCCCAAATGGATCAAAGCAGCAATCTCATGGGATTTTGGCTCCCCCTCCAGTCCAGTAAAAGGAACAAGATCGGTAATAGGAATATCCAACAGATAAGAATACCCCTATAATGTAGGCATCAACTGATAATCAAGGAAGGTAAAGCATCGATACATCGGATCATAGAACTTGACCAAAGTCGATAGAATACCCTCCTTCATCCGGAGCTTCATGAGAGAAATGATGGACCCATAATTCCTCTAAAAATATGCAGGACACTCAATCTCGGGAATAAGACTCATCAACTCATCTATCTTGGGATCTTTGAAACTGTACTTTCTAGTCTTTCTTTTTCCAGAATCCATAGTCACAAGGTACCTGAGATATTTACAAAGAGTCAAATTTTAAGTCCCTTGAAATAAAATGTCTTTAAGAGATGCTCATGGGTGCATGAATGTATGATGCAACAACCACACACAAGATCACAAACATAAGGTTCACATGTTCAACATCACGAGCATGAGGTCGAAGGTACTACCCATAAGGTATGGTCTAAAAGTTATCACCTTCGGAACAAGGTTCTAGAGGTTCCCAAAGTCTACATCCTTCCTTCAGATATTACCAACTTCCCGATTAACTCGGTAATTAGTAATATTCTCAAGAAAAACACGTCCGAGCATAGTATCGCGTGACAAATACTTCCGGATTACTCAGTCATAGCTTCCACATTAAACCTAAAAGGCCAAGATAGGTTAGGTATTATATGGTCCTCAGTTTCAGTAGGCTCCCAGATTGAAAATAATATGTCTTCCCGATTACTCGGTAAATAACACGACAATTAAAGGGGCCTCTACTGAGTGGGGGATCTCATGTCTCCTTTTTTGGGGTTACTCCCTCAAAGTTAACATGACTATACCGCCCTTCCTATCTTAAGCTTGCCCATGTTAAGGTATATGACTTATGAGAAATCACCAAGCACCCTGAAAACCAAGAAAATCCAGACAAATATATATATATATACAACATATATTATACAACAAACAGTTAGCACATATGCAGATATAAACAAAGATAGGCTCAACCCACTTAGGGATGGACCAGCAAGAGGTCAACCTTTCCCCAGTGAAGTCGCCATTTTTTTTCTGCAGCGGTAGAAATGTTGAGACTAAGCCATTGGATTGACTTGACTTGCACATATAAAATAAAAATCGCCACCGCACTTTATTGTTTCCAAAGGAATGGGAAAAGATTAAATAACCCAAAGGAGGGGGAAAGATTCTAGGTAAGGGGGTTGGTTATGAAAATGGAAGGTATTAACACCCTAAACATCTACGGTACTCTACAGGAACCTCTTTGTAAAATCTGTATGTTTTGGCTATAAAATGTTGTATGAAAATAGATTGTGGTGGTGAGGAAAGAAGTATATTTTTTTTATGATTTTTGCACCCTCCGCGGTTGTGAACCTTTAGTGCCTACGTACCACCTTTCGTGTAATAGGGGATCAGGGTACACGTAGTTCCTCTTTAAAAATTTTAAAACACAAGTGTGTTGGTTATTTTTAAGAGACAAGACATCATTGTCATTGTCCGTGTGGAAAAATACTTACTATCCATAATTATGATAAAGGAGAATTTGCGTCATCACAAAATGGAGGATATGGCTTGGATTTTAAAATCTACAATGCCTCACTCAACACCCAAGTGGAAAATATCTCACTTCACCACAGATTGTAGAAGTATAGTTGTGTGCATCACTACAAGGATTGACAAGAGTCCAATCTTTTGAGAAAAGTTTTTAAAGATAAAAGCCAAAATGGCAAAATAGTTTGAATGAGATTGATTGACTTTTAGTCTTTTCACAAAAATGTCTAAAATATTATTACGTTAATTAAATTTTGATTAAGAAAAGATTTTTGAAAATGCATGGACCTAAGTCCAAGTTTAATATGAAAGTGGTTCAAGTTTTAAAACAAGAAGAGTTTTCAAAAGGAGGGAGAAGATTTTTGAAATTAAAGAAGATGGGAGAAGATGAAGGGACTATCCTAAAGCATAAGGTAAAAGCTAGAGAAAAGAACCGTCTAACAAACAAGAAGCCAACATTTGACACAATGAGTCAGTGTAGAATTCCCATCATTTGGATTTGAAACCAAACAAGCTAAGATGATAAACCTCTTAAGAAAAACCAAGCTCCAATTGCATTAAGTCTTCACAAAATTTGGACAGAGTAACAACTATATACAGATGAATTCCAAATCCCCGACTAAGCATGTAATCACAATAACCTGCACACAAAACAAACAAACAACCCAATGTCTTGGGGTAAACCCTAAGAACTTCAGACAAAATAACAGTCAAGGTCACAAAGGCTCAAGATAGGCCACAACTTCTAATCCTAAGTCCAAGAAGTCCACCACTCCATAATTCCAAAGATAGTAACCAAGTAGTCTAAGTAAAATTAAAGCTTTTAGGGTTCAGGTTGATTATTTGGTATCTTTAAAAAGAAATGAAAAGCTCAAGTGAGCAAAATAAAAATGACATAAAGATAAAGGCTCAAGTGAGCAAAGATAAACATAGCATGAAATGTAAATGCTAAAGTAAATGGTACATAAACTAAATTCATAAAATAAAAGCATAAAAATAAATTCAATTGTTAGGAATTAATAGTTAGTTGAATGTCCATCTTAAAACTGGAATTTCGAACTCATTAGAGGATTGGTAGAACCAAAGCCTCTCAAAAATAAGTTGCATTTGATTTTTGTCAAGTATATCATCCATTTAAGAATTCTCAAGACAACAATTAATGATAAATGATTTTTAAGTGATCCTCTTTGACCAAAATTGATGAAGATTCATTAGAGGATTGGTAGAACCAAAGCCTCCTAACAATGGATCTCAAGGTTATTGGATCAAAGGGTTCAAATTAACATACTTGGGTTTGCAAACATAGGTTTGGGCCATGAATGATCATTTTCTCAAGTCGAGACAAAAACTAGCGCTATGTTAAGCAATCGTAAGTGAACTTATATAAAAGTCACACCTATTTTGAGGCTGGTTAATAGCAATCTATGCACCTGCTGTTTTGAGACTTGATATGTAAATCATGCTCCAATAACATTTGGTTCAATAAGAATGGGATAAGATGAAGAGAGAAGGGGAAATGAATAAACCACATTTAAACCAAAATTTAATCAAACTATTATTAAAATCATTCATCCATTTTTATGGAGTTAGATTCAACACCATGGATCCAATGATGTTAATAAAGTTCATGATCAAAATTTTAATCTAAGATCAGCCATAATATATATACAAAAAATAAAATTATATTTAAAATAAAAGAAAAAGGTTTTTTAAAATGATTATAAAATAGAAATAAGAGAGAAAAATAGCAACTATATTCAAGTTTAATCAAGAAAAAAAAGTAAGACCATAGAAAAATTGGTGCGCTATCATTGGTTGAGACGAGACATGTCACCGTCTTTAACCTCCAGAAACCCTTCAATGGAGATTTTATGAGTTTCTTCAAACAGAAAAATTATAATTCCAGACTAGTATCATTGGATTCGTCTCTTCAAGACAGTCCTAACACCACCATCGTGCCAAATTTATATAAAGTGTGCAAGGAGATATGGATAAAAAACTAAAAAATAGAGAGCACCTTTCAGTTGGGATTTCTCTCTCAATTATCAATATATTTAAAACTTGTAAGAAACACAAGAATTAGAAGAAGGAGTAGAGTAAGTTAGTGCTTCATTTGGATCCAAATGGTGGAGAATTCTACCTGTTCGAATTTCAAGAATGAAGCTCTGAAAGTGGACTTATGTAGCTTGAATTATAGCTCGTTCTGCTTGGTTTATGTGTTGGAGAGTTTGTATGATGATGAAGGATGATGATTGTGCAAAGAATTTTGGAGGAAAAGACTTAAATCTCAGAAACTGATTTCAAAAATTTGAAGTTCATGTGAGGTTTTGGCAGGTTGTGTTTGGCTCTCAAAGCTTGAGGAAATAAATGAGGGATGATCCTCTATTTATAGGGAAGTGAATGGGATGCTCAAGCGTGTGGAATGATGAAGTTTGGAGGGAATTCGTGTGAATCTGCAACATGGGAAAAGTGTGACTCATTTTTGATCAAAACTCATCCAAGCCTTGCGTTTTGATGCACTAATCACTTCTCAAAGTTCAATAAACATGTTTAGGAGAAAAACATGCAACAATTTTGTGATTAAAAGCCAAAACAAGAGTTTCAAATTTCTGACTTGGTGAAAAAGTTCAGTTTCAAATTGCCAAATTCAAACCCATGGCATTCTCAACTCAAGGGGTCTTAGGACATGATTCTTGAAGCTTTATAAAGAGGAGATTACAATGAAGGAAGGACATTTCTTACGATCTTGTCTCTCACGTGATTACTCAAGCTTCCAGCTTTCTAGAAATTCCAAAAATACCCTTCAACGGTTATAATATTTCATTGGATATATAAAGGCTTGAAGACTATGAGAGAAAGCTGCCAATTCACATTGATACACTTTCTATTAAGACTGTTCACACACTTTCATATTTCTCCAGTCTATGCTCTAAAATTATTGTTTACATATCCACTTGTGTATAAGCATAATTTCTTGTAAACAAACTTTGTTCAAACAGTTGTTTGATTTTCCTTAAGGGACAAGTGGGTCAGAATCCTTGAGAAGTCTAAGATTAGAATGTCTTAGAGGTTGTAACGTTAGTCACTTATATTTAGCTTGTGCATTGTAATAATCTGTTTGATTATTGGATTAAGTCCTTGTTGAGAAAGGTAAAATAACCTTGGCGGGTGGACTAGACTAGCTTGATAGTTTTCAAGTGAACTAGTATAACCATAACTTGTTCTTTCTTTCTTGCATCTTATCACTATTATTACAAAGTGAAGTAACTTGTTATGGTTTAAAGGGGATTTCAAAAAGGAAAAGTTTTTGGTTTAAAACCTAATTCAAACCCCCTTTCTTGTGTTTTTCACACCTTCAAAGAGAGCTCCAATTTTCACGGGAGAAAATTATACTTGTTGGAAAACTTGTATGCAAATTCATATCAAATCATATGAAAAAGATGTTTGGGAAGCCATTCAAAATGGTCCAAAAATGGTGACATATGATATTGATGGTATTACTATGCCTAAGTCGGAAAATCTATTAGATGAGAATGATAATAAAAGTGGTCTTACGATTGGAAAGCTAAGAACATCATCGTATATGCACTTGGTCTTAATGATTTCTATCGCATTTCCCATTGTCAAACCACTAAGGTTATGTGGAAGACTCTACAAGTTTCCCATGAGGGAACTGATGAGGTCAAACAAGCTAGGATTAATTCACTCTCTCAAGAGTTTGAACTCTTTCGCATGAAAAATAGTGAAACCATTGCGGATATACAAAAGAGATTATCACATCTTATTAATAGTTTAAACTTACTAGGTAACCCTATTTCCAATTTTATTTCTACTAATAAAGTTTTGAGATGTCTTACTAGGTGTTGGCAACCTAAGGTCACCGCGATCAAGGAAGCTAACAATCTTGAAACACTTGATCTTACTGCACTTTTTGGTAAGCTTGAAGGACACGAGTGTTGTACCCAAAAATTTTCCCTCCAATTTTAAAGGCAAATTATTTCAATAGGTATCCTCATGCTCATGAAGGTCTCAATTGCTCAAGACTTATCAATGATTGATCAGACAAACTCTCATCCTAAGCAATTGACCTACAACTAGGGTTTTGCTTATTTCAAAGGAAATTGAGTTTCTAATGCCTCAAGTAGACTTCATGGTTTCTCATATGCTTCAAATAATCCTCATACCAAGTTTCAAACCTTTCAACACAATTTTTCTCAGTCAAGTAGTCAGATGATTGAAAATCAATTTTATTGGACAAAAAGTCAACTTTGACCAATTTACAATCAAACTTCAAGATTTTGAATTCAAAATCAAGATTTTGGTCAACATCAATATTTTGAACTTATATTCATCATTTGATCAAGGGTTGGTCTTAATTCATCAAGAAAACTCAAGATTCATCAAAAGTCATAAGTTACTAAATTAGGGTTTTCTTAAGGAGAAGTCAACTGAACTTTGACCAAGCATAACTTTCACATACTTCATCAAAAATTTCTCAACCAAAACTTATTTTTAAAGAAATTCAATTCTATTTAACTTTGTCTCTCTAAGCTCAAGGCCAAAAATGCTTCATTTGAGAGATATGGGCCACAAAATTACAGGTCATTTTAAAAGTCAACAAAAATACATTTTTTGCCAAAGAAATTTACATCAATACGAAGACTTCAAATGTAAAAATGACCAACATGAAAGTTGTAGGAGACATATTTAAGTTTCCAAAAAGTCAAGATTGTCTTGATATGACAAAAATTGAGAAAATGCATGAAGTCCAAATTATGCAAACTTGAATTTTTGGGCTAATGAGCTTAAGTTTTCAGGTCCAAACATGATCATACCTCATAAGAGACCTCTAGATCCACTCACATATTTTTTTAATGATTTTTATTTCTTTTAATTTGATTTTATTCATTTAAATGCAATTTAAATCAAATAAAATACAAGACTAATGAATCATGGCGTGTAGGCTTTTGTTCTAATCATGTTGGAGGCCCAAAAATCTACCTTGAAGCTCAAGAAACCGTGTGGCCAATGTTTGAAACAAATCTTCATAGTTTTGGAAGATTTGAATTTATTTTCAAACAAAATTAAAGATATAATTTTATGAGATGTCCAAGCCCAAATGTTGACCTAATATTCTCCTCTATATATATTCAACATGTTCAGACAACAAGAACCACAAAAATTGCCTCAAGAACACACCCTAAAATCTCAAAATTTGTCAAGAATTAGGGAAAAATCAAACCCTTATTTCCAGCCACTTTCAATCTATTCCAAGCATTCAATCGTGTTCCTGATGTTCCCAATAATTCATCCCAACCATCGTTGAAGCTTGAAGCACGTCAGAACAGTATACCCCAACATCGCCAGTTTGGTAAAATTCTTGGATTTCAATTTTTTAATACACACATTGTTAAATGATTTTATGCATACATATATATTCATGATGATGTTTAGAATAGGTTTGAATAAGAAAACTCAAGCTTTGACGCAGGGAATACGAGATGCCATTGTTAGGCCATAAAATTATGTTTGTTTCGTATCTTGTGTTACAAGTGTTTTCAGGCCAAACTAACACCACCATTGGATTCAGGAGGCCCAAATTAGGGGGACACTACCCCTCTTGATTTTTAAATCTTTCTATTTTTGCAGGTTGAAATTTGGATCCATCGGAGAAGTCAACCAGAGCTAGGTCGCCGACGCTTCTCTGATCTGGAATTTTTATAATATATTTATTTGTTTGTATTTTATAACAGAAACATATCGTGGTGTAGATGGTGAGAAGCGTGATTATTAACCATAGAGGCGTGGGTTCGATCCCTACATTTTGAAATTTTATTTAGGATTTAAATGCAGGTTTATCATATATTGATTGATTCCTGTTTCTAGACACCAACAACAGCATGGCGCAGTGGTGAATGAAGTATTCTTTGAAGCCAGGGGCGTGGGTTCAACACCCACCCCATGCAATTGTTTTTATCTTATTTTTGTAACCCTATTTTTCACCATATTTTCATCATTATTAACTAACCTAATCTTTTTTAAAATTATAACAAATTAGGGTTAGGGTTTTTAATTAGTAATTAATTTTTTTGACATATTATTTATTTACTAATTAATTAATTAATTAACTTTTTCTTAATATTAAAATTAATTAAAAACAAATAGATTTTAATTAATAATTATCACTTAAATTATCTTCTATACAAAAATACAAAAACATTTTAACATTTTAACATTCTTTTTCTTTTTAATTTTTGCTATTTAATTTCTTAGACCAATTGTATAGGATGCACTATCAATGTAATAGCTTAGATTTACATTCCCGCATTTTTTTCTATTATGTATCTGCTCAGAGGATGTAATAGTGTAGGTTTACTTTCCCACAAATTTCTATACCTATGTATCTCTCCCAAAGCCATGTAATAACTTAGGTTTTACATTTCGCACTTTATTTTTCTGTACATATTTAATTGCTAGTAACGAGGGTTTGCATGGCTGTACTAAAAGAAAAACATAGAAAACCCTAATTCCCAATATTAAATAACTGAATTAACACAATCTTCATAGTTGCACCTCTAGGGTAACCTCTCTTGTTGCCTTACGATACTTGGTCATCTCCCTTGAAAGTAAAGATACTTTAGCAAAATACCCTCGATCAAATCATCATAGTCCCTTCGAATAAAGATCACAGTCTCTCGATGACACTCTGAGTTTCCTACAAAATGATGATAGTCCCTTTGATACAATTGCTAAAGTATTCTTACATGTTGTCTTCAATGACCAAACGATGACCCTATGGTTGTCCCTTCATATCCAATAGATGGGATTACCTACCAACTAATGGTATGGATAATATTATCTCTAAAGGAGAAGGAAAACAATAAGAAAAACTTTAGTGGGTAAGAACTCCTAATTTCTTGCTCATAAATTTTTTCACAAACAATACATTTTCACATCACTTTCAAACAAAATATTTTCAAAAAACACTTTGTATACATTCTTGAGGACTGATATAAGATTCACTACAAAGTTAGACTTACATTGGAATTTCAAAATATTTTCAAACAAATCACACACACACAAAGCAAGTTTTTAAAAGTGAGCTAAGCAATTAAGATCTCGTAGATAACTACGGATGAAAAGGGTGCTAACAACTCCCATTTCATAACTTACCCCCCGAACTCAAAATCTATCAAAGGTCTTTCCTGTTCTGTTCACCTTTCCTAAATATTTTATAAAAGAACGTTGGTGGCGACTCTTGCTATCCGCACATTTGGATAAAACAAAAAAAGTCAGTTCTCCCACTGTATTACAACGAGAAAGAACTCAATTGATTGGATAAATATGAAAATAAGCTTGAGAAGAAAAAGAAGAATAAAGAAAGTCACTAGGAAGAAGTTATGAAGTCCAAATCTCTTAAGGATTCTAGCTCTAAATCCTCAAAAGAATAGTACTACAATTGTAAAAGAGATGGTAATAATTCACATGTTTTGAAAAACGAAGAAATGAGCTTATTTGTAAAAATATATCACAAGTATATGGAAAAGAAAAAGGAAGAAACAAACAAAAAGAAAGATTCGAGCCTTGATAAGAAGAAAAACAAAGATCAAATACAGAATCATGGTAAATCTAGAAAAGTCTATGTAGCTTGGGGAAGTGATGATGAATCCTCAAGTGGTGAAGAATCTAGTGACAATTTTAATTTCACTAATGTCTGTCTCTCAACTCATTCAAATGATAGAGAAAATAGAAGACTCACACCATCCAAGTATGATGAGATATGTCTCTCATGTTATTATCATGAAGATTACAAGGAAAGAACATCAACTTCTGCTAGCAACTATGTTCATCATTATTGTAAACAAAAGTGTAAGAATCATGAGGTAAAGCTTTGTAAAAATAAAATATCAAATGAAAAATCTCATGTTGATCTACTTGACGCCTTTGAAAAACTAAATAAGGGAGCTATTGAAGCTTTTAAAATGTTATCTTCAAATAGAAAGATTGTCTCACATTTGGAAACAAAGATTTTAGAAAATGAAAATAACATTTAAGCTCTAAAGAACTCCCTTGTATGTATTCCAATAGTTAGGAATAGGATGGATGACAATCCCTTTAATTTTGGTTGTGGTACTTTTCATATTTGGCAAAACAAAGTGAAAACTTTTAAGACAAAAATGACAAAAGCTCTACAACCAAAATTCACTCTTGCCGTAGACTTAACTAAGTTTGATAAATCCGTGAATCCTCCTTATGCTAAATATAGTTTTGTTAAAAATAAAATTAAGAATAAAGTGAACTTCTTTCAAAATATAACTTGTTATCATTGTCGCGTGAAGGGACATAAAATTGCGGAGTGCAAACTTAAGAAAATCTTAAGATCAAATGGCTATCCTCAATTGAGACATAAGCGTCATAATTATATTACTAACCCTCAAGGACCCAATGAAAATTATGTACCTAGTTTATCTTGTTAAGATTTTGCAGGAAAATTATTTTGATTAGAAAAAGGACTCATATAGAATCAAGAAAAATGCACAATCAAGACAATTATGTGACAACACATTTACATCATATTAACTTTGTGGCGAAGTGTTAAAATGTGTTCCATAAAAACATCAACAAGTGACTCCATGATTAAGTGATCTCAATTCTACATGAAATCTAAGGTGATAAGAAGTTAGAACTCTTGCGTTATCATTGCCCACCTAGCTACAGTTGATTCTCATGTTCTTAAGTATTATTAAAATGCTTGTGTGTAGCTCCGTTTGGTCGGTGAGGTTGTATCGTTTCACTTAAATTTTTATTTTTTGGAATATTTTATCTTTTGTTCATTGCATAATGTGTGTACTTTACTTAAATTTCAATTCCAAAAATTTCTAATTCAATCAGTGATTATTTAAATTTACATCTTTATAGTGAGTTTAATGACTAGTGTACCTATTATGTGTATTTTTTGGCACTGTAGAGCTATTATTATTAAATATAACTACAAATAACATTGTTCATTATGATTCAATACATCATGGCATGTACATGCATCACATTGAATAATCATAAAAATGAGTCTTGGCATTAAGGGGATCCCATAAGTGTTTTTCGAAAACTAGTGAAATTTCTTCAGTATGTGTCAACACAAAAGTCGTACAGATCGACACATAAATTAATTCTTTTTGGGTTTCTCTCAAACGGTTCAATAGAGGTCGGCTCATAAGTTAGATGTGTCGACACATAATTATTTCGTGTCGACACATACATGCTAGGAAGGCGAAAATCTGATCTCTTCATCTCCCTCTCCCTCTCACCTCTTTTATTGTTCAAACAAAACACTAAAGACAAACATTTCATCTTCAAACCTCTTAAAAACCCGGTCAAATCCATATCCTTTATCAAAGCAAAATTCATCAAATCTTTCCCACTAATCAATCTTGTGTTCATTGTGGTCAAAACCCCAAATTTATTCTTCAATCAAAGGTGTCCACTTTCAAGGTACACTCATTCATGGGATTTCATTTCTTTTCACTCATATTAGTATAAATTGATTGTTATTTCTAGATTTTATACATTTATCTTTTAAATGTTATCATATTCATAAGGTCTAGTAGCATCAAATTCTAAAACTCAAACAATTTTGGTTTGGGAATTTCATCAAACATCCTACAGGCAAGCTTGAAACAATGATATTGTCAATGGGTCATAAGATAGTAAGAGGAAAAGGTGCAGGCAGTGGTAAAGGAAAGGATGGGTAATCATCAAATGTTGCTGAAAATGTGTTCAGTCTGGTTAGTGAAGAAAATTATGAATTCTTTGACGAAATGTGCCATGTAACACTTGTCACCAAACAAAATTACTACAAGGTAAGAACTGCAGATGAATTACACATTCCTAAGGTTCGTAGAAGGCTTGATCATCAAGGGGTCAACTACTTTCTTAAGTTTACCAAACAATACAATGAGGACTTGTTTCACATCTTCTATGCGGGACTTCTTAAAAGGGATGGTGTTGCATTCACCTTTGAAATTTGAGGTAAAGTCTATACCTTCACTAAAGAAATATGGAAATCTCTTTTTGACATTACCATAGGAAATGAGTCGCGTGTTAGAGGTCCAAGTTATCATCTTGACTTCAAGTGAAGGATGCACTCAAATGAACAATTGAATGAATTGTGTGATGATGCTAATAATGCTCCAATCACTACGGGATGTCTCAAAAGGTTGTCTCGCATTTTAAATTGGTTAGTTTCTCATATTTTGCGTCCCAAGAGTGGTGGTTTCTTACAGGTAGACAACTCTGAGATACATCTTGTGTTTGTTCTTATCAACAACATCAAAATCATCTGACCCTACTACTTCGTGACTAGAATGTTTGCTATCAAGGAGTGCAACGAAGGGATTGCTTTTTGCTATCAATCAATGATAGTGAAAATTCTAAACTTCTTCAATATTGGCTTTCCAAATGTTTTAATGACTTTTCCCAGTCCTATTTTGGAATTTACCAAGAGAACAATGCATAACTTGAGGTATCATTGGGATCTTACTAGGGAGGTTTACTACTATAAAACTATCCAAACAAAGAGAAGAATATACAATTATGATGATCCTGCTTAGTATCTGTATGGTGAGGATCAAGAGAATGATGATGGTCCTAAAGACATCAATGGAGTCCCATAAGGTGATATTCCAATGGCTGACGTAAACCATGAAGAAGATACAATTTGGCTGAATGCAACTGCTGTTCAACATCACAATAATGAGGAGCCTTGGAATGGCAATTGGCAACAAAATTATTAGACTAAACAAGGAAATGAATACACTAGAGATGGAGGAAATTCCTATGACTATGGTTCTAACAACAATATGGATAACAACTCTGAAGTTCTCACAATGCTTCGAAGCATGCAAATTCAACAAGATCTTCGTTATAAAGAATATGTGGCATGGCAGAATGCTCAAGTGGAGTGGCATAATGAATTTCAAACATCTCAGGATGATAAATTTAGAATGTTGAATGCTAGGATGGATAGTCATGAATTAAATGTGGAGCTATTCTCTTCTAGAGTCGATGCACAATTCCAATCTCTTCATGAAGACCTGAAGTTAGACGAAGTCTTGCAAGGAAAACTCAATAATTTCCACTCAATGTATGTGCACCAAGGTGATGACGCTGCTGCATTTTATGATGAAATGCTTAGAAGGGGAAGAAATTATAAAATATACGGTGGTGGTGGTTCACGAGATCGTTAGTGCATGTCATCCAAATGTGTCTTGTTTTGATAGTCATCATTTTATACATTTCCATTTCATGAACAATGTAGTGTTTTGTTTTATGTTCCTGTATTCTGAATTATATGTTTGAACAATGTTATGTTTTGATTAAATGATTTTGACTTATTTTATTTTATGTAGCTTGTTTGCAAAATGGACTCTGTTTGATATTTTAGTTTTGCTTGTCATTTGGGTTGAACAATATGATATTTCTCATAGTATTCCTTGTTTCTTTTTGATGTTGTTAAAGGGGAGAAGATATATGCTATGATCAAGAGTGAAATCACATATTCAAGGGGAGCATTGTAAAAGAAATGAAAGGCATATGGTTGGATTTTTTCCATCATAAAAAAGGGGGAGTTTGTGAGTGAAATCTCTATCCCATTTTGAAAGGGTTTTGAATGATGTAAAAAATACAAGTATATGAGTGTCTCTCTAAGCATTGGATGGCCTCTTAGATAGCTTGATGTATTATTCCACTTGAGAATGATTGGGAGGTCATCACAATGTGTGTTGAATCATTTGAGTCATTAAAACTAAGTTTTTTTAGTCATTTTTTGTTGCATGTGTCGATACATATGAGTTTCAGGTCGATACATGTAACTTAGTTTTAAAGCCTATGAACTTCTGTAAGGTACAGGTCGACACATGCATCATACAGGTCGACACATACTGAAAGAATTATAAAATTGCATAAATTCTTATTTTATTTTTTGACACATTCACTCACATTTTAAAGCATGTAGCTTCTGACTTGTTCAGGTCGACACATAGAGCATCTTAGGTTGACACATACATTCTTTTCATAATGTATGTGTCGACACATACAAATTTGAGGTCGATACATACAATCTTCCTTTTCCAAATATTTAACTTATTTTTAATTCCAAATTTGCCATCCTTACCCTAGATGTTCAAAACTATAAATTTCCATTCATGCATTATTTCTAACTTGATGATACCATAAATTTAGACTATTTCTCTTCATCTTCAACCCTCCAATCTATGCATACACACCCACATTATATTGAGACGATGTTTCGTCGGGGTGCCATCTAGACGAAGAATTGAAGATTTCCAATTGGTTTGGGTTAAGTTCTTGTAGGGGTCTTCATCTGGAAAAACCATCGGGTTTTTCCTCCAACATCATTTTTTGAATTGGGGGTTTTCGTGCAAGATCATGTGAGAAGGAATTGTCCTTGTGAAAAATCCCTTGGAGTGTTTGAAATTTTTTCAAGGAACCTTAGAGTGGTTGAAATCTTTTTAAGGAATTAGCAAGAATTTGATGACAAAATCGGTGATCTTGTGTTGATAGTTTGCAATTGGATTTACTCGAGTGAAAAATCCCTTGGAGTGTTTTAAATCTTTGTAAGGAACCTTGGGGTGTTTTAAATCCTTTTAAGGATATAGCTTAAGAAGCAAATAGGTTGCATCTATCGGTTGATTTGATCTTGCTTAAGATCAAAGGTTGGAAGAAGGAGCATCAACACCAAATTGGAGAATTTTGCATTGTTGTTTCTAACTCTTCCATTGTATTAAACATTTTGCATATAATAATTATCCTAGTTCCATTGAAATTAGGCACAGACGTACCCACAAGCGCCGATGACAGTGGGGAACTATGTAGACAAATCCCTTGTGTGTTTTTACTTTTTCGCTTTTACTTGCTTTCAATTTCATCAATCTTTTTATCAAATAGCATTGTGATATTAACTGAATTGTAAGAACTTTTCTCTCAAAATCTGTTTTTGAAATATGTGTGGATATGGCTTATAATCAATTTTGATTATAAGTGGTTTTGTATATCAACACTACTCAAAGAGAAATTTTGAAAATTCAATTGCACGCCAAGTGTTTGATAAAACGATCAAGTTAGTTCTTTAATTATTTATCATTTGAAATAGAATTGCAAAGTGATTTTGTTCAAACAACAAATAAGTGGATTGTTTATTTAAGTTTATATTAATCAATTGCTTAATTTTATCTCATAGATTTATCTTTCATAATTTGTATGTCTGAGTTTCCCATAAGTTGTTTTTTAGACGACTTATCCAGTTAATTGTTTCCACATCAAAAAGTTTAGAAAACAAATTAAAGTCTACATTTGTGTCTAGAATAATTTTTTGCGCCTCTATTCACCCCCTCTAGATACACACCACCGTCTAATAGATTATAGTAGAGCTTTTTCTCTAGTCCGGACGAATCATGGTTTTTACTCTCATTTTGAGGGATTTTCTAAGTTAAAATTATTAGTGTTCTTTTGTGCCTTAATTGTTCAGTTACCTTCTTATATTTGTTGATGATCTTCATGATTCCTACAAGTTTGGGAAATATTATCTCCTCTACATATGAGTCTATTATTGTGTCTTAATTTCCCATCATAGTGGCATAAGAGCTCTTGGTTAAGGGATATTTTACTTGTTTGAATGATAGAGTCAAATACAAAGATGAAGATGGTATTGTTGCATGGTTCTATTTACCATTTAAGGAAGGGCTAGATGAGAGAGTTACTTTTTATGAAGAAATTGCATTTACTGGTTTTTAGTTTCGTAAAGTCAAATTTTGTGTCTGATGAATAATGGGAGTTTGAACATCAATAGGTATGTGGTTTTATTTGACAAAATGTAGAAGATAATGTTTATAATTTTATTTCTAATGAGACACATGCAAAAACTTTGTGGGAGAAGATATAATCCTTGTATGCCTCTAAATCATGAAGTAATAAACTGTTCCTGTTGAATAGATTCATAAGTTTAAAGTATAAGGAGGGGACTTCTATTTTAGGTCACTTGAGTGAATTTCAAGAGCTCCTTGATCAGATGTCAGGAATGTGTATCAGATTTGATGATTCATTTTTGGGATTATTCTTGTTTCTATCCTTACAAGAGTCTTGGGAGACGTTTAAGATTTTGATTATAAGTTCTACTCCTAGAGGTGTTGTTTCTTTTGAAACGGCTAAGGGTGGTATTCTTATGGAGGAGATGAAAAGGAAGGCACAAGGTTCTTCATCTCAATCTGAGGTACTTGTCATTAAAAATAGGGGGAGAAGTCAGAAAAATGAACCGAAGGATGGTAGAGAGAATAGCAGAAGCAAGTCCAAGCCATGATACAAGAATATGGAGTGTCATTATTGTCATAAAACATGACATATATAAAAGTATTGTTATCAGTGGAAAAAGGATAACAAAGACAAGAAAGGTAAGTCTAAACAAAGATATCATGATGATCATGATGATGATCATGTTACTACTGCTACTTGTAATGATCTTGTTATTCTACATGATCATGAGTCTGTTAATCTTGTATCAGGCGAGAGCATGTGGATAATTGACAGTGGTGCTACATTGCATGTTACACTAAGAAATGATTTCTTCATATATTATACTTTTGGTGACTTTGAAGTGTCAAAGATGGGTAATGATGGTGATTTTAAGGTAATTCGTGTTTGTGATGTTTGTTTCAAATCGACATGGGAATGCAATTTTTGCTTAGAGGTGTCAAACATGCTCTAGATGTATGCTTTACTTTGATCCCTGTGCATATGCTTGATGATTGTGGTTATGTCAATCACTTTGGTTCTTGAAAGTGGAAACTCAACAAAGGTAACTTGGTTGTATCTAGAGGGGAGAAGCTTTCTAAATTTTATTGGAAAAAAGTTTTGGTTGCTAGGGACAGTGTGAATACTATCGACATGGAAGCATCTTTATGGAAACGAAGGCTTAGTCATATTAGTGAAAAGGGGCTGAATTTTTGGCCAAAAAGGATATTCTTCCTGGGTTAAAGAATTCATATTTGGAGAAGTGCTCTCATTGCATGGATGGTAAACAGACTAGAGTGTTTTTCAAGAGACATCCTCCCACAAGATAGTCAAAGTTTCTTCAATTAGTACATTCTGATGTTTGTGTGCCATTAAAGGTAAAATATTTTATTTGTGCACTTTATTTTATTACCTTTATTGATGATTGTTTCAGGAAATTATGGTTTATGCCTTGAAGACAAAAGACAAAGTGTTGGAGAAGTTCAAAAAATTCCATGCTTTGGTAGAGAGGTAAACAAGCAAGAAGATGAAATGTGTTCATTCTGGTAATGGTGGTGAGTATTATGGACAATTTGATGCCTATTGCAAGCAACACTGTATTGCACATAAAAAGACTCCTCATAAAACTCCTCAATTGAATGGTTGAGCAGAGAGGATGAATCAAACACTTATTAAGAGAGTAAGGTGTATGCACTCTAAAGCTAAGTTGCCAAATAGTTATTTGGGTGAGGCACTATACACGGTGAAGCATGTTCTTAATCTCACTCCTATTGTTTCTTTGAAAAATGAAGTTCCAAACAAGATTTTGTTTAGAAATAATGTCAAGTATGATCATTTGAGACTCTTTGGTTGTAAGGCTTTTGTGCATATTCTAAAGGATGAAATATCCAAGTTGGGTCCAATGTCAAATCAATGTATATTCATCGGCTATGGGTAAGATGAGTTTGGTTATAGGTTGTATGATCCTGTAGGGAAGAAGCTTATTCGAAGCAACAATGTAGTATTCATGGAAGATTAAACTATTGAAGACATTGATAAGGTAGATAAGATTACACCCAATAAAGATATCAGTTTATCTAATATCGATTCAATTCAGTTACCTAATAATAATCTATATGGTATTGTGGTGATGATCAGAATGATGAGCCATATTATTAGGTTGATGATCAACAACTTGGAGAAGAGGTAAATATTCCAACTAAAGATGATGATGAAGGGGAAAATGATATGACATAGGATGCGAATCTTGGTGAATGTCCAGAGTCATCTCAAGTTTAACTTAGGAGGTCTATCAGGCAGTGAAAACCTTCTAGAAAGTATAATTCTGATGAGTATATCGCCTTGACTGATGAGGGTGAACCTTAGTGTTTTCAAGAGGTCATAAAAAGTGATGAAAATCAAAAGTGGTTGGGTGCAATGCATGACGAGGTGAAAACATTGCATGATAATCACACTTATGATTTAGTGGAGTTGCCTAAAGGTAAAAGGACCTTGGAAAAATGTGGATTTGTAGAGTTAAACATGAGAGCAATTCTAAGTCTCTAAGATATAAAGCCAGATTAGTGGTGAAAGGTTTCTGTTAAATAAAGGGTGTTGATTTTAATGAGATTTTCTCACCTGTTGTAAAGATGTCATCAATTAGAACTGTGTTGGGTTTGGATTCTACTCTTGATTTAGAGGTTGAGCAAATGGATGTGAAAACGACTTTCCTTCATGGTGATTTGGAGGAAGAGATCTACATCAAATGACCCGATTATTTTCAAGTTAAAGGAAAATAAGATCATGTTTGTAGATTGAGAAATAGTCTATATGGGTTGAACCAAACTCCAAGGAAATGGTACAAGAAGTTTGAGTTTGTTATGTGTGATCAAGGATACCAGAAGACTACTTGTGTCTATGTTAGAAAGTTTTCTAATGATGACTTTATTATCCCGTTGTTATATGTTGATGATATGCTTATTGTAGGGGAAAATATTTATAACATTAACAGGTTAAAGAAGTAGTTGGGAGAGTCATTTTTCATGAAAGACATAGGAGCATCTAAATAGATTCTTGGCATTATAATTGCGCATTCCGCAAAAGAGAAGAAACTTTGGATGTCACAAGAACATTATATCGAAAGAGTGATACAAAGATTCCAAATGGGAAGTTATAAGGTGGTAAGCACTCATCTTGCTACTAATTTTCAAATTGAGTTCTAATGAAAATCCTTCAAGTGAAGACAAAGTGTTTGATATGAAATGTTTTCCTTATGTGTTTGCTATGCGTAGTTTGATGTATGCAGTGGTGTGTACAAGACCAGATATAACACATGTTGTTGGTATAATCAGCAAATTTTTGTCAAATCTAAATAGAGAGCATTAGAATGGTGTAAAATGAATTTTAAGGTATCTACTCGATACTACCTTAATGAGCATTTTCTTTGGAGGAGATAAGCCTACTCTAGTGGGATACTCTGACTCTGATATGGTTGGAAACGTTGATTTCAGGAAAGTCCACTCCGGGCTACATGATTAAATTTGCAGGGGGATTTGTGACTTGGCAATCCATATTGCAAAAGTGTGTAGCATTATCTACTACATAGGCTGAGTTCATTGCCATTACCAAAGCATGCAAAGATTTACTTTGGTTAAAGAAATTTTTGCAAGAGCTTGGTTATGTTTAAGACAAATATGTGTTATATGTTGATAGTCAAAGTACTATTCATCTTGATAGAAATCTGACTTTTCATAATAGGTCCAAACACATTGATATGAGATATCAATGGATACATGATGTTTTAGATGCTAAGTTGTTGGAGTTAGCTAAGGTTCATACAAATGATAATGGTTCTGATATGATGATTAAAGCAATAACAAGAGGGAATTTATAAGCTTGTTGTGAAATCGCCAGTGTGATACGGTGGGAGAACTAACTTAAGTTTTTGCGTTTGTATTCGCACTTGTTCGGTTTAGCAAGAGTCGCCACCAACTCTTTATTTTATCCTAAGGAAAGGTTAAAAAGCACAGGAAAAAACCTTTTGAGATGTTTCGTGGGTTCGGGGGGTAGATTATGAAAAGGGAAGGTATTAGCACCCTCTTCATCCATGGTTATCCATGGGCTCTTAGTTACTTGTTTTAGATCACTTGCCTTGATTTTCAATTGCTTGAAATGGTGGTGTGTGTGTGTGTTTTGAAAATGTTTTGAAAAAGAGGCCTTGTCTAGGCAACCGTTGTAACAATTCTTTACTCGAATTTTTTTACAAAGGTGTGTATCTTTTTGAAAAGATGTTTCAAATGTTTTGAAAGTTGTTTTGAAATTGTGTTTGTGTAGTGGGTTTTGAAAAGTAGGCAAGTGTGTTTTACAAGTTGATCAAGTAACTAAGAGTTTTCTACCCCTAAATTTACTCAAAGGTTTTTCTCATGTTTTAACCCTTTTAACAGTATTGTTCCACCATTGTATTTGGTGGACAATCTTGCGTTAGGATGTTAATGGGACAGGCGCGGGTCATCGTATGGACCATGAATGCAATGGTGCCAAGTGTCTTTGGCAATTTGCTTGAAGGGACTATGATCATTTTGATTAGGCAACTTTCGAAAGCGTCATCGAGGGACTATGATCATTTGAATTGTTTTGCCAAAGAAACTCAACGTGCAAGCATGACCCATTTTGGAAGGCAACAAGCGGGATTACCCTAGGGGTGCAAGTGTGAATAGTGTGTTGATTGTCATGCATTTGTCTTGTGTTAGGTTATCTAGCGTTTGATTTTATTTACATACAAACCCTAGGTCTAACCATGGTATATTTGAAAGCGATAAATTGCGGGAATTTAAAGTCTACGCTATTACAAATAAGTATCCGGGAGTGGTGGTACAAATATTTACAAATGGGGATGAGACTTATTAGGAGAGTAGTGTCCAAATAATTTACAACCAAATCGAATCAATTGCAATGTAAAATGTAGCAATGTACAAAGATAAGAAAATGTATAAGAATAAAGCAATGTAAATGTACAATGTATTTGTGTAAGTGATTTATTTACAAGTGATAAAAAATGTGAACTTAATGTATTATTAAGTATTTTATTTATTCTTGTATTTTTGTGTTTTTGTTAAATATGTATAAACAAAAGTTTTTTATAAAAGAAAAGAAAATGTTTAAGAATTCTATTTTTTATGTATTGATGTTTATAGACAAAGTTTATATTTTTATGTACAAGAAGGTTTTAAAAAAATGTTTTAAGTTTAATTATCCTATTGTCTAGGTATTAATGGCCAAAATTTAAAAAAAGAATTTTAAGACACAAATCTATTAACTTAATTAAATTTAATATTCATGTATTTTTTCAAACATAATAAAATAAAAGAAAGTTTTGTATAAAAATAAGGTATTGTTTTATTTAACAAAATAAATAAAATATATTAGTTAAAAAAAATAAAAAGGATAAGTAAAAAAGTTAGTTTATGTACAAAACAAAAAGAAGGAATGGGCCTTAGAGGGGAAAGCTGGGTGGCCCAAACACAACCTGAGAAAGGGGGGGGTGAACGCCTAAATCAATTGGGCTTAAGCACGCTGATGGGGCGAACCGGCCCAAGGGTTTGACACAAGTTTGTTTTAGGGTTATTTGAGTTTGTTTCATTTTTGGAACTTAGGGTTACAGAGCTTGGCGCGGCACCGTTCCTTCGTCGTCTTCTCCTCTTCGTCTTTCTTCGCTCGAACCAATGCCTCTGAACAAGCATCCGTCCATGGCCACCAGGCGCCATCGCTATCCCCTCCTCTCCATGGATTACTCAAGCGGTGGTTTACAAGGTTTGATTTTTGTCTGTTAGGGTTTCAAGTTTCCGTTTTGCATGTTTTACTTTGTTCTGATTCTTTGATTATGGTTATGTTTTGTATGAGGTGTGAAAAGAAAAAAAAAGAAAGAGATACTACCTTTGGCCTTTGGAGACGGAGGAGGACGGTGGTTTGGAGGCGCCTGGGGTGGCTGGAGACGAGGAGTAGTGATGCTAGCTTGCTCTTGCTGGAAAACCTGGTACTCTGTATTTCGCTTTTTATGGTTTAATGATGCATGCTGAAAACCCTTGGATAATTTTCTTTTCCTCTTCTGTCTATGTGAACACTTGCCCCCGGATACTCTGTTATTGAGATATTGATGATGTTGTGTTTCGAATTTCTGAATGGCTTGCTTCAGTTTGACTCTGATTGCTTAGTGGTTGGACCCTGTGATGAGGTTACTCTGAGGGTATCTTTGGTTCTGATATCTGATGCCTCTGAGATGCTTGGCTTTTTAGGCTTTGGTTGGAAGTTGGCTATTTTGATTTTGATTTGTGAATCTGGGAAATATTGATGTTGTTGGTTGGCTGTTATGACAGGTTGATTGAAGCTTGTTTTGATGGCTTTGAAACAGGCTCCAGGCTGTAAGATGCAAGCTTGTATTTGTGCAGGCTTTGGTAACAGTTTGTGGGCTCTGTGTTTGAAGTAGGTTGGAGGCAGCTCTGTATGTTTTTGTTGATACAGTTTTGTGGTCTTTGCTTTGTGTTATTTCTGCCTCCCTTTTGCTATGTTCTGATATGCTTGTTTATATCTTTTCTTGCCTCAAGCCTGCTGTAAGCCTATTTCTCTTCTCTCTTCTCTTTCTCCAGTATTAAAGCATTTGTTTATTGCTTTAGATGTACTATTCTGAAAAAGTACTGGCCTAGGAAAATGATGTAACTTGAAGGTTGCTTGCATTTGTAGTTTTCCTCTGCATAATTCCTGCTCTCCTGCATACTTTGTATACTTTGTTGACAGCTTTGAATATCCTTTGGACAGTTTGGATAGTTTGACATCTTTGGCTTAGTTTGTGCAGTTCAGTTTGCAATATGTGACTTGGTTAGGAATTATGCTTCTTTGACAGCTTGTTTGCCAATGTACATCAGTTTGCCTTTTGGACTTTGGTTTGAATTTTGAATTTGGTTCTTTTGGCATATTCCTTGGTTGACCATTTATGCAGTATGTTTGATAATTTATGCAGTATGGTAGCTTTTGTGCATTTCACAATTTTGCAAACACTTCCTATCCCTCTTTGTGAACCAAGAGCAATCTTGTGATTTGCAGAGAGGGGAACAACTGATTCCGGCCAGTTACTTTTAATGATGAACTTTTAAATTAACTGTCTGCTATTTTATTTTATCTGCTTTTGACTTCTTTTCTTTTCTTTTTCTTGCAGATGAAAATCAATTGAGCAATGGGGAGCAGCAAATAGAAGATGAAGACTTAGGATAGATTTAGGATAGTTTCAATTTATTTTTAATCATTGTAACAGTATTAATGTAAACATCTGTAAATAATTTTACAGTGCTCAAATAATAATTGTAACAAATAATTAAAGATGAATAAAAGTCCACCTTTGATCAGTTAATTCTTTTTTCAGCTGTCTATTTAATTACTTATAAATTCTTAAATTATAATAAATGGAAATAAATCCCAATTATCCTAACTTAGAATAAATAAACAATTAATAAACACTGTGGTCTTAGCATCAATCAATAATAAACCCGGCGCTTCAAATAGCCATAAGCATTGCACATTCGAATCAAACAAACATCCTTATGCCTTTGCCTTTACTGATTAAACAAAACACTGCAAGTTCTCAATTCAAATGCGTCAATCCAAATCTCAGAGTAAATTGAAAAGAACTGTAGAATTAATTCTTTCTGAGAATGCGCGCACAAAACCCTGATTCTTGACTTAACACCAAAGAAATGCCTGTCTGATCAAACTTTGAGCCAAATCAACCAAACCTTAGGAATCTGCTTGAACTGCTTTAAAATCAATGAAAACCCTAAATTTTGTCTGACTGACGAGAAAAATCTGTTTGACCGATTCTTGAGCCAATCTGAAAAATCAGGAAAAGCTCGAAGCTGTGATTTCTTGTGAAAAAGAGGAGGGCAAATTTTTTGGTACAACAGTTGCCCCTATTCAATCTTCTCGAACCTGAAGAGTTAGATTGGCAAGTTTGCCTTTCGCGACTCGAAGGTAAAAGGAGATTGGACACTAGAGTGCCCAAAAAATTTGCACTCGGTGATGTGATGGTATAGGGAATAGGCTTAAAGATGCCATTTGGTGATGGGCTTAAAGATGCCATCTAGGGATGTGACAAAATCTTGTTGGGGGATGGGCTTAGAGATGCCATCTGGAAATTGCTGGTAGGAGGATGGGCTTAGAGATGCCATCTGGAAATGTTTGTTGAGGAGGATGGGCTTATAGATGCCATCTGAAAATGTTTGTTGAACTGTACGTCATTGGCGAGTGGACGAGTATCAGAAAGGTATCCATGTTTTGGAACATCTCTGAACTGGGGGTCTGAACAAGCAATAAATTGACATCCATGTTTGGAGAATCCGTAAACTGTTTTCAGAAGTCTTGAAGTTGAATAAGCAATAGAGCAGCATCCGTTGATGGGGAAGCGTCCGTAAACTGTTTTCAAAAGTTGAGAAGAATCTGAACAAGCGATCTGTTAACATCCGTTACTGGAGAACCCGTGAACTGTTTTCAGAAGTCTTGAAGTTGAATAAGCAATAGAGCAGCATCCGTTGATGGGAAGCGTCTGTAAACTGTTTTCAAAAGTTGAAGAGTCTGAACAAGCGATAGGTTAACATCTATTACTGGAGAACCCGTGAACTGTTTTTAGAAGTCTTGAAGTGGAGGAGGAACCGGTGTAGGGTTTCCTGATGATGAGTCTGTGGAAAACTGCATCTGGATGAATCTGGAATAAGTATCAAAATGTCGCCATGTCTGGGTCACATCTGAACTATCTCTGGATGAATCTCGGAAGATGATGATTTTTGTCTGTTGACTGATCTTTCCTGAAAAGGTAAAAAGTTAGTTGTATGCTATGTCATGATGCGTGATGCAATGTATGTTACATCAATGTTTATGATATGAATGTGATGAATGCGCATGTAAGATGATGAGTTGTCTTGCTGAGGATAGATGAATCCTGGATGGATGGAGACAAAAGAATCTTGACTGCTGCCGGGGAAAATAATTCCTTGGCTGCTGCTGGGGAGGGCAAGAATCTTTTGATCGTTGAAAATGAGAAGTCCTGGGACCACTGTTGGGGAATCAGAAGCTTGGGTTGTATGCCAATCTACTGGGGATTCCTGTCTTGAGGAGATCTTCACTGAGGAATATTCGAATATCCTGTGAGGAAATGAGAATGAGAGTCTTCACTCTGCTTGGGGATTGATAGTTGGAAGTTTTAGCTCCGTTGGGGATTGCAAGAATCTTGACTCTGAGGGGAATTAGATTCTAGAAGGTTCTCTGGCTGGGGATTGTAAGAATCTTCTTGATTGCTGCAGGTGTTGATCTGGAATAAGTTATGGAATGTCGCCATCTCTGGGTCATATCTTGAACTATTTCTGGAAGGAAATCTGGAATAAGTTACGGAATGTCGCCACATCTGGGTCACATCTTGAAGTATATCTAGAAGGAAATCTTGAATAAGTTACGGGATGCCGCCAAATCTGGGTCACATCTTGAACTATTTATAGAAGGAAATCTTGAATAAGTTACGGAATGTCGCCACATCTGGGTCACATCTTGAACTATATCTAGAAGGAAATCTTGAATAAGTTACGGAATGTCGCCAAATCTGGGTCACATCTTGAACTATTTCTAGAAGGAAATCTTGAATAAGTTACAGAATGTCGCCAAATCTTGGGTCACATCTTGAACTATTTCTAGAAGGAAATCTGGAATAAGTTACGGAATCTCGCCAAATCTTGGTCACATCTTGAACTATATCTAGAAGGAAATCTTGAATAAGTTACAGAATGTCGCCAAATCTGGGTCACATCTTGAACTATTTCTGGAAGGAAATCTGGAATAAGTTACGGAATGTCGCCACATCTGGGTCACATCTTGAACTATTTCTGGAAGGAAATCTGGAATAGGTTACGGAATGTCGCCAAATCTGGGTCACATCTTGAACTATTTCTAGATTGGACACTGGGAAGGTGATGATCTTGATTTTGTTAGGGGTCAGAAATTGGGAGTATACCAATCTTCTGGGGTGATGAGAATTTTCATTCTGTTAACGGTCAGAAACTGGGAGAAACAGATTTTTAGGAGCTTCAGTTGTCCGTTATCTTGTTGGTGGTTGTAACTTCCAGCAGGTGATGAAGGAATGGTTGAACACTTTTGACATTCGAATGCCCCAAGTGATGATGAAGGAGACTTGCCCCAGGTTACTCTACAAGTTGAGAGATTTCTTGAAATCTTGACTGGACTGCCCCAGGTTAACTGAACTCTGAAAGATCTGTTGAAACCCTGACTGGACTGCCCCAGGTTAATTGGATGGTGACATGTCATGCCCCTTGTTGATAGGAGATTTGTCAATGTAAGTGTCATCCTTTTGAAGTGATTTTGCTCACTTAGAGAGTTTTCGTTCCTCCGAACATTCGCTGTATGAATTTCTTCACTGTCAAACAAATAACCATGTGCAAACAACGATATTCAAATAATGCGAAATTTGTGCTTGTCTCGAAGTTTTGAAAAATGCGTTTTTTAGCAGAAAACTTTTCATAAGACAAATCAACACAAGATTTAGAGCAAAGCCTTACAGGAGTCAGGATACCTTTTGTAACAGTATGCTTTCGAACTAACCCATGCTTCAATTAGGACTTTTGAAGGGTTGTAACGTGGCTTGGTTCACGGTTTAAGAAACAAAGGATAAAGGCTCAAAGTATATTTATACCCACCCGCTCTTCGTGAGGTTCTTCAATCCTAAGCTCAGTTAATTGTGCATCGAACTCCATTCGAATTTGGAACGACTTTTGGGTGATGGTTCACCAGTTGAATTTTGGGAGACAGTCATCATCTCCTTTTTTATTTGCAACATTTTTCATGTTGTTGAGGATTTGTAATGAACTCTTTCTTTTGATTTTGATCCCTAACTTTTGCCTGACTGTTCCTGTTTTCGAGATTACAGTCAGCGGGATGCCCCAGCTTTCTTAAGCCTCCTCTATAGGTTTTGGCTCAATGGGCTTTTATTTTTTTGAGAGATAATGACTGCCTATGAGATAAGGAACCATCACCGTCTTTTGATTCCAGAGGAATGCTTTTCTCCTTTTGATGTCGTTCGTTGTATTACGAACTGAGAGTTTGCGACTTCAATGCGCATTTTCTTTTGAATTAACTGAGATACTACCCTGCCCCAGGTTTATATCAAAGGTTTTGATTGTTTAGAACAGAAAACTCCTACTTCTTTGGCTCGAAGGGGTTGACTAGGGATTATCTTCCTTATAACTCCAGTGTTTGGGAATTGAAAGAAATGCTTGTACATCATCAGCAAGGTCTGTTCAAAAGCATACTGTATGAGATTATGGTATTGTTTCGTCATCCTCCCTCTAAAGGCTTGCAACTTTTTATCAAGAGTTAAATATCATACAGAAAGCATAAGAGTAGTGAAAACGAATGGATGAATTCAAGATAAACATATGCAATGCATTAATGAAACAAAGTTTGACATTAATAGATAATTGTTTAAATGAAAAAGAGATTACAACTTGGAAATCCAAATGAAACAAAAGTCTCTCAGTTTGAGCTTTGTCAATTCAGGTGGAGAAACCCCTAACGGAAGATTTTCATCTCGCCATCTGGCATGAACCTCAGCACTCCAATGTCAATCAGATCTTGAATCTTGTTCTTCAAGGCCCAACAATCGTCGGTGTCATGTCCCGGGCTATAGGAGTGGTATACACAAAATGCATCAGGATGATAGTTAGGAGCGGAGGTATTGGGATTCCGAATAGGATCCCTCAAAGCAGTCAGATTGACCTCCAACAAGCGCTCCAGTATTAGAGATGACGGTATGTCAGTCTCAGTGAACTGTCTTCTTGACGTATTTTGCTTACGCCGATTACCCCGTTGATGCTGACGAGGTTGTTGGTGGGCTTGTCACCCTGAAGCAAGTAGAGGAGCCTTCCCCTTGTCTTCTTGTCTGGAGGGGGGTTGAATGGTGACCTGCTCTTCAACCTCAGATGTTTGCCCCACTAGGTTTTCCCGAAGCAGTTGGTTGACAAGAACCCTGAGCTTTTCTTGCCTCTGAGATAAGTCCTGGATGAGATCCATCTGGCCCACCAGTTGTCCCATCACTTGGATCCTCAATGTTGCCAAATCAAACTGCAGTTCCCCCAGCTGATCACTCCTGGCGTTGCTTAAATTCTCCTGGACCAAGCCCTTTGTGAGGAGAGCTTTCACTTCTTCTTGCCCCAGTGACAGGTTCAAGAACATTTCCTGAAGCTGAGTATTTTGATCCTGAATGTCCTTGACAGTCCTCTCTAGAGCCATCTCTACTGAAATAAACAGTAGGAGAGTAAGGAAACCTGAAAAGGAAAAAGGTTATGATGCAATGCATGATATGTGGATGCATGCTTTCAAGGATCTATTGGGGTAAACACAAGAGAATGTTAGAGGTTGAACTTCGATCTTTGATTGGAGAACTTTGCACCGGTGGATGTTTTTCCACGAGAATCAAGCTCACCATGTCAAGTGGGTCATAGTCCCTGATTCAAGTTGTTGCACTTGATCTTTGATTGGAGAACTTTGCAACGGTGGATGTCTTTCCACGAGAATCAAGCTCACCATGTCAAGTGGGTCATAGCCCCTGATTCAAGTTGTTGCACTTGATCTTTGATGGCATTTGTTTAGAGGAGAAACCTCTTGCCTTTTGGAAGACGTCTGGTTCAACGTGACCCTGCATCAAAAGACCCTTGAGATCCTTGAAACGGTTAGTGAAAATGCTATGGTATGATGTCATGATGTTATGTACATGTATGCAAAAGCAAGTGAGTGTATATACAGGCAATCATATTCACACAAAGAGAACAAGTCCTTTGGTTTAGGCTTGCATGGGGTTTATAGGTAAGTACCCTCTTGAAGTTAGTTGGCTCATCCTGTCCTAGAAATAGAAACCGGGTTCTAAGGAGCTCAATATCATTGGATTGTTTTCTGTGTTCATTGTTTTGGTTTAGCCACTTAACTGGCGACCAAAATATTCCAAGAAAACAACCCTCAAGGAGTGTAGTATCGAGTATCTACCAACTTCGGACTGCACCAAAGTCGGTCATCTCACTACCCCTAAAAAGGCTAAGATGGTCAATTAAGGTTCTAAGAGTTCGTTAGTGCTTCATGACATCACTCAGCGGCCCCGTACTCTCCTTGATTGAACTCAAGGGTTACCGGTACTCACAAATATGTCGCACTAACATAGCTTACTGCTTCAACCATGTCGGTATACCCCGCACAGTTCCCTCACAGTTTTATTTCTATTTACCTAAAAAGGTGCCCTAAATCCGGGTGTACGATTTATAACAAACCCAAACAAGGACCCAAAAAGTAAAGCAATCAAGGCAATCAAAGCAAGAATGTAAAGGTGATCTAAACCCTAAGGTAACCCCACTTTTAAATGAGTCCCCAGCAGAGTCGCCAGTTCGGTGATACGGTGGGAGAACTGACTTAAGTTTTTGCGTTTGTATTCGCACTTGTTCGGTTTAGCAAGAGTCGCCACCGACTTTTTATTTTATCCTAAGGAAAGGTTAAAAAGCACAGGAAAAACCTTTTGAGATGTTTCGTGAGTTCGGGGGGTAGATTATGAAAAGGGAAGGTATTAGCACCCTCTTCATCCATGGTTATCCATGGGCTCTTAGTTACTTGTTTTAGATCACTTGCCTTGATTTTCAATTGCTTGAAATGGTGGTGTGTGTGTGTGTTTTGAAAATGTTTTGAAAAAGAGGCCTTGTCTAGGCAACCGTTGTAACAATTCTTTACTCGAATGTTTTACAAAGGTGTGTATCTTTTCGAAAAGATGTTTCAAATGTTTTGAAAGTTGTTTTGAAATTGTGTTTGTGTAGTGGGTTTTGAAAAGTAGGCAAGTGTGTTTTGCAAGTTGATCAAGTAACTAAGAGTTGTCTACCCCTAAATTTACTCAAAGGTTTTTCTCATGTTTTAACCCTTTTAACAGTATTGTTCCACCATTGTATTTGGTGGACAATCTTGCGTTAGGATGTTAACGGGACAGGTGCGGGTCATCATATGGACCATAAATGCAATGGTGCCAAGTGTCTTTGGAAATTTGCTTGAAGGGACTATGATCATTTTGATTAGGCAACTTTCGAAAGCGTCATCGAGGGACTATGATCATTTGAATTGTTTTGCCAAAGAAACTCAACGTGCAAGCATGGCCCATTTGGGAAGGCAACAAGCGGGATTACCCTAGGGGTGCAAGTGTGAGTTGTGTGTTGATTGTTATGCATTTGTCTTGTGTTAGGTTATCTAGCGTTTGATTTTATTTACATACAAACCCTAGGTCTAACCATGGTATATTTGAAAGCGATAAATTGCGAGAATTTAAAGTCTACGCTATTACAAATAAGTATCCGGGAGTGGGGGTACAAATATTTACAAATGGGGATGAGACTTATTAGGAGAGTAGTGTCCAAATAATTTACAACCAAATCGAATCAATCGCAATGTAAAATGTAGCAATGTACAAAGATAAGCAAATGTATAAGAATAGAGCAATGTAAATGTATCAATGTATTTGTGTAAGTGATAAAAAATGTGAACTTAATGTATTATTAAGTATTTTATTTATTCTTGTATTTTTGTGTTTTTGTTAAATATGTATAAACAAAAGTTTTTTATAAAAGAAAAGAAAATGTTTAAGAATTCTATTTTTTATGTATTGATGTTTATAGACAAAGTTTATATTTTTATGTACAAGAAGGTTTTAAAAAAATGTTTTAAGTTTAATTATCCTATTGTCTAGGTATTAATGTCCAAAATTAAAAAAAAGAATTTTAAGACACAAATCTATTAACTTAATTAAATTTAATATTCATTTATTTTTTTCAAACATAATAAAATAAAAGAAAGTTTTGTATAAAAATAAGGTATTGTTTTATTTAACAAAATAAATAAAATATATTAGTTAAAAAAAATAAAAAGGATAAGTAAAAAAGTTAGTTTATGTACAAAACAAAAAGAAGGAATGGGCCTTAGAGGGGAAAGCTGGGTGGCCCAAACACAACCTGAGAAGGGGGGGGGGGGGGGTGAGCGCCTAAATTAATTGGGCTTAAGCACGCCGATGGGGCGGACCGGCCCAAGGGTTTGACACAAGTTTGTTTTAGGGTTATTTGAGTTTGTTTCATTTTGGGAACTTAGGGTTATAGAGCTTGGCGCGGCGCCGTTCCTTCGTCGTCTTCTCCTCTTCTTCTTTCTTCGCTCGAACCAATGCCTCTGAACAAGCCTCAGTCCATGGCCACCAGGCGCCATCGCTACCCCCTCCTCTCCATGGATTACTCAAGTGGTGGTTTACAAGGTTTGATTTTTGTCTGTTAGGGTTGCAAGTTTCCGTTTTGCATGTTTTACTTTGTTCTGATTCTTTGATTATGGTTATGTTTTGTATGAGGTGTGAAAAGAAAAAAAGAAAGAGATACTACCTTTGGACTTTGGAGACGGAGGAGGACGGTGGTTTGGAGGCGCCTGAGATGGCCGGAGACGAGGAGTAGTGATGCTAGCTTGCTCTTGCTGGAAAACCTGGTACTTTGTATTTCGCTTCTTATGGTTTAATGATGCATGCTGAAAACCCTTGGATAATTTTCTTTTCCTCTTCTGTCTATGTGAACACTTGCCCCCAGATACTCTGTTATTGAGATATTGATGATGTTGTGTTTCGAATTTCTGAATGGCTTGTTTCAGTTTGACTCTGATTGCTTAGTGGTTGGACCCTGTGATGAGGTTACTCTGAGGGTATCTTTGGTTCTGATATCTGATGCCTATGAGATGCTTGGCTTTTTAGGCTTTGGTTGGAAGTTGGCTATTTTGATTTTGATTTGTGAATCTGGGAAATATTGATGTTGTTGGTTGGCTGTTATGAATGGTTGATTGAAGCTTGTTTTGATGGCTTTGAAACAGGCTCCAGGCTGTAAGACGCAAACTTGTATTTGTGTAGGCTTTGGTAACAGTTTGTGGGCTCTGTGTTTGAAGTAGGTTGGAGGCAGCTCTGTATGTTTTTGTTGATACATTTTTGTGGTCTTTGCTTTGTGTTATTTCTGCCTCCCTTTTACTATGTTCTGATATGCTTGTTTATATCTTTTCTTGCCTCAAGCCTGCTGTAAGCCTATTTCTCTTCTCTCTTCTCTCTCTCCTGTATTAAAGCATTTGTTTATTGCTTTAGATGTACTATTCTGAAAAAGTACTGGCCTAGGAAAATGATGTAACTTGAAGGTTGCTTGCATTTGTAGTTTTCCTCTGCATAATTCCTGCTCTCCTGCATACTTTGTATACTTTGTTGACAGCTTTGAATATCCTTTGGACAGTTTGGATAGTTTGACATCTTTGGCTTAGTTTGTGCAGTTCAGTTTGCAATATGTGACTTGGTTAGGAATTATGCTTCTTTGACATCTTGTTTGCCAATGTACATCAGTTTGCCTTTTGGACTTTGGTTTGAATTTTGAATTTGGTTCTTTTGGCATATTCCTTGGTTGACCATTTATGCAGTATGTTTGATAATTTATGCAGTATGGTAGCTTTTGTGCATTTCACATTTTTGCAAACACTTCCTATCCCTCTTTGTGAACCAAGAGCAATCTTGTGATTTGCAGAGAGGGGAACAACTGATTCCGGCCAGTTACTTTTAATGATGAACTTTTAAATTAACTGTCTGCTCTTTTATTTTATCTGCTTTTGACTTCTTTTCTTTTCTTTTTCTTGCAGATGAAAATCAATTGAGCAATGGGGAGCAGCAAATAGAAGATGAAGACTTAGGATAGATTTAGGATAGTTTCAATTTATTTTTAATCATTGTAACAGTATTAATGTAAACATTTGTAAATAATTTTACAGTGCTCAAATAATAATTGTAACAAATAATTAAAGATGAATAAAAGTCCACCATCAATCAATAATAAACCTGGCGCTTCAAATAGCCATAAGCATTGCACAGTCGAATCAAACAAACATCCTTATGCCTTTGCCTTTACTGATTAAACAAAACACTGCAAGTTCTCAATTCAAATGCCTCAATCCAAATCTCAGAGTAAATTGAAAAGAACTGTAGAATTAATTCTTTCTGAGAATGCACGCACAAAACCCTGATTCTTGACTTAACACCAAAGAAACGCCTGTCTGATCAAACTTTGAGCCAAATCAACCAAACCTTAGCAATCTGCTTGAACTGCTTTAAAATCAATGAAAACCCTAAATTTTGTCTGACTGACGAGAAAATTCTGTTTGACCGATTCTTGAGCCAGTCTGAAAAATCAGGAAAAGCCCGAAGCTGTGATTTCTTGTGAAAAAGAGGAGGGCAAATTTTGGGGTACAACAGCCAGGTTTGGCGATTTCCTCCAAATAGTTGTGAGAGGAAGATTTGTTGGGCTTGGACTACCTTACTATGTGGAAAAGACCCAAATATAAATAACCCATTTGTATCACTTATTTAAGTGGAGATTGTCAATTTAGGTTTAAGAGAGATAGAGATAAAATAAGGATTCAAAAAGAGAAAAAAGAGGAGAAAAACTCATTTCAGTTTTTTCCGCATAAGTCTGACTTAAACGACAATCCCCGATTCATTCACCGTGGGATCGAGCTGAAATTTGGTTAACTTGTTCACAACACACACACACACACGGTTTGAGTTGAGAGATATCGACTTCGTACTGAAGCTACAAATTTGGGAAAATTTTCAGCTTTTTGATTCTTATTTGTAAGTTAGTTTGCTTTGGGATTTGCGGTTGTTATCACTATTTTGTGAATCACTTTAAGACTCTCTTGTATCCTTAATTTATTATAGTGGAGCTTTTTCTTTGGTCTAGACGAATCGTGGTTTTACTCTCATATTAAGGGGTTTTTCAAGTTAAAAATATCGGTGTTCTTTTGTGCCTTTATTATTTGGTTGTCGTCTTATATTTGTTATTGATCTTCAAGGTTCCTACAAGTTTTGGAAGTATTATATCCGCTACATATTAGTCTATTATTGTGTCTTAATTTCCCATCACAAGTAAATGATAGTTACCATCATGTATACATGTATAAGTATCCTGAGAAACATGCAAATTTGAACATGTGAAATGCAAGCATGCATTGGTATTTTATTATTAGTGACATGAAATTATATACAATGACATGATAAGGTTGCAAAAGTCAAGAGTTAAAAGACGCCATTCAAGTACACTTAAGTTGTATTTAAAAGTGGATAGCATGATTAATTGTTTAAGCTTTTCTAAGAATATGCTTGATAGTAACAACTTGCCTCATGATCCAAATTTTATCTCTATGCATAATATTGTGTTAATCGATGAAAAATGGTTCTATATTACCAAAACTAAAAACAAATATTAATTGCTTTGGGATGAAGATGATGTTGGGATTGGACTCCCTTCTTATATAGAGAAAGACTGAAATATGAATATCTCATTTTCTCACTTATATAAGTGGAGAGTGTTAATTTAGGTTTAAAAGAGAAATAGAGAGAAATTAAGGTTTCAAAAAGAGAGAAAAGAGGAGAGAAACTGATTCCCGTTTTTCTTCATCAATTTCACTAAAATGATGATCCTCGATTTGTTCACTGTTGGATCAAGCTAAAATTTGGTGGGCTTGTTTGCAACACATATATATAACTTTTGACCATTGGAATCTTCAAAACAAGGTATGAGTTGAGAGATATCGGCTTTCCACTGAAGCTGCAGATTTGAAAAAATGTTCATCCTTTTGATTCTTATTTGTAAGTTAGTTTACTTTCTGATTTTCGGTTGTTATCATTATCTTGTGAATCACTTTAAGAATCTATTGTATCCTCAATTGATTATAGTGAATCTTTTTCTCCAGTCTCGATGACTCATGGTTTTTACTCATATTGCGGAGGTTTTCCATGTTAAAATATCAGTGTTCTTTTGTGCCTTTATTTGTTCGATTTATCGTCTTATTTTTGTTGTTAATCCTCAAGATTCCTACAAGTATGGGGAATTATATATCCGCTGCATATTGTTCTACTATTTTGTCTTAATTTCCCACCTGTGTGGCATTAGAGCTCTTGGTTAATTGCTTACTTGTTCGAATGGTGGAGTCAAATACAAAGATAAAGATGTTATTGTTGAATGATTCTAATTTCCATTTATGGAAGAGAAAGATAAAAGACTTATTATTTGTGAAAAAAAAATTCATTTACCGATTTTTAGTTCTACAAAGCCATATTTTGTGTCAGATGAATGATGGGAGTTTGAACACCAACATGTATGTGGGTTTATTCGAAAATATGTACAAGAAAATGTTTATAATCATATTTCTAATGAGACACATGCAAATATTTTGTGGGAGAATATAGAGTCATTATATGCCTCTAAATCAGAGAATAATAAATTGTTTTTGTTGAATAACTTCATAAGTTTGAAGTATAAGGAGGAGACTTCTATTTCAAATCACTTGAATGAATTTCAAGGGCTCCTTGATCAGACGTCAAGAATGAGTATCAAATTTAATGATGAAACTTTGGTATTATTCTTATTTCTATCTTTACCAGAGTCTTGGGATACGTTTTGGGTTTCTATTACAGTTTCTACTCCTAGAGGTGTTGTTTTTTTGGAAACGACTAATGGTGTTATTCTTAATGAGGAGATGAGAAGGAAGGAACAATGTTCTTCATATCAATTTTAGGTACTTGCCACTGAAATAAGGAGAGAAATCATAAAAAGGAATCGAAGGGTGGTAGAGAGAATAGCAGAAGCAAGTCCAAGCCATGATACAATAATCTGGAGTGTCATTATTGTCACAAAACAGGACACATACAAAAGTATTATTTTTAGTGGAACAAGGATACAAAGGAAATAAAGGTAAGTCTAAACAAAGAGACCATGAAGATCGTGATGATAATCGTGTTACTAATTCTACTTGTAATGATCTTGTTATTCTACATGATCATGAGTCTGTTAATCTCATATTAAACCGAGAGCATGTGGATAGTTGACAGTGGTGCTACATTGCATGTTATACCATGGAGGGATTTCTTCACATCTTATACTTCATGTGACTTTGGAGTGTTAAAGATGGGTAATGATGGTGTATCTAAGGTAATTGATGTTGGTGATGTTTTTTTGAAAACCAACATGTGAATGTAATTGTTGCTTAGAGGTATCAAACAAGCTCCGAATGTCCGTTTTAATTTGATCTCTGCATATGTTGATGATTATGGTTATGACAATCACTTTGGTTCTAGAAAGTGGAAACTCAACAAAGGTAACTTTGTTGTGGCTAGAGGGGATACGATTTTCAAATTGTATTAGACAAAAGCTTTGATTGCTAGGGACAATGTGAATATTATCAACATGGAAGCATCTTTGTGGCACTGAAGACTTAGTCATATTAGTGAAAAAGGGATGGATGTTTTGGCTAAAAAGGATACTCCCCCATGGGTTAAAGAATGTATATTTGGAGAAGTGCTCTCATTGCATGGTTGGTAAACAAATTAGAGTATATTTCAATTGAAATTATGGAACACACAATATCAGATGTCAAGATTGATGTCTTAACAACTCACAATGTCATAACATATGTTATAAAATATGATGATAACAAACAAACTTGCCGGAAAAAAAGAAAGATTGTGCAGGAAGATAAAGTAAAGAAACATAAAGAACACATGGATTTTTAACCCAGTTCAGTGCAAACTAACCTACTCCAGGGTCTACTAAGCCAGGAAGGAAATCTACTATCAGTAGTATTAGTTCAAAGCCTAAACAGTCCTATATTACAACTTCTCGCCTAATCCCTATTCAGTGCAACTTCTACCTAGGCACCTCCTAGATATTATAAATCTCCATCTCACTTCTAGGGAATGTCTTAAAAAACAAAAAAAAAAGGAAGAAAACACTTCCCAATTATAAAATACTTAGTTTGCTTAAAAGCTTCACTAAGATTAATACTCAACTCTTGCCTATGTGCTTTGCGGAGAACAATAACTTGACGAACAAGTAACAATCAGTCAACTCAAATGCATCAAAGATACATGAGGACGTACAAATAAACACATGGAGAACCTAAGGAACTATGAAATCCTAAATCCTTATTTTTCACAAGGTTTTACAATAAAAAAAATTCTTAAAAACCTAGGTCTTGGACTTTTATAGAGTTTTGCAGTTGGGCTTGGACTCTTCAATCATATATAATCTTCAGCTCTAAATCCCTGTAGAATATTCTCCACAAAAAATAGAAACAAAAACAAATATTTCAAATATGTTCTAAAAAGTCTCAAAGATACTTTTTATGAAATAAATCAAATATGCAATTATTCCTTACAATTCTTGATTTCCTGCGCCTGTTATGAGTACTAGAAACCTCTAGAATCTAAATTTTTTTAGTCAAATCTTCAAGGATATATAGCCAGTTGTACTGTCATGATGTTCTGTTGCAACATGTTACAACATTTAATGGAACACATATCAAATAAGTGTCTGCATACACTGATGTACCAGCTGGTCAAGATAATAAGACATCTTGTTCAACCTTAGGCTGCAATACATGTCTCTCCCAATGAAACATGTTTTGATAGAATTGTTGTCAACTCTTAGTTTTACCAAAGTTATTTCCGACCATAAAACCACAGACCTAACAATCTTCCCTTTGGAAAATTTTGGATAAAACAACCAAATACCAAATATCTCGGAGAGAGGAATAAAACCACAAACATAATTTACATGGAACCATGTAAACTCTATAAACATAACACATCTTAAATGTTTGTACAATCAAACAGGTCCAGTACTCCCCCTATCATACATAAATAGTTCTTCCCCTCAAGGAAAGAACCTACACAACAGAGCACATGCAGTGGAACACCTAGCAGAAGCAGTATCAACAACTTTAACACACAACAACATGAAAAATCATGCTCCCCCTAAATAGTTGCATGAGCAACCACAAACAACTACACTCCCATAAGCAGTATCACACAATCCTATCACAATGCTAAATCAACATGTCAAGACATATGATGTAACATCAGAACACAACACTTTACTACCATTTTTTAGCCAAAATATTGATAAAAATAAATAGAGTAAATGTATAGATATTGTGGAAACACAGAGCATTTTCGAACACATTACACTCAGGAAATACAACAGATGGAAACACACATATGGAAATACAACTTCTTGGCCAGCTTCAGGTGGTCTTCCACCTCTTGCCTCTATCAAAGATCCTATTGCCCTTATCAAAGAGCCTTCTGCACTCCTTGGTGCTATAGCTAGCCACACTGTCTTTCAGAACACCTTCCTTCTGAAGAAGTGAAAAACACAAGAAGGGGGGGTTGAATTGAAAATTAAAATCAAAAGCAGTAGACACGATATTTTTATCCTGGTTCGTTTGATCTCAAACTACTCCAGTCCACCCGCCAAGGTGATTTTTCCTCTCTCCAACAAGGACTTAATTCATTAATCAAAACTGATTACAATACTACTTTGACAACTACCAAGTCCTTCTTGAGTACAACCACAACCCGATTTATCTCAAGGAAAAATAGCTTAATCAAAAGAAAATGATTTACTGTGTACTGTCGTTTTTTGTTACAAAAACTGTATCACTACTGTGATATATTACACAATTTGAGAGTATAAGAGAATATGAGTATTTGCAGCGTTTAAGATGTATGAGCAGTCGTAGGTGAAAAATCGTTAATGATTTGTCCTTTAAGCTTGTTTATATAGCATGGAAATCTTGTCCAAAATAAAGTGTGATAAAGGACACTCAATGCACTTTCCATACTAAGTAGATTCTTGTCTGAATGAAGCCGTTGCATATGATACTGTCTTAATTGAAAAGTAACGCTTCAGAACTAGGATCTTGCATGCCGCTTTTACTTCAAAACTATGATGACTCGGAGATGTGAGGATCTGTTGGCATATTAGACTTCTGCTCAGAGTCAGAGTATCTTTTACTTTAACGCAGATTCTGATCATCATTCTTCAGAACATTCTGATTAGCTCAACTTGAAAGCTTCTATGGCTTAACTTCTGATGTTTTTTCAGTCAGAACTTATGCATACAAAACAACACAAATTTAGAGTGCATTTTTGTTCTTTGTGTTTGTTATCATCAAAACTCTAATTAAGGGTTGTAGAATAAAACTCTGTTCTAACAATCTCCCCCTTTTTGATGATGACAAAAACTTGGATTTTCAATAAAAAATATAGAACAAAAAGCTTAAGAGAGTCTCCCCCTGAGTTGATTACTCAGATAGAGATGAGTTACTTCCCTGAAGTTCATTCTCGTCAGAGCTTTTGATGCATCTCCTTCTGTCCTTATCAAAATATGTTCCTGTTCAAGCTTTCAGAAAACATAGAAGTTAAGATATTCAGAATGTTTGAGACTTTGTCTCGGTATACTGTTATTGAAAATATCTTACGTTCTCCCCCTTTTTGTCAGGTATCAAAAAGAAATATAATCAGAGGCAAAAAGATGATTTGTATTGAAAATAGAATGCAATGACATTTTTCAGAAACAAAGAGGATAAGATGAAGAATACAGAAATCAAGTTAAAGAAAATCTAAGAAGGAGGGGGAAGTCGTTTGAACAACGCTTCTAGCAAGCTCTTAATCTGAGTGCTTGATTCTTCATGCTTTCCCAGAATGTCTTTGATTTATTTTGTTGTATCTTCTTGTTTGTCCAAAATATCCCTGATCTCTTTGTTTGTGCCTTCTTGCTTATCCAACCTGGCGTGGATTAGAGTATTCTCCTTCTTCAACTCTTCCAGAGTTTGCATGACTAAAGAGAAGTTGTTGTATCTTCAGGGGTTGCATGTCATTCAGAACATTCTGCAACCTCTTCTGATTGAACAAATTCTTCTATTGCAATTTCCTTTTCTGGAGCAGTAGTCAGAGGGTGACTATCAGAATCTGGTTCGGTGGCTTCTGAAGGTTGGTGCTCTTTCTATGGAGAATTTTCCAGCAGAAGAATTTCTTTCTTCTCCCAGTGGCTTAGAACTTGATCTTTGAAGGCTTTCAGCTGATCACTGATCTTCTGCTGAGCCATCTCGTAGCTCAATTATTTCAGCTTCTGGGATTCAGAGTTGAACCATTTTCTGAATCTATCCCACAGAGAATCAGAAGTAGTAGGATTCGAATTTTCTTGACTTTCTTGCTTCAAAGAAGTAACCCATTCCTATATTTCTGTTTCAAAAATCAACAGGTTCTTACCAACATCTGATTTGGTTAAGGTTGGTTTGGGTTTGGGAATGACTATTTTATTTGAGGTGGAAGCTAGATGGTCCAACGCTTCTATATCAATGATAGTTTTGAGATGATCAGCTGGACGGTTAATTGGTGAGGGAGTAGAGGAATCATAAATCGAGATTGGTGAGTGAGGAGTGTTTGGTGGTGTGGATTCATATGGTGAAGGTATTTATGGAATATCATGAATGGAGAGAGGTAAACGAACCGTAAGAGGTTCTGTTATCCCAAGAATTGGGGTAGTGGTATTAGAGTCTGAAAGGGAGTCTTCTGATTGGTTTGCGGTAGCGTGTTGGATTTCTGGTTCAGGTGTTTCAGAGGATGGATTTTCAGATTAAGGAGTGAGAGGGTTTTAATTTTCTGGTTGTGGTGAGTGTGGTTGTGGATTTTCTGGTTGTTGAAGCTGAGTATTTGGATTTTCTGGGATATGTGAGGAAAAGTCTTGATCAAACAGTTCAATATCAGAGAGAACCTTTGCAAGTTTTGGTTGATTTTATTCTGGATTTGGGTTGGCGGAGTGAGGTTCATTAAAGAATTTTCCAAGAGTTACAGATGGGTCAAACTCTATGTCAAAATCCTCAAACGTTTGAGGTGAAGGATTTTCTGTTGGTTTAGGGGGGATGGTTTCAGATGTTGGAACAACTATTGGTTATACAACAGAAACAAAAGATGTGTTACCTTTCTTTTTCCCAGCTTTGGGTGTCCTCTGAGAGGATCCTTCTCCTGCTGCCTTCCTCTTTCTGGAGTTCTTTAGCACAACCTCTGGAGCTAGCTTGTGCAGGTCTTAGATGTTGATTTCTGGAATAGTCCCATCTTCCTTGCAAGCTTCCAGGTATCTAACTACAATCTCAGGAGAAGCATCTATCTTAGAGAATAGTGGAAAATCCTTCAGAGAGATTCTCCTAGAAGTGATGACCTCATGAGAAGAAATTCTTGGTTCCTTCTTAATGCTTTCAATAATCTTCATTTTCTTCAAATTCTTGGCATTCAGTGGTTTCCCAGCAGTTGCTTCTAGAGTGCTGATTTCTTGAGCCTCTGTCAGATGTTCTATCAACCTGTTTTCTGTTAGATTGGCTGAAATCAATCTTCCCAGAGGAATCCAATCCCTCTTAGTTCTTTCTTCTTCTCTTGTCTCTTTCACACTTGTTCCGAGATGGTTGAAGAGAAAATGGGGAAGATTTATTTTGGTCTTCTTTGCAATGAAGTATATCAAAAACTGCTGATCAATGTTGATGTAATCAGGAGAGCTTGTAGGCTTCCCGTGATTGATACATCCCAGAATGATTCTAGCCCAGATTCTGTAGTGATCTTTCAAGTCTCTGATCTTGCTGGATGGTTGTCCAGAAGTGAAAATGACCCTAGCAATGGATTTTAGGTCAGAACACTTATCAGCCATATCAATGCATCTGACTCCACCGTCATTGTATCCAATGAGTTTCTCAATCAAATCTTTTGTAATCACTATATTCTTCCCCATAACATATGACGTGACCTGGTGGTTCGATGAAGTAGCATGAATCCAAAACTCTTTAACAAGAATGGGAAAAGTTGGACCCAACAAACGATCAAAGTATCTGTTCCATCCCTGTGCAGTTACATCTTCATAAAGATTAAACCCGTTTCTTGTAAATTTTCAAAATTAACGATCAATTCACAGAGAACTTCAAGGTTGTCGACCGGAGTGAGCAGTGGTCTAATGGGCTCCTCATATTCTTCAGTTGACGAAGAACCAGGAGCACTGTTGAGATTCTTGAGACTTGATGAGGATGCCATTGTTCACATAGATTCTTTGAAGATAACTGATAGAAAGGGTTTTTGAAAAACTAGATCAAGAGAGAATATTAAAGGTGGTAAAACATGAATGAATGAAATTGTAAAGTGAGTTTATATAAGTACTTTAGAAAACATAATCAGTAAGAAAGAGAAAATAAGTAATGATTAGACTGACTTAATGAAACTTGAAATTAGGGGATTTAGTGAGATATTAAACGGTTACTAAAGACAAGTATCTCAATGCATCCAATCAGAGCCTTGGACCCTTCAGAATTTGAACGCGTGTTCAGCCTAAGAAGGTAGCTTGTGAGAGGATGACAGATGTTTGATGGTGTGAACTGCACGCCTCTATCCTTGAAATGAAAAGTTCAGATCTTCATAGGTAGATTTTGAGGCAATTGTACTCCTAACTTCTAAAGACAAGTTGATCAGTTTTTCACAGAAAACAATAAAATTCTGAAGGTTAGAATATGAAAATAAAACATTTTATTCTGGACATAATTTCATGCTGGGATGTTTCAGAATGAAATTGAATCTATCTTCAGAAAGGGGTTTTGTAAACACATCAGCCCATTGATGGCCTGTGTTAATAAATTTTAGTGAGAATTCCTTTCTGAATATAATCTCTAATAAAATTATGTTTTATTTCTATATGCTTAGCCCTAGAATGCAAAATGGGATTTGTGGATAGACATATGGTAGAAGTGTTATCACAGAAGATAAGGATGTTACTCTCAAATATGTTGAAGTCTTCAAGTTGACTTTTCATCCAGAGAATTTGAGTGCTACATCCAGCAGCTGTTATGTATTCAGCTTCTGCTGTTGACAACGCTATTGTGGACTGTCTCTTGCTGGTCCATGAGATCAGGTTGTCTCCCAGAAACTGGCAGCTTCCAGAAGTGCTTTTACGCTCTACTCTGTCTCCAGCAAAGTCAACATCATAGTATCCTACTAAGATGTATTCATTGGATTTTCTATAAAACCAACCCAGATTAGTAGTACCTTTCAGATACTTGAAAATTTGCTTAACTGCTGTTATGTGAGATTCTCTTGGATCTGATTGGAATCTAGCACATAAGAAAACACTAAATAAAATATCAGGCCTTGAAGCCGTCAGATAAAGGAGATATCTAACCATACCTTTGTAGATCTTCTGTTCTACCTTTTTACTTATCTCTTCCTTTTCCAGAATGCACATGGGATGCATTGGAGTCTTTGATGGCTTACATTCTGAGAGGTCAAATTTCTTCAGAAGTTCTCTGACATATTTGCTCTGATGAATGTAAGTTCCTTCTGGAGTCTAGTTTATCTGAATGCCCAGAAAGAATTTAAGTTCCCCCATTAAGCTCATCTCAAACTCTGCCTGCATGCACTTAGCAAATTCTCTTCCCAGAGAAGGTTTAGTAGATCCAAAAATAATATCATCTATGTAAATATGACAAAATAAAATTTCATTCTTAAATGTCTTACAGAACAAGGTTGTGCCCACTTTCCCTCTGGTGAATTCCTTTTCTAGCAGGAAGTTACTTAGCCTTTCATACCAAGCTCTGGGAGCTTGTTTCAGACCATAGAGTGACTTCTTTAGTTTGAAGACATATTCTAGGTGTATGGAATTTTCAAACCCAAGGGGTTGGTGCATATATACCTCTTCATCAATGTAACCATTTAAGAATTCACTTTTGACATCCATCTGATACAGAGTGATGCCATTATTTACAGCAAAAGAGATTAAGAGTCTGGTAGATTCTAACCCGACGACTAGAGAAAAGGTTTTTGTATAGTCTATCCCCTCTTGCTGACTATAACCATGTGCCATCAGTCGTGCCTTGTCTCTGATGTCTTCTCCTTGCTCATTCAGTTTGTTTCTGAACACCCACTTTGTTCTAATGACTTCGAATCATTTTAGTTTGGGAACTAGATCCCATACGTCATTTCTGGTGAACTGGTTTAATTCCTCTTGCATAGCCAGAATCCAGTCATTATCCAGAAGAGATTCATTAATAGTTGTTGGTTCAATCAGTGAGACCAGTCCCATGAGGTATTCTTCAGAGTTACTGAATGTTGATCTTGTTCTGATTGGATCATCCTTCTTTCCCAGGATCTTATCTTCTGGTTGAGCTATGCTTCTTCTGGATAACCTTTTCTGGAGTTGATCAACAGAAGGTACTGGAACACTTGTGACATTTTCTTCTGAAGTTGCTAGAGTGTCTCTAATGGAAACTTCTGATGAGTTGTCTTCAGCACCTGTGAATTCAACTTCTATATCTGCAAAAGACTCATTCTGCTTTGACTTTTGAGGGTCAAGTTTATCATCAAATCTAACACTGATTGACTCTTCAACAATATGTGTTTCTGTATTGTATACTCTGTACCCTCTTGAGAATTCATAGTATCCTAACATAATACACTTTTGTGCTTTAGAGTCAAACTTGTTCAGATGATCTTTAGTATTTAGAATAAAACATGTGCATCCAAAAGGATGGAAATAAGAAATGTTGGGGTTTCTGTTCTTCCATAATTCATATGGAGTCTTTTCCAGAATAGGTCTTATAGAGATTCTATTCTGAATATAACATGCTGTGTTAATTGCTTTTTCCCAGAAGATCTTAGCAATGATAGTCTCATTGATCATGGTTTTGGACATTTCTTGCAATGTTCTATTGTTTCGTTCTACAACTCCATTTTGTTGGGGAGTTCTAGGACAAGAGAAGTCATGCGAAATTCCTTTTTCATTAAAAAATGTTTCAAATTTTTATTTTCAAATTCTCCACCATGATCACTTCTGACTTTGACAATTCTAAGATCCTTTTCATTTTGAACTTGGTTACAGAAGGCAACGAACACAGAATGTGACTCATCCTTGTGTCTTAAGAACTTTACCCATGTCCATGTACTATAGTTATCTATGATCTCTAACCCACACTTCTAGCCACTGACAAACACAGTTTTCACTGGTCCAAATAAGTCTATGTGTAGAAGTTCTAATGGCCTAGAGGTGGAAACAACATTTTTAGCTTTAAAAGTAGGTTTTGCAAATTTTCCTTTCTGACATGCTTCACACAGAGCATCTGAGCTGAACTTCAGATTAGGAAGTCCTCTGACCAGATTGAGTTTGTTAATCTGAGATATTCTTCTCACACTAACATGCCCCAATATTCTGTGCCAGACTTATTGCTCGTTGTTAATAGAAAGAAGGCATTTTACATTATGACTTTTTAGTTCAGAAAGTTTTATCTTATAAATGTTGTTTTTCCTCTTTCCATTAAACAAGATAGTTCCATCTTTCTGACTAACAGATATGCATGAATTTTGATTAAAGATTATATCATAATCGTTATCACTTAATTGACTTATGGATAACAGGTTATACATCAATCCATCAACTAAAAGCACATTATTAATAGAAGGAAGATTACCATTACCTACTGTTCCAGAGCCAATGATCTTCCCTCTTTGGTTGCTTCCAAAACCCACGTAGCCTCCAGGTTTAAGTTCCAGGCTTTGGAACATATGCTTTCTTCTCGTCATGTGTCGAGAGCATCCAGAGTCCAGGTACCATGACTGGTGTTTTAGCCTTGCTGCTAAAGATATCTGCTACATATATAATTTTTTCCTTAGGTAGCCATATCGTTTTGGGTCCTAGTTTGTTAGTTTTACCAAAATTTTGTTTGAATTTTGGTTTGGCATAATAATCATTACTAGTGTATTTTAGGTCATGTGTGTGCCCGTATGTGAAGTGTGATTTTAGTGGTGTGCATTTATAACTAGGTCCATGACTTTATTAGGTGGAGATACCTTACCTTGGTATCCTATTCCTTTTCTGCCATTCCTGCTAACTCCATAGATCATTGAAGCCATCTTGCTTCTATCAAACTTTTTAGCCAGAAACTTCTGAAAGCTGCGATCATACTCTTTGATGATCTTATCAGCATTACTGGAAGTCTGATATTATTTCCTTCTAAGAGTTTTATAAATCATTTTCTAATTTTAAAATCTTTTCCTTTAACTCGGAATTTTCTAATCTAAGACTCTCAGTTCTTTCAGAGCCAGAGACAAGATCCTTTTTCAAGTTCTTAAATTTGACTCTGATCTACTGATACCTTTCCAGAATTTCATTTAGACTTTCTGTAAGTTCAGCTTTAGTAAAACTAACAGTGAAATCAGAGAATACCTCTTATATGTCTGATTCTAAGTCTGAACCAGAAGCTTCGCTGTCTTCTGTCACATTTTCCATAAGAGCGATGTTGGCTCTTTCATCATCTGACTGATTCAGTATCAGAAGTGTCTGAATCATCCCATGTTGCCATGAGGCTTTTCTTCTTCTACTTGAAGAACTTCTTTTTGGGCTTCTTCTTCTAAAGCCTTGGACAATCACTTTTGTAGTGCCCTTGTTCATTGCACTCATAGCAGATGATGTCTTTGTTATATAACTTTCTATAACCGGAGGAAGCTTCAGATCTTCTGTGTCTAGAGGAGGACTCAGACTTTCTGTATCTGGAGGAGGATTCATTATGATTCTCTGATCTTCTCGAGTTTCTGAATTTTCTGTCTCTGCTTCCAAAGTTGATTGACCCTTCTAGAGTGAAGAGACAATTCGTCTTCTTCTGATGAGGATCCATCAGAAGTTTCTTCCATAGCCTGCAAAACCTTAAAGTCAAGTTTTTTGTTAGATTTTAATGCTAAAGGCTTACCTTGTTTCTGAGGCTCGTCTTCTTCTAGCTCTATCTCATGACTCTTGAGGGAGCTAACAAGTTCCTCCAGAGATATCTTGGTGAGATCTTTAGCCAACTTAAGTGCAGTGACCATTGGCCTCCATTGCTTTGGTATATTTTTGATGATATTCTTTACGTGATCAGAAGTAGAATATCCTTTGTCAAGAACTTTCAGCCCAACAACAAGAATCTGGAATCTAGAGAACATTGCTTCTATGGATTCACTGTCTTCCATCTTTAATGCTTCGTATTTCTGAATGAGCGCAAGGGCCTTGGTTTCTTTAACTTGTATGTTGCCTTCATGCGTCATTATTAGAGAGTCAAACATGTTTTTGGCTGTCTCTCTGTTTAAGATCTTCTCATATTTTGAGTATGAGATGGCACTGAGAAGTATTGTTCCGGCTTTATGATGGTTTCTGAAATCACGCTTTTGCTGGTCAGACATCCTTTTTCTATCTATCTTCTGACGACTTTCATCCATAGGATGTGTGTATCCATCAATTACCATGTCCCATAAATCAACATCATGAGCCATAAAGAAGCTTTCAATTCTGTCTTTTCAGTAGTCTAAATTTTCTCCATCAAAGACTGGAGGTTTGCCGTTGATTCTGTCCTTGTCCTCATGATAGTCATTGCTAATGTTTTGGCTTGGTCCCACCATAGAGTTTTTCTAAAGCTTGGATCTTATACTGACACAGTTAAGTGTATGAACTCAGAACCAGGCGCTTTGATACCAATTGAAGAAGTGAAAAAAACAAGAAGGGGGGGTTGAATTAAAACTTAAAATCAAAAGCAGTAAACACGATATTTTTATCCTGGTTATTTTAATCTCAAACTACTCCAGTCCACCCGCCAAGGTGATTTCGACTCTCTCCAACGAGGACTTAATTTACTAATAAAAACTGATTACAATACTACTTTGACAACTGCCAAAACCTTCTTGAGTACAACCACAACCCGGTTTATCTTAAGGAAAAATAGATTAATCAAAAGAAAATGATTTACTGTGTATTGTTGTTTTTCGTTACAAAAACTGTATCACTACTGTGATATATTACACTATTTGAGAGTATAAGAGAATATGAGTATTTGCAGCGTTTAAGATGTATGAGCAGTCATAGGTGAATGATCGTTAACGATTTGTCCTTTAAGCTTGTTTATATAGCATGGAAATCTTGTCCAAAATAAAGCGTGATAAAGGACACTCAATGCACTTTCCATATTGAGTAGATTCTTGTCTGAATGAAGCCGTTGCATATGATATTGTCTTAATTGAAAAGTAACGCTTCAGAACTAGGATATTGCATGCTGCTTTTACTTCAGAACTATGATGACTCATAGATGCGAGGATCTGTTGGCATATTAGACTTCTGCTCAGAGATGTGAGTATCTTTTACTTTAACGCAGATTCTTGCTTGAAAGCTTCTGTGGCTTAACTTCTGATGTTGTTTCAGTCAGAACTTCTGCATACAAAACAACACAAATTTAGAGTGCACATTTGTTCTTTGTGTCTGTTATAATCAAAACTCTAATTAAGGGTTGTAGAATCAAACTATGTTCTAACACCTTCCATCTCTTCTTAGTAGCAACTTGTTCAGGCATGTCATGCCTTAGAGTATAGAGGAAAGTTGCAGCATTAGTTGCATTTCTCCATTTCTGTAATTGCTATAACTCCTCAATAGTACAAGATCCAATCCTACTGTTTTTATAACAGTAAGTTGTTCCTTATTGTCCATATGCTCTAGAGTATCATTCTTCCTTTCAACAAGATTCCTGATCAGTTTCTTGCAACCACCAAGGTCCTTGTTCCAGCTATGTTGAATGATATATCTAAAAGAATTTAGATCTTCATAATGAAATGTCATGATATTTCTCTTGACACCATGTCTCTTCAACACTAGTTTAGAGAAACTTTCTCTTGTTTCCCTACCATCATCTTTAGAAGTATACCAAGAAGAACCTTCATGCTTTTTACTGACCCAAAAACCCAAGCTATTCCTCAAAGTAAAACAGTCATTAGTATATGATATCTTCATATTTAGTTCAATGATGTCTCCTTTATCAGAGTGAGTTGTAGTCAATTCCTATAACTATCCTTTAGTAGACAGGATTATGCTGGATTGAGAATTCATTGATTTAGTGTTTGTGAATTTGTAAATTTCCTCCCTCAGATCTTCAACAGTTTGCACACAGATTGTTCCAACATTGTCTCAGATATCAACCTTTTCTTTAGAAGCTAAATCATCAAATCTTACATAGATAGCTTCCATTGTCATACCTGCTCCAGAGTTAAATACTCTGTAAGCTCTTCTATTTGAAGAGTACCCCAGAAATATTCATTCATCACCCAAGTGATCCTTCTTGTCCACTTGATCTATGTCAGTAAAGATCAGACATTTACTTCCAAAGATATGAAAGTATTTAGCTTTAAGTTTCCTTCCTTTCCAAACCTCATAATGAGTAGCAGTGGTACCTCCTCTCAAAGTAACATTGTTATGAGTATAGCAAGCAATATTCATAGCTCCATCCTGAAACTCAATTATCAATTTCTTAGAATAAGCATGATTCTATCTGATTCTTGTATCGTTCTAATCTTTTGCTCAACAATTCCATCTCCCTTTGTTTTCCAGGAATAAGAGAACTCATGGCTTATTCTTTCAGAATTACAAAATTTAAAGAAATATGCATTCTTTAACTTCTTGTCATTTTAACTTTTAGCTTTGAAAATCCCACTCATCTTCTCTTCTTGAATGTTTTGACACAAACTTTTGAAGACTTCAAAAGTATCTGATTTTTCTCTAATAAAGTTCATTCAAGTATATCCAGAAAAGTCATCTACAACCACGAAGACATACCTTTTCCCCCCTAGGTTGTGTATCTGTAATGGTCCTATTACATCCAAATGAAGAAGTTCCAAAATTTTGGAAGTTGTCTGATGTTCCAACATTGAGTGTGGCATCATGTTTTTCTTTTTATTTTGACACTTATCACAAACTTTTCCTTCTTCAATATTGTGCTATGGAAAATTTCTTATGGATCCTTCAAATATGATTTTCTTTATTCTTTTTAAATGAAGACATCTAAGCTTCTGGTTCCATAGCATCACTTCATCCCCATTGGTTGTTCAACACGTGGAAGAGTAAGCCAATATTTGAGATTCCCATAAATATCAGTTGTTTTTGGAGCTAACCCCTTTCATTAGAACAACTTATTTCTCATCTTTGACTAGACATTCTAATTTATAGAAGTTGACTAATAAATCTTGGTCACACAATTTACTAAAGCTAATTAGATTAGAAGTCAATCCTTTGACAAACAACATATCTTCCAACCCGGGACAACCATCATACATTAGCTTTCCAACTCATTTGATTTATCTTTTAAACCCATCACCAAATATAATAGAACCCGTGGGATGTGGCTTGACATCCATCAATATCTTCTAGATCCCTATCATATGTCTAGATAATCCACTGTCAAAGTACCGATCTTCACTGGTTGAGTCTCTTAAAGAAGTATGTGCTAAAAGGTTAACATCCCTATTTTTAAAACTTCTCTTTTTGCTCACTGTATTAGCCTTGGAACAAACTGGATTTCTTTGATCTCCATACAATTTTAAACAGAAAGACTTTATATGACTAGACTCACCACCGTAGTGACATCTCCAAGTAGGCTGAGGTTGGTTTGAAGATTTATCACATTTGCCTAGATGTTGTAACATGAGTTTCGACATGTTGATCTTTTTCTTCTTTTCAGAAGGAAACAACTTCCCATAGGTTACTCTTCTTAGTTTATTATTAGATTCATAATGAACTCTAGCATTCTCATCCTCTTTCACCGTATTTATGGAATCTGTTAAGTTATCAATTTTGAAGTTTAAACGAATTACTTCACTTTGTAGATGAGAGACAATACATATGAGTTTATTTATCTCAATCTCCAAATCAACAATTATCTTCCTTCGTTCTTCCTCCTTCTCGAGGCTTTCATCACACTTGTCACAGGTATCCTTATAGGATACATCCAAGTCTTCATAAAGATCATTCTCATCACAATCATCAAGATACCGAAGATCTGAAATGAAAGCTTAATGAGATAGTGGAGGAAAGAGACCGAAGATCTGAAATGAAAGCTCAATGAGATAGTGGAGGAAAGAGACAGAATATCTAAAATGAAAGGTCAATGAGATAGTGGAGGAGTATAAGGGTTAAGTGCTGAGTGAAAGGCATAAAAAGGAATAAGTCGAAGAATCACTCAAGAGGCGTCAATAAGGGTTTAGAAGAGCACTTGAAGATTTGAGGGAACTAAAGAAGTTTAGTGAGAATCAAGAGAAAACATATGATAAATTGAAGGAAGATAGTCTACGTTAGGGGTGAAGTTACACGAACTTAGTCGACCGCGAGAAAATCATGATATCTTCCTAGAGCTCAAAAAAGAAGGCATGCACTGGAGAGACTTCTTCTCAAAATTAGAAGGGCTAGCAAATGTAGTGATTAGAGACATCCTAGAAAATATGAAGAAAGTTGATGCATCAATGCATCCATTGAACACTCCAACATAAGCTTACAAATTTGTTAAATTTTGTAAAAATATGTTATAAGAGTTTAGGGAAAAATTGGATGTACTTTGAAAAGTACAAATTTGAGATGATAGTTTTTTTTATCTGTGTACTCTCTTTCTAATCATTAATGAAAAATTTATTGCTTTCAGTATCAATCCTGATTTTACTCTTTGACACTTCTATATTTTTTAGATGTTTATAATAATTGTAACTCTCAAGATTCTCTAAAAGTAAATAATATAATAATAAAAAACACATACATCATCATGCATCCACATTCGAATCATCATCATTGCATCCACATTTTGTTCAAAAGAATCAATTAATCTTTTTCAATATAAAAAAAATTAATTAAACAAATTGATTCCCCAATATTTGTGCATAACTCAAAATATCTCCAAGAGAATTATGGAAGAACTTGAACAAGGTCAAAAGGCGTTGAGGTGAGACTAATATCAACTTCAAATTAAGATGGATCCAATTCTTGAAACCTTGAAATCTATAGCAAGAAGAGAATACAATTTTTAACCAACCGTTGCAGCAAAAATAACTACTCGGCTACATCTACCTAGCTTGACCCCTGATCCACATCAGGTCTATACGGTAACTGTACTATTCCTAGTGTATGATCTTCCTCTCGATTATACCCCACCACAAGCTACTAATATCGCTGGTAACAGCTCGTCGCACCCTTACCATGTGAAAATTCAAGCACCCAATTTGGATGAGGTCCCAGCCGCCCAAGAAAACTCCAACACCTCAAAATGGTGGAGAAAACCCTAAGCTTGAGCGTCTAAGCTCAAATCCTCAAGATACACACCCGAAGATATAACTTAAAGTTCCTCAATATTGGCAACAACCTATGATATAAGTTGAGCTAAAGGACAAGTAGTACCATGACATAAAGGAACGATTAAGGGAAATCGAAGGGCATAATGTTCATAATCTCAATTCTTTCAACATGATTTTTGTCCTTGACGTGACCATTCCTCCAAAATGTAAGACACCAAAATTAGAGAAGTATAAAGGTCTTATTAGTCCAAGGAACCATTTGGTGATGTTTTGTAGGAAGATGACTTCATATGCGAACAATGAGAAAATTTAAATTCACTTTTTCAAGACAGTTTGAGTAGGGCATCTCTTAATTGGTACATGCACCTGGAGAGAAGTTGAATTTGATCTTGGACTGATTTGGATGATGCCATTTTGAAATAGTATAAGTACAATATGGACATGGCTTATAATCTTATGCAATTGTAGAGCTTAGTCAAGAAGGATGCTAAAACCTTCAAGGAGTATCCATAACATTGGAGAGAAGCGGCCCATGTTGAACCACCTTTATCTGAGAGGGAGCTGGTGAAAATGTTCATTGATAAATTACAAGCCCCGTTCTATGAAAAAATGATTAGGTGTCTTCAGACTTTTCTGATTTCGTAGTTATTGGAGAAATAATATAGAATAGATTGAAGAATGGAAATATCAAAGGTGCCTAAGGTGGTCAAAGTGGTGCAAATAAATTCTCCATAACTTCCTAAAAGAGGAAGGAATGAGAAACAAACTCTATAATGGCGATTCATGTAGGTTCTTACCATTCACTGGTAAAATCTTTTATTCCCTTAAATGTTCAACTATTTCCACCCTTAATTCCTTAATTTCGATACATGTATGTTGCGAAATTATTACCAGTTCAGTATCCACAACCGATGCCTCTGAGACCTTTGTTCCAACAACCATTTCCTATGCATCAGCAAGTCCAATAGAACCAGTCACAAAATAAAAAAAAAATTTAGACCAATGATTAACCAAGATAGAATGTATTCCCGTCTAGATTTAATTCTGGTACCATGTAGTTGTTTAGTTATTGGCTTGCATTTTTGGTAAAACCCAAGTGTATGTGTGAATGTCATGACTGATGTCATAACATTCTAGTTTAGTTTGTACTGATTCATTAGGTACCTTTGCAGAAAAATATTGTCATTCAGGTACTGATGTTCATAAGTGTGTATCTGAGCATTTTGCTAAATGATCACATTTTCCTAAATCAGTAGACAGGTTTTTTCAGATGTCATAACAGATGTTAAGACATCCTGTTCTGAACTAACAGGTTTGCAGTTTGGGTAATTCTGAGTTTTTTCAGGAAAATGACTCAGTCTTTCCAGAACAGCTTCCTGCGTTTTCTCTGGGTTAACCTAGCTCAACCCTAACCTGGTTGATAAAGTCATGTGACCTAGTCTTAAGGTCAAATGGAATTAACCCTAGCTTTTTGTGGAAACCCTAACTGAAGATGCATCTGCTATATATTCAACAGAGCTGCTGTTTTGCAAGTAATCCCTTTTTGGTCAGAAGATCATTTGTAAACTGTATAGGTTTAATTATTGTACTTCAAGCAATTATCATTGTGATAAGTGACTTGGAATAGGTTTTTAATTGTAAGGGTTGTGTAGCACTCAAAGCTTTGAAGCAAGAGTGTTTGAATGTCTCTTGACTAAAGCTGTGAAGCAGAGTCAAGTTAGTTGTGTGTATCACTCAAAGCTGTGAAGCAAGAGTGGTTGTGTTGCTTGATTAAAAAGCTGTGAAGCTTAATCAAGTGTATGTTTTTGAAGAGTGTCTTCATCAATTCATTAGTCAAATTGTTTTATGTATCACTGCTGTGATTGAGGGGGAGTGAGTAGGAACTCAGGTTTAAGTTGTACTTAGATTGAAATTGCATTGGGTAGGTCTTAAGTGAAGGAGATAAACTAGTTGGTTTATTCCTGAATTAACATCTCTTATAGTGGATTTCCTCCCTGGCTTGGTAGCCCCCAGAGTAGGTGTTGTTGCACACTGAACTGGGTAAACAATTGACTGTGTTCTTTACTGTTTTTGTATTTACTGTCTTATAGAAAGTCAGATACGGTGTCATAACATTAAACGTGACATTGAGTATCTGCAGCCAGAATTTCAATTGGTATCAGAGCAGGGACCCTGCCTGTATTACTGGGTGAGATCTAGGGATATCACTTTCTGGCACTATGGACAAAGAAGGAGTTTTTGGAAATAGACCACCCATTCTGGATGGAACTAATTATGACTACTGGAAACCTCGTATGATTGCCTTCTTAAAATCTCTGGACAAAAAGGCTTGGAGAGCTGCTGACAAAGGATGGATCCATCCCACCATAACTGAGAAAGATGGGACAATCAGTTTGAAACCTGAGGAAGATTGGAGTAAAGAAGAAGATGAGTTAGCCCTGGGAAATTCCAAAGCTTTAAATGCCTTGTTCAATGGAATTGATAGAAAAATTTTCAGACTAGTTCATCAATATGAACTGGCCAAGGAAGTTTGGGACACTCTCAAAACTACTCATGAGGGCACTTCCAAAGTAAAAATGTCAAGGCTTCAGATGTTGACTACCAAGTTTGAGAATCTAAAAATGATGGAAGATGAAACCATTCATGAGTTTCACATGAACATCTTGGAGATTGCCAACACCTCAGGAGCACTGGGAGAAAAGATGTCAGAAGAAAAACTGGTAAGGAAGATTCTCAGATCCTTGCCTAAAAGATTTGCAATGAAGGTAACTGCCATAGAGGAAGCCCAGGACATCAGCAAGTTGAAAGTGGATGAACTTATTGGGTCTCTTCAGACTTTTGAGTTAGGGATCACTGATAATGGTGACAAGAAGAACAAGAGCATAGCACTTGTATCCAACACTGATGTTGAAAACAAGGAGGATGAAGAAGAAAATATTTTAGAAGCTATAGCCATGCTTGGAAGACAGCTCAACAAGCTCATCAAAAGAATGGATCCAAAGTCAAGGTCTAATGTTCATAACATTCCCTCTGACATTGACAGTTCCAGCAGAAGACCAAGGTCAGAAGAAAAGGGAAACCAAGGCAGAGGCATTCAATGCCATGGCTGTGAAGGATATGGACATATTCGAGCTGAATGTCCTACCTTTCTTAAGAAACAAAAGAAAGGAATGACTGTCACTTGGTCTGACTGTGATTCAGAAAGTAATTCTGAAGAAGAATCTGCCAAACTAGTTACTGCTCTAACTAGTGTTTGTACCTCTGACAGTGACACTAGTGATGAAGAAGTGACATTTGAAGAACTGGCTGATACCTACAAGAAATTGTGTATCAGAAGTGCTGAAGTCTGTGTGTAGAATGAGAAAAAATCAAAACTCATTATAAAGCTGGAGGCTGAAAAAAGGGCAGATCTTGAAACCATAAGTCACCTAGAAGGGGAAGTTCAATTACTGAACTCACAACTAAACCAAATGACAAAATCTGTCAAGATGTTGACCAATGGATCAGATAAATTGGAAGAGATTCTTCAAGTTGGACAAAATGTGGGAAACAAATCTGGTCTAGGATTTGTGGAAGCTAAGAAATCTGGTGCAGACAAGAAGATCAGGCATGTTAAACAATTGTCAAAGCAGATGTCTCAACACAACTCTCAACATCAGAAATACATGAAGAAAAAATACCAAAGATGGAGATGTCATCATTGTGGGAGGTATGGACATATAAAGCCCTTCTGCTTCAAATTGCATGGATACCCTAATCAAAACTCAGGTGCTAAACCTAAGCCAAAAAGGGTACCTCATACTCCTCATTGGAAGAAAAAGGCTACTGCCCTGATAGCCCATACTTCCCTGAGAGTGTCTGCAAAGGAAGGCTGGTACTTTGACAATGGTTGCTCTAAACACATGACTGGAATAAAGAACATTCTCAATCATGTCAAACCTCACAACACTAGTTATGTGACCTTTGGAGATGGTGCTAAAGGTGAAATCAAAGGAGTTGGTAATTTGGACTGCCCTGAAGTTCCAAGACTGAGTGAAGTCTTGCTGGTAAAGGGGCTGACTGCTAATCTCATTAGTATCAGTCAATTATGTGATCTAGGATTCAAGGTCAACTTCTCAAAATCTGAATGTCTAGTAATTAATGAAAAACTAGAAGTTGTAATGAAAGGAATCAGATCCAAAGATAACTGCTACTTGTGGCAGCCTGAGAACACTAATAACTCCACCATGTGTCCAATTACCAAAGAAGAAAAAGAGATGAAACTGTGGCAGCATAAGCTTGGTCATCTTCATCTAAGAAGAATGAAAAGAGATATCTCTATGGAAGCAGACAGAAGAACTCCAAAACTACAGGTTGATAATGTCTATGATGTGGCAAATAAACTTGAAGAAGGATGTGTTGTCAGAACCATAAGTTATCATGACAAGGATGTTGGAAATAACAAGTCTAATAAATTCTGTTTCCCTGAAGAAATGAGGCGTGAAGTCTCCTCTCCTATAACTCTCCATCAAAATGGAGTGGACAAAAAGAAAATCATTCAAGAATCAACCAGAACTATGATTCATGTCAAAAGAATGCCTTCCCAACTCTGTGCGGAAATAGTTGCTGCTAGGAATAACTGTTCTCAAAATATCTGGTCAAAACAGATGCTCACTGAGTATAATGTCTCACAAGATGTTGTGACATTGTGTTGTGACAATCTGAGTACAATCAATATTTCCATGAACCCTATTCAGCATAACAGGACCAAGCACATTGACTTTGTAGAGAAGAAGTCATTTAAACTGGAACATGGTATCTTTAAGCTTCAGCTGACTGATTCTTCTACCAAGGCTCTTGTTGGAAATAAACTTGAAAACTTGAGGGGCAGGTTGGGTATTTACCAACATGAGAAATTATAGCAATTAATTTTGCTTAAAACAAGGGTTGAAGGAGTTAATTTTATTAAGTCTATTTTTAGTGGGTTAATCATATGTTTTCCCAATTCTTTCAAAAGCCTTAAGAAGTTGAAAAGACTCTCTTTTGCCTCCTACCTCTCTCGTCCTTGCAACCTGTTCCCTCCTCTCAATCAAAGTTTTTTCTCAAATTGCTACTGGTGCTCAAAGTCAATCAAAATGTCTCAGACATCATCTTCAACCAAGGCGACTTCATCATCCTCATCATCTTCATCATCTGACCAAGACTCTAGAGCAATCACCACATGCATAGAATCTGAAGTTCTTGAGGTCACTCCTCTCAGAGAGATGGCAACTGACCCAGCCAAAGTCAAAAAGCTAAGAACTAGACATGCAGGAAGAGCTCAAGCTGCAGCCTCTGGTAATCCTTCTCATCCTTCTTCTTCTGTACCAAATAGAGAAGGATCAGTTCAAGTTCATCAAGCTATTTCTAGGCTTGTTACTAGTATACTAAGCGGAAACCAACCTGTACCGGGGATTTCTGTCCCTTTAAATCAATCAGGAAGCCCAAATGTGGACCTCTCTGAGAATGTAGATGTCTCTGAGAATGTTGTGACACAAAATGACAACATTCAGAACCCTTCAGAAAAGACTGCTGATCCACCTATCATTGATGTGGATGAGTATTACTCAGATAATGATCTTATTGCCAATGTAAACCCTAGCATAGCTAGGAGATTGATGAAAAGAAAGGGTAATCAGAATGATGCAAAATGTGTGTCCAAAGATAAACCTGCTGTTAAGAAATCCAAGGCTGAAGGCATGGCTGAGGTAGAATCTGTGAAAATTATTCAGACCAAAGGGAAGAAGGCCCAGGTGCATACTGCTAGACAACCAATTTCAAAGAAGAGAAAAGAACCTGAATCTTCTGATTCTGATGAGGAATCAGAATTTGAGATTGATGCTGAAGAAATTCCTATCAGAAGGAAGCTCCCCTCCAGCAAAATTGCTAGAGTTCCTGAAGTCCCAATAGACAACATCTCTTTTCATCATCCTGACAATGCAAACAGATGGAAGTATGTTTGCTTAAAGAGAATAGCTTTAGAAAGAGAACTCAACAATGATGCCATGGAGTGCAAAGACATCATGGACCTGATCAAGAATGCTGGACTGATGAAGACAGTGATAAAATTTAACAAGTGTTATGAAAATCTGGTCAAGGAGTTTATAGTGAACTTGTCTAATGATTGTGATGATGGAAGGTCAGCTGACTTTGAAAGTGTTTTTGTTAGAGGAAGAAGGGTCAAGTTCTCTCCATCAGAAATTAACAAATTTCTTGGAAGAACAAATGAGGATTGTCCTGATCTGGAGGTCACTGACAATGAAGTTTGTCAAACCATCACAGCAAGGCAAGTGAAGTGCTGGCCCTTGAAAGGCAAGCTGAATGCCAGCAAACTCAGCATGAAATTTGCCATCCTGCACAAGATTGGTGCAGCCAACTGGGTGCCTACAAACCATAAATCAACTATCTCCACAGGATTGGGGAGATTTATTTATGCTGCGGGAACCAAGACTGCTTTTGACTATGGCAGGTATATCTTTGAACAAACTTTAAAACATGCTGGTAGTTATGCTATCAAAGGACCAATTGCCTTTCCCTCCCTCCTTTGTGGAATTATCCTTGCACAATACCCTGATATCCTGGTGGCAAGAGATACAGCCTGCAAAAGAGCTCCTGCCCTTGGCTTGCACTACAAACTGTTTCAGGGATCTCATGCTCCAGATATTGTCATAACATCAGCTGAGACATCGTCTGTGAAGACCCAGTCCAAGACATCTGATGTCATAGCTGTTTTAAAAGAGACCTGCAAAGAGCTGGATGCTAGGAAAAAGACCCTAGAAATCCTAATTACCAGGTTAGAAAAGGAGGAAGCTGAAGGAAACAGAAGGGAAGAAGGTGTAGAAGCTGAAGGTCATCTCAATATTGAAGAAACTAGCTCCTCTGAGTCTGATGACAGTGCTTAAAGGTTGGTTGCTGTTTGGTGGTGTTGCTGGTTGGTGCTGGTACCTGGTGGAGTTTGGAAGTGTGTTCAGTTTTTTTTCTGCTGCTGCTCTTATTACTTCTTCTGGATAACTGTATAATTTTTATGAACATGCAGTCATTCTTTGGACCATTTGTGGCTAAAGAGGGGGAGAATATTTTGGTACTTGCTTAATTAGAAATTCTATTTTTCTGCAGTCATTTCTTTCTGTTGCTATCTATCTCTGATTACTTAGGGTCTTTAGCCAAAAATCTGCCAAAGGGGGAGTTTGTAGTTGTTTAGTTATTGGCTTGCATTTTTGGTAAAACCCAAGTGTATGTGTGAATGTCATGACTGATGTCATAACATTCTAGTTTAGTTTGTACTGATTCATTAGGTACCTTTGCAGAAAAATATTGTCATTCAGGTACTGATGTTTATAAGTGTGTATCTGAGCATTTTGCAAAATGATCACATTTTCCTAAATCAGTAGACAGGTTTTTTCAGATGTCATAACAGATGTTAAGACATCCTGTTCTGAACTAGCAGGTTTGCAGTTTGGGTAATTCTGAGTTTTTTCAGGAAAATGACTCAGTCTTTCCAGAACAGCTTCCTGCGTTTTCTCTGGGTTAACCTAGCTCAACCCTAACCTGGTTGATAAAGTCCTGTGACCTAGTCTTAAGGTCAAATGGAATTAACCCTAGCTTTTTGTGGAAACCCTAACTGAAGATGCAGCTGCTATATATTCAACAGAGCTGCTGTTTTGCAAGTAATCCCTTTTTGGTCAGAAGATCATTTGTAAACTGTATAGGTTTAATTATTGTACTTCAAGCAATTATCATTGTGATAAGTGACTTGGAATAGGTTTTTAATTGTAAGGGTTGTGTAGCACTCAAAGCTTTGAAGCAAGAGTGTTTGAATGTCTCTTGACTAAAGCTGTGAAGCAGAGTCAAGTTAGTTGTGTGTATCACTCAAAGCTGTGAAGCAAGAGTGATTATGTTGCTTGATTAAAAAGCTGTGAAGCTTAATCAAGTGTATGTTTTTGAAGAGTGTCTTCATCAATTCATTAGTCAAATTGTTTTATGTATCAGTGCTGTGATTGAGGGGGAGTGAGTAGGAACTCAGGTTTAAGTTGTACTTAGATTGAAATTGCATTGGGTAGGTCTTAAGTGAAGGAGATAAACTGGTTGGTTTATTCCTGAATTAACATCTCTTATAGTGGATTTCCTCCCTGGCTTGGTAGCCCCCAGAGTAGGTGTTGTTGCACACTGAACTGGGTAAACAATTGACTGTGTTCTTTACTGTTTTTGTATTTACTGTCTTATAGAAAGTCAGATACGGTGTCATAACATTAAACGTGACATTGAGTATCTGCAGCCAGAATTTCAATTGGTATCAGAGCAGGCACCCTGCCTGTATTACTGGGTGAGATCTAGGGATATCACTTTCTGGCACTATGGACAAAGAAGGAGTTTTTGGAAATAGACCACCCATTCTGGATGGAACTAATTATGACTACTGGAAACCTCGTATGATTGCCTTCTTAAAATCTCTAGACAAAAAGGCTTGGAGAGCTGCTGACAAAGGATGGATCCATCCCACCATAACTGAGAAAGATGGGACAATCAGTCTGAAACCTGAGGAAGATTGGAGTAAAGAAGAAGATGAGTTAGCCCTGGGAAATTCCAAAGCTTTAAATGCCTTGTTCAATGGAATTGATAGAAAAATTTTCAGACTAGTTCATCAATATGAACTGGCCAAGGAAGTTTGGGACACTCTCAAAACTACTCATGAGGGCACTTCCAAAGTAAAAATGTCAAGGCTTCAGATGTTGACTACCAAGTTTGAGAATCTAAAAATGATGGAAGATGAAACCATTCATGAGTTTCACATGAACATCTTGGAGATTGCCAACACCTCAGGAGCACTGGGAGAAAAGATGTCAGAAGAAAAACTGGTAAGGAAGATTCTCAGATCCTTGCCTAAAAGATTTGCAATGAAGGTAACTGCCATAGAGGAAGCCCAGGACATCAGCAAGTTGAAAGTGGATGAACTTATTGGGTCTCTTCAGACTTTTGAGTTAGGGATCACTGATAATGGTGACAAGAAGAACAAGAGCATAGCACTTGTATCCAACACTGATGTTGAAAACAAGGAGGATGAAGAAGAAAATATTTCAGAAGCTATAGCCATGCTTGGAAGACAGTTCAACAAGCTCATCAAAAGAATGGATCCAAAGTCAAGGTCTAATGTTCATAACATTCCCTCTGACATTGACAGTTCCAGCAAAAGACCAAGGTCAGAAGAAAAGGGAAACCAAGGCAGAGGCATTCAATGCCATGGCTGTGAAGGATATGGACATATTCGAGCTGAATGTCCTACCTTTCTTAAGAAACAAAAGAAAGGAATGACTGTCACTTGGTCTGACTGTGATTCAGAAAGTAATTCTGAAGAAGAATCTGCCAAACTAGTTACTGCTCTAACTAGTGTTTGTACCTCTGACAGTGACACTAGTGATGAAGAAGTGACATTTGAAGAACTGGCTGATACCTACAAGAAATTGTGTATCAGAAGTGCTGAAGTCTGTGTGCAGAATGAGAAAAAATCAAAACTCATTATAAAGCTGGAGGCTGAAAAAAGGGCAGATCTTGAAACCATAAGTCACCTAGAAGGGGAAGTTCAATTACTGAACTCACAACTAAACCAAATGACAAAATCTGTCAAGATGTTGACCAATGGATCAGATAAATTGGAAGAGATTCTTCAAGTTGGACAAAATGTGGGAAACAAATCTGGTCTAGGATTTGTGGAAGCTAAGAAATCTGGTGCAGACAAGAAGATCAGGCATGTTAAACAATTGTCAAAGCAGATGTCTCAACACAACTCTCAACATCAGAAATACATGAAGAAAAAATACCAAAGATGGAGATGTCATCATTGTGGGAGGTATGGACACATAAAGCCCTTCTGCTTCAAATTGCATGGATACCCTAATCAAAACTCAGGTGCTAAACCTAAGCCAAAAAGGGTACCTCATACTCCTCATTGGAAGAAAAAGGCTACTGCCCTGATAGCCCATACTTCCCTTAGAGTGTCTGCAAAGGAAGGCTGGTACTTTGACAATGGTTGCTCTAAACACATGACTGGAATAAAGAACATTCTCAATCATGTCAAACCTCACAACACTAGTTATGTGACCTTTGGAGATGGTGCTAAAGGTGAAATCAAAGGAGTTGGTAATTTGGACTGCCCTGAAGTTCCAAGACTGAGTGAAGTCTTGCTGGTAAAGGGGCTGACTGCTAATCTCATTAGTATCAGTCAATTATGTGATCTAGGATTCAAGGTCAACTTCTCAAAATCTGAATGTCTAGTAATTAATGAAAAACTAGAAGTTGTAATGAAAGGAATCAGATCCAAAGATAACTGCTACTTGTGGCAGCCTGAGAACACTAATAACTCCACTATGTGTCCAATTACCAAAGAAGAAAAAGAGATGAAACTGTGGCAGCATAAGCTTGGTCATCTTCATCTAAGAAGAATGAAAAGAGCTATCTCTATGGAAGCAGACAGAAGAACTCCAAAACTACAGGTTGATAATGTCTATGATGTGGCAAATAAACTTGAAGAAGGATGTGTTGTCAGAACCATAAGTTATCATGACAAGGATGTTGGAAATAACAAGTCTAATAAATTCTGTTTCCCTGAAGAAATGAGGCGTGAAGTCTCCTCTCCTATAACTCTCCATCAAAATGGAGTGGACAAAAAGAAAATCATTCAAGAATCAACCAGAACTATGATTCATGTCAAAAGAATGCCTTCCCAACTCTGTGCGGAAATAGTTGCTGCTAGGAATAACTGTTCTCAAAATATCTGGTCAAAACAGATGCTCACTGAGTATAATGTCTCACAAGATGTTGTGACATTGTGTTGTGACAATCTGAGTACAATCAATATTTCCATGAACCCTATTCAGCATAACAGGACCAAGCACATTGACTTTGTAGAGAAGAAGTCATTTAAACTGGAACATGGTATCTTTAAGCTTCAGCTGACTGATTCTTCTACCAAGGCTCTTGTTGGAAATAAACTTGAAAACTTGAGGGGCAGGTTGGGTATTTACCAACATGAGAAATTATAGCAATTAATTTTGCTTAAAACAAGGGTTGAAGGAGTTAATTTTATTAAGTCTATTTTTAGTGGGTTAATCATATGTTTTCCCAATTCTTTCAAAAGCCTTAAGAAGTTGAAAAGACTCTCTTTTGCCTCCTACCTCTCTCGTCCTTGCAACCTGTTCCCTCCTCTCAATCAAAGTTTTTTCTCAAATTGCTACTGGTGCTCAAAGTCAATCAAAATGTCTCAGACATCATCTTCAACCAAGGCGACTTCATCATCCTCATCATCTTCATCATCTGACCAAGACTCTAGAGCAATCACCACATGCATAGAATCTGAAGTTCTTGAGGTCACTCCTCTCAGAGAGATGGCAACTGACCCAGCCAAAGTCAAAAAGCTAAGAACTAGACATGCAGGAAGAGCTCAAGCTGCAGCCTCTGGTAATCCTTCTCATCCTTCTTCTTCTGTACCAAATAGAGAAGGATCAGTTCAAGTTCATCAAGCTATTTATAGGCTTGTTACTAGTATACTAAGCGGAAACCAACCTGTACCGGGGATTTCTGTCCCTTTAAATCAATCAGGAAGCCCAAATGTGGACCTCTCTGAGAATGTAGATGTCTCTGAGAATGTTGTGACACAAAATGACAACATTCAGAACCCTTCAGAAAAGACTGCTGATCCACCTATCATTGATGTGGATGAGTATTACTCAGATAATGATCTTATTGCCAATGTAAACCCTAGCATAGCTAGGAGATTGATGAAAAGAAAGGGTAATCAGAATGATGCAAAATGTGTGTCCAAAGATAAACCTGCTGTTAAGAAATCCAAGGCTGAAGGCATGGCTGAGGTAGAATCTGTGAAAATTATTCAGACCAAAGGGAAGAAGGCCCAGGTGCATACTGCTAGACAACCAATTTCAAAGAAGAGAAAAGAACCTGAATCTTCTGATTCTGATGAGGAATCAGAATTTGAGATTGATGCTGAAGAAATTCCTATCAGAAGGAAGCTCCCCTCCAGCAAAATTGCTAGAGTTCCTGAAGTCCCAACAGACAACATCTCTTTTCATCATCCTGACAATGCAAACAGATGGAAGTATGTTTGCTTAAAGAGAATAGCTTTAGAAAGAGAACTCAACAATGATGCCATGGAGTGCAAAGACATCATGGACCTGATCAAGAATGCTGGACTGATGAAGACAGTGATAAAATTTAACAAGTGTTATGAAAATCTGGTCAAGGAGTTTATAGTGAACTTGTCTAATGATTGTGATGATGGAAGGTCAGCTGACTTTGAAAGTGTTTTTGTTAGAGGAAGAAGGGTCAAGTTCTCTCCATCAGAAATTAACAAATTTCTTGGAAGAACAAATGAGGATTGTCCTGATCTGGAGGTCACTGACAATGAAGTTTGTCAAACCATCACAGCAAGGCAAGTGAAGTGCTGGCCCTTGAAAGGCAAGCTGAATGCCAGCAAACTCAGCATTAAATTTGCCATCCTGCACAAGATTGGTGCAGCCAACTGGGTGCCTACAAACCATAAATCAACTATCTCCACAGGATTGGGGAGATTTATTTATGCTGTGGGAACCAAGACTGCTTTTGACTATGGCAGGTATATCTTTGAACAAACTTTAAAACATGCTGGTAGTTATGCTATCAAAGGACCAATTGCCTTTCCCTCCCTCCTTTGTGGAATTATCCTTGCACAATACCCTGATATCCTGGTGGCAAGAGATACAGCCTGCAAAAGAGCTCCTGCCCTTGGCTTGCACTACAAACTGTTTCAGGGATCTCATGCTCCAGATATTGTCATAACATCAGCTGAGACATCGTCTGTGAAGACCCAGTCCAAGACATCTGATGTCATAGCTGTTTTAAAAGAGACCTGCAAAGAGCTGGATGCTAGGAAAAAGACCCTAGAAATCCTAATTACCAGGTTAGAAAAGGAGGAAGCTGAAGGAAACAGAAGGGAAGAAGGTGTAGAAGCTGAAGGTCATCTCAATATTGAAGAAACTAGCTCCTCTGAGTCTGATGACAGTGCTTAAAGGTTGGTTGCTGTTTGGTGGTGTTGCTGGTTGGTGCTGGTACCTGGTGGAGTTTGGAAGTGTGTTCAGTTTTTTTTCTGCTGCTGCTCTTATTACTTCTTCTGGATAACTGTATAATTTTTATGAACATGCAGTCATTCTTTGGCCCATTTGTGGCTAAAGAGGGGGAGAATATTTTGGTACTTGCTTAATTAGAAATTCTATTTTTCTGCAGTCATTTCTTTCTGCTGCTATCTATCTCTGATTACTTAGGGTCTTTAGCCAAAAATCTGCCAAAGGGGGAGTTTGTAGTTGTTTAGTTATTGGCTTGCATTTTTGGTAAAACCCAAGTGTATGTGTGAATGTCATGACTGATGTCATAACATTCTAGTTTAGTTTGTACTGATTCATTAGGTACCTTTGCAGAAAAATATTGTCATTCAGGTACTGATGTTTATAAGTGTGTATCTGAGCATTTTGCAAAATGATCACATTTTCCTAAATCAGTAGACAGGTTTTTTCAGATGTCATAACAGATGTTAAGACATCCTGTTCTGAACTAACAGGTTTGCAGTTTGGGTAATTCTGAGTTTTTTCAGGAAAATGACTCAGTCTTTCCAGAACAGCTTCCTGCGTTTTCTCTGGGTTAACCTAGCTCAACCCTAACCTGGTTGATAAAGTCCTGTGACCTAGTCTTAAGGTCAAATGGAATTAACCCTAGCTTTTTGTGGAAACCCTAACTGAAGATGCAGCTGCTATATATTCAACAGAGCTGCTGTTTTGCAAGTAATCCCTTTTTGGTCAGAAGATCATTTGTAAACTGTATAGGTTTAATTATTGTACTTCAAGCAATTATCATTGTGATAAGTGACTTGGAATAGGTTTTTAATTGTAAGGGTTGTGTAGCACTCAAAGCTTTGAAGCAAGAGTGTTTGAATGTCTCTTGACTAAAGCTGTGAAGCAGAGTCAAGTTAGTTGTGTGTATCACTCAAAGCTGTGAAGCAAGAGTGATTATGTTGCTTGATTAAAAAGCTGTGAAGCTTAATCAAGTGTATGTTTTTGAAGAGTGTCTTCATCAATTCATTAGTCAAATTGTTTTATGTATCAGTGCTGTGATTGAGGGGGAGTGAGTAGGAACTCAGGTTTAAGTTGTACTTAGATTGAAATTGCATTGGGTAGGTCTTAAGTGAAGGAGATAAACTGGTTGGTTTATTCCTGAATTAACATCTCTTATAGTGGATTTCCTCCCTGGCTTGGTAGCCCCCAGAGTAGGTGTTGTTGCACACTGAACTGGGTAAACAATTGACTGTGTTCTTTACTGTTTTTGTATTTACTGTCTTATAGAAAGTCAGATACGGTGTCATAACATTAAACGTGACATTGAGTATCTACAGCCAGAATTTCAATTGGTATCAGAGCAGGCACCCTGCCTGTATTACTGGGTGAGATCTAGGGATATCACTTTCTGGCACTATGGACAAAGAAGGAGTTTTTGGAAATAGACCACCCATTCTGGATGGAACTAATTATGACTACTGGAAACCTCGTATGATTGCCTTCTTAAAATCTCTAGACAAAAAGGCTTGGAGAGCTGCTGACAAAGGATGGATCCATCCCACCATAACTGAGAAAGATGGGTCAATCAGTCTGAAACCTGAGGAAGATTGGAGTAAAGAAGAAGATGAGTTAGCCCTGGGAAATTCCAAAGATTTAAATGCCTTGTTCAATGGAATTGATAGAAAAATTTTCAGACTAGTTCATCAATATGAACTGGCCAAGGAAGTTTGGGACACTCTCAAAACTACTCATGAGGGCACTTCCAAAGTAAAAATGTCAAGGCTTCAGATGTTGACTACCAAGTTTGAGAATCTAAAAATGATGGAAGATGAAACCATTCATGAGTTTCACATGAACATCTTGGAGATTGCCAACACCTCAGGAGCACTGGGAGAAAAGATGTCAGAAGAAAAACTGGTAAGGAAGATTCTCAGATCCTTGCCTAAAAGATTTGCAATGAAGGTAACTGCCATAGAGGAAGCCCAGGACATCAGCAAGTTGAAAGTGGATGAACTTATTGGGTCTCTTCAGACTTTTGAGTTAGGGATCACTGATAATGGTGACAAGAAGAACAAGAGCATAGCACTTGTATCCAACACTGATGTTGGAAACAAGGAGGATGAAGAAGAAAATATTTCAGAAGCTATAGCCATGCTTGGAAGACAGTTCAACAAGCTCATCAAAAGAATGGATCCAAAGTCAAGGTCTAATGTTCATAACATTCCCTCTGACATTGACAGTTCCAGCAGAAGACCAAGGTCAGAAGAAAAGGGAAACCAAGGCAGAGGCATTCAATGCCATGGCTGTGAAGGATATGGACATATTCGAGCTGAATGTCCTACCTTTCTTAAGAAACAAAAGAAAGGAATGACTGTCACTTGGTCTGACTGTGATTCAGAAAGTAATTCTGAAGAAGAATCTGCCAAACTAGTTACTGCTCTAACTAGTGTTTGTACCTCTGACAGTGACACTAGTGATGAAGAAGTGACATTTGAAGAACTGGCTGATACCTACAAGAAATTGTGTATCAGAAGTGCTGAAGTCTGTGTGCAGAATGAGAAAAAATCAAAACTCATTATAAAGCTGGAGGCTGAAAAAAGGGCAGATCTTGAAACCATAAGTCACCTAGAAGGGGAAGTTCAATTACTGAACTCACAACTAAACCAAATGACAAAATCTGTCAAGATGTTGACCAATGGATCAGATAAATTGGAAGAGATTCTTCAAGTTGGACAAAATGTGGGAAACAAATCTGGTCTAGGATTTGTGGAAGCTAAGAAATCTGGTGCAGACAAGAAGATCAGGCATGTTAAACAATTGTCAAAGCAGATGTCTCAACACAACTCTCAACATCAGAAATACATGAAGAAAAAATACCAAAGATGGAGATGTCATCATTGTGGGAGGTATGGACACATAAAGCCCTTCTGCTTCAAATTGCATGGATACCCTAATCAAAACTCAGGTGCTAAACCTAAGCCAAAAAGGGTACCTCATACTCCTCATTGGAAGAAAAAGGCTACTGCCCTGATAGCCCATACTTCCCTGAGAGTGTCTGCAAAGGAAGGCTGGTACTTTGACAATGGTTGCTCTAAACACATGACTGGAATAAAGAACATTCTCAATCATGTCAAACCTCACAACACTAGTTATGTGACCTTTGGAGATGGTGCTAAAGGTGAAATCAAAGGAGTTGGTAATTTGGACTGCCCTGAAGTTCCAAGACTGAGTGAAGTCTTGCTGGTAAAGGGGCTGACTGCTAATCTCATTAGTATCAGTCAATTATGTGATCTAGGATTCAAGGTCAACTTCTCAAAATCTGAATGTCTAGTAATTAATGAAAAACTAGAAGTTGTAATGAAAGGAATCAGATCCAAAGATAACTGCTACTTGTGGCAGCCTGAGAACACTAATAACTCCACTATGTGTCCAATTACCAAAGAAGAAAAAGAGATGAAACTGTGGCAGCATAAGCTTGGTCATCTTCATCTAAGAAGAATGAAAAGAGCTATCTCTATGGAAGCAGACAGAAGAACTCCTAAACTACAGGTTGATAATGTCTATGATGTGGCAAATAAACTTGAAGAAGGATGTGTTGTCAGAACCATAAGTTATCATGACAAGGATGTTGGAAATAACAAGTCTAATAAATTCTGTTTCCCTGAAGAAATGAGGCGTGAAGTCTCCTCTCCTATAACTCTCCATCAAAATGGAGTGGACAAAAAGAAAATCATTCAAGAATCAACCAGAACTATGATTCATGTCAAAAGAATGCCTTCCCAACTCTGTGCGGAAATAGTTGCTGCTAGGAATAACTGTTCTCAAAATATCTGGTCAAAACAGATGCCCACTGAGTATAATGTCTCACAAGATGTTGTGACATTGTGTTGTGACAATCTGAGTACAATCAATATTTCCATGAACCCTATTCAGCATAACAGGACCAAGCACATTGACTTTGTAGAGAAGAAGTCATTTAAACTGGAACATGGTATCTTTAAGCTTCAGCTGACTGATTCTTCTACCAAGGCTCTTGTTGGAAATAAACTTGAAAACTTGAGGGGCAGGTTGGGTATTTACCAACATGAGAAATTATAGCAATTAATTTTGCTTAAAACAAGGGTTGAAGGAGTTAATTTTATTAAGTCTATTTTTAGTGGGTTAATCATATGTTTTCCCAATTCTTTCAAAAGCCTTAAGAAGTTGAAAAGACTCTCTTTTGCCTCCTACCTCTCTCGTCCTTGCAACCTGTTCCCTCCTCTCAATCAAAGTTTTTTCTCAAATTGCTACTGGTGCTCAAAGTCAATCAAAATGTCTCAGACATCATCTTCAACCAAGGCGACTTCATCGTCCTCATCATCTTCATCATCTGACCAAGACTCTAGAGCAATCACCACATGCATAGAATCTGAAGTTCTTGAGGTCACTCCTCTCAGAGAGATGGCAACTGACCCAGCCAAAGTCAAAAAGCTAAGAACTAGACATGCAGGAAGAGCTCAAGCTGCAACCTCTGGTAATCCTTCTCATCCTTCTTCTTCTGTACCAAATAGAGAAGGATCAGTTCAAGTTCATCAAGCTATTTCTAGGCTTGTTACTAGTATACTAAGCGGAAACCAACCTGTACCGGGGATTTCTGTCCCTTTAAATCAATCAGGAAGCCCAAATGTGGACCTCTCTGAGAATGTAGATGTCTCTGAGAATGTTGTGACACAAAATGACAACATTCAGAACCCTTCAGAAAAGACTGCTGATCCACCTATCATTGATGTGGATGAGTATTACTCAGATAATGATCTTATTGCCAATGTAAACCCTAGCATAGCTAGGAGATTGATGAAAAGAAAGGGTAATCAGAATGATGCAAAATGTGTGTCCAAAGATAAACCTGCTGTTAAGAAATCCAAGGCTGAAGGCATGGCTGAGGTAGAATCTGTGAAAATTATTCAGACCAAAGGGAAGAAGGCCCAGGTGCATACTGCTAGACAACCAATTTCAAAGAAGAGAAAAGAACCTGAATCTTCTGATTCTGATGAGGAATCAGAATTTGAGATTGATGCTGAAGAAATTCCTATCAGAAGGAAGCTCCCCTCCAGCAAAATTGCTAGAGTTCCTGAAGTCCCAACAGACAACATCTCTTTTCATCATCCTGACAATGCAAACAGATGGAAGTATGTTTGCTTAAAGAGAATAGCTTTAGAAAGAGAACTCAACAATGATGCCATGGAGTGCAAAGACATCATGGACCTGATCAAGAATGCTGGACTGATGAAGACAGTGATAAAATTTAACAAGTGTTATGAAAATCTAGTCAAGGAGTTTATAGTGAACTTGTCTAATGATTGTGATGATGGAAGGTCAGCTGACTTTGAAAGTGTTTTTGTTAGAGGAAGAAGGGTCAAGTTCTCTCCATCAGAAATTAACAAATTTCTTGGAAGAACAAATGAGGATTGTCCTGATCTGGAGGTCACTGACAATGAAGTTTGTCAAACCATCACAGCAAGGCAAGTGAAGTGCTGGCCCTTGAAAGGCAAGCTGAATGCCAGTAAACTCAGCATGAAATTTGCCATCCTGCACAAGATTGGTGCAGCCAACTGGGTGCCTACAAACCATAAATCAACTATCTCCACAGGATTGGGGAGATTTATTTATGCTGTGGGAACCAAGACTGCTTTTGACTATGGCAGGTATATCTTTGAACAAACTTTAAAACATGCTGGTAGTTATGCTATCAAAGGACCAATTGCCTTTCCCTCCCTCCTTTGTGGAATTATCCTTGCACAATACCCTGATATCCTGGTGGCAAGAGATACAGCCTGCAAAAGAGCTCCTGCCCTTGGCTTGCACTACAAACTGTTTCAGGGATCTCATGCTCCAGATATTGTCATAACATCAGCTGAGACATCGTCTGTGAAGACCCAGTCCAAGACATCTGATGTCATAGCTGTTTTAAAAGAGACCTGCAAAGAGCTGGATGCTAGGAAAAAGACCCTAGAAATCCTAATTACCAGGTTAGAAAAGGAGGAAGCTGAAGGAAACAGAAGGGAAGAAGGTGTAGAAGCTGAAGGTCATCTCAATATTGAAGAAACTAGCTCCTCTGAGTCTGATGACAGTGCTTAAAGGTTGGTTGCTGTTTGGTGGTGTTGCTGGTTGGTGCTGGTACCTGGTGGAGTTTGGAAGTGTGTTCAGTTTTTTTTCTGCTGCTGCTCTTATTACTTCTTCTGGATAACTGTATAATTTTTATGAACATGCAGTCATTCTTTGGCCCATTTGTGGCTAAAGAGGGGGAGAATATTTTGGTACTTGCTTAATTAGAAATTCTATTTTTCTGCAGTCATTTCTTTCTGCTGCTATCTATCTCTGATTACTTAGGGTCTTTAGCCAAAAATCTGCCAAAGGGGGAGTTTGTAGTTGTTTAGTTATTGGCTTGCATTTTTGGTAAAACCCAAGTGTATGTGTGAATGTCATGACTGATGTCATAACATTCTAGTTTAGTTTGTACTGATTCATTAGGTACCTTTGCAGAAAAATATTGTCATTCAGGTACTGATGTTTATAAGTGTGTATCTGAGCATTTTGCAAAATGATCACATTTTCCTAAATCAGTAGACAGGTTTTTTCAGATGTCATAACAGATGTTAAGACATCCTGTTCTGAACTAACAGGTTTGCAGTTTGGGTAATTCTGAGTTTTTTCAGGAAAATGACTCAGTCTTTCCAGAACAGCTTCCTGCGTTTTCTCTGGGTTAACCTAGCTCAACCCTAACCTGGTTGATAAAGTCCTGTGACCTAGTCTTAAGGTCAAATGGAATTAACCCTAGCTTTTTGTGGAAACCCTAACTGAAGATGCAGCTGCTATATATTCAACAGAGCTGCTGTTTTGCAAGTAATCCCTTTTTGGTCAGAAGATCATTTGTAAACTGTATAGGTTTAATTATTGTACTTCAAGCAATTATCATTGTGATAAGTGACTTGGAATAGGTTTTTAATTGTAAGGGTTGTGTAGCACTCAAAGCTTTGAAGCAAGAGTGTTTGAATGTCTCTTGACTAAAGCTGTGAAGCAGAGTCAAGTTAGTTGTGTGTATCACTCAAAGCTGTGAAGCAAGAGTGATTATGTTGCTTGATTAAAAAGCTGTGAAGCTTAATCAAGTGTATGTTTTTGAAGAGTGTCTTCATCAATTTATTAGTCAAATTGTTTTATGTATCAGTGCTGTGATTGAGGGGGAGTGAGTAGGAACTCAGGTTTAAGTTGTACTTAGATTGAAATTGCATTGGGTAGGTCTTAAGTGAAGGAGATAAACTGGTTGGTTTATTCCTGAATTAACATCTCTTATAGTGGATTTCCTCCCTGGCTTGGTAGCCCCCAGAGTAGGTGTTGTTGCACACTGAACTGGGTAAACAATGGACTGTGTTCTTTACTGTTTTTGTATTTACTGTCTTATAGAAAGTCAAATACGGTTTCATAACATTAAACGTGACATTGAGTATCTGCAGCCAGAAGTTCATACCATACACTCAATTGTTTTCCCATTTGATCCAAAACTCAAGAGTGTACCTCAAACTGCTTAAACCCTTGGAACCTCCATTCCTATTTTGGTCCAAACATGAGTATCATACTAGTTTAGTGGGGCACTCGATTGAAGAATATAAATATTTTAGGATCAAATTACAAGAGATGATTGATGCAAAGTGGCCGACCTTCAAGGAGGGAAGCCCAAATGTGAAGAGTAACCATTTTCCCTATCATGGGGTTCCTTCTATTAATTCTATTGAAGAATACTCGAGCCATCACACAATAAAAAGGTAGATGATGTGAAGACTCCCTTGATGGTGATTCATGCAAAATTGAGTGAGTATGGCATGATTTGAGAAGTTTACAATGATTGAGAAAAGTGCATTTCTCACCCAAATTAATGTGAAGGATTCAAAAATCTCCTTAAAAATCTAATTGACCAATGTGTTATACACATAAGCCGTGCATAACAGTGTTGAAGTTTCAACTATAGAACCATACAATGACTATAGAAAGAGGTTCATGAAACCCATAAAATTCCTTTATTATAAAGATAATTTCAAACCATTGGAAAGTGGGTTATAATCGATCATCATTTGTCCCATCACAATTTCCTTACGAGAGCACCAAAGAGGTTCCATGGAATTACATTGTCACAACCCATGTGTTGTACCCCAAAATTTGCCCTCCCATATTTCTCAACACATGGCAAGAGAGGTCCCCAAATTGCTCAAGGAAGTTCAAGAATTGACCAAGCAAACTCTCTCCTAAGGCAGTATACCTCAAATTAGGGTTTCCATCTTCATCAAGATGTGTGAACCACAAGGGACTCAAATGTTCACTATTGTCCTAATATGTTCTCAAGATCATCCATGTCAAGTTTCAAGCCTTGCAGAAGAAGTTTGCTCAGTTAATTGCTCAAATGCCTAAAAATCAACTATACTAGGTCAAAAGTCAACTGTGGTTCACATACAGTCAAATTTCAAGATTTTCGGTCAATATCCTCATTTTGAAGTATTATCCATCATTTGATCAAGGTTTGATCACGATTCCTCAAGGACTAATCACAATTCATCAAAACCCAAAAGTTGCTAAATTAGGGTTTTATAGGAAAAGTCAACTCAACTTTGACCAAGCATAACTTTCTCATAATTTATCAGAAATGACCCATCAAAATCTCATTTTGAAGAGGATGCAATTCCATACAATTCATCTTCAGCTCCCAAGTCCAGAATATGCACTCACAAAAAGATATGAATTTTGACATTTTAGGTCCTTTTGAAAAGTCAACAAAAATACCTTTTGGGTCAAAGCTTCATACATGAACATGGAAGAATCAATTGAGATGAGACCAAAAGGGTTGTTTATATGACATCCTAAGATTTCTAAAAAGTACAATAACACATCTCTAGGGTCAAAATTGAGAGAGTTATGCATTGGCCAAATTGACCATTTTTGCAAAATTCCTAAAAGTCCATTGTGCTCAAATTTGCATTTTTTGCTAAATGGGTCCAATTTTTTATGCTTGCACCTCAATTATAATGTGGTCCACGACTCAAATGTTCACTCACCCATTATGTGCTTCATTTTTCAATTTATTTTGATTTTTCATTAATTAAAAAGTGAATTAAATCAAATAAATGATGAAAATTAACAAAGATATGATTTGATTTGTTTTTTTGACAGTTTGGAAATCAAGATATGCTAAGTAAACAAGAGCAAATCGAATCAAGGGTAATTGATACAAGAAAGGCATGATTTGGCTCAAAATTACAACATATCATATAGCTTGCAAATCAAATCAAATCTTGGATAAATGCAAAGATTTAGTCCATGTTTGTTAACCTAATTCACTCTAGGTTATATAATGAGCAATTCCAGATCAAAAAGCGGGGGTTAGAGGTCGTGAGAAGCATAGATCAAAACTTAAAAAAGTTGGAAAAAGTGTGAATCAGTTTTCACTCCACATGCCATCTCAAGCCATCCTAGCTATCCCAATCCATTGCTGGACGTCCCAGGAAGCTGTCCCAATCGTTTGCAAGGCCTGAAACACTCGGAAACGTGCGCTACACTTCATACGGTTTAACATAATTTTTCAATCCGATTATCATGATTCTTGCATCATTATCACTTTTGATTGTTATAGTCATGTTTGTCATCATGTTTGCAAGCTAACCATGTCATTTAATTGCGTTTTTGATGCCTCTACATGATGTTGCCATTGCTAGGGTTTTTGTGTTATTTTTAGGGTCTTTTTGTACAGGAACAATTGGGCTTTGAATCAGGTACCATGAGGCTCGTGAGGATGAGACGAGTTTATTAGTACCATTACCTTTCATTTATATTGCTCGTACATGATTTTTTAATGTTACAGGTTTATAGTTACAACAAAACTGTTGTAGGTAAAAGTCCCTTCGTCTAAAATGACGGAGAAGGGAAGAAGATGATGCGTGTCCAAGCGTGATTAGTCCATTCAAATTTCGTGCGTTTTGGGCTGGTAGAATATTTGACTTGACTTTTGGTTTTGTTTGTTTATTATCCTTACAAGTTAACACTCTAGCGCAGATGGTTGGAGGGAATGCCTTTGATGCACACGTCCTGAGTTCGATCCCAGGCGTGTGCATTTTGTTATTTTATTAACAATTGTAGGCCAATCCAATGCATTGCACTACCCACCTCCCATCATGTGCCATCAACATCCATCCATGTGATCCAACGTGTCATCAGATCCCATGCCTCTCTAATGAAGGACCATGGTGTACCACAAAGTCAACACCATACCAAATCTAGCGCTGACCAGACTTGATTGCTTAATGGGCCTTACAAAATTCAGATTTGGACCCCCTCTCTAGCCAACAACACAGACCCATTCCTAATTTTTTTTTTATTTTCTTATTTTTCTTATTCTTTGCAATTTGTTTATTTATTTTATTTTAAAAATCAATTTTTTATAAAATCACAAAATCAAGAATTCACAAAAATTAGAATTAGGGGTTTTTTTTATCAAATTTAATTTAATTAATTTAATTTAATTTAGGGTAACTTTAATTTGTTTTTAACAATTAAAGTCAACTAGAAAAATTAGGTTTAATTCTTGATTTCATTGTTTTCCTTTTGCAAATAAAATAAAAATACAAAAAATAGGTTAACTTAATTATTTTTCTTAATTAAAATTAATTAGTAATTAGGGTCCTTTTTTAATTCAATTATTCCATTATTTTCTCAAATAACAAAACATGACAAAATTTTTTTTTTCTTTAATCAATCGCAAGTAGGATTAGTCAAAGGGTCAAAACCCTAATCGCCTCGCATTTAACTTACCGCGCGCACTTAATTCTTTTATTATTTTTGTAACTGTTCGGGGTTTGTAATAGTTAACTTAGGTTTTTATTTACTGTTTAAAACCCCGATTTTTGGTTATGTAATTAATCTCCCTCCCCAAAGCTTTGTAATAGTTAGGTTTATTTTCTCGCATTTTTTTTAATTCCTCCAAATATTTAACTGTCTAGATATATGCTAATAGGATTGTATGGCAAGAATGTATGACAAAATTAAAATGGTTAGAAAACCCTAATGTGCAAAGATAATAAACTAAAAATAAATCACTCGCACATATTCACTCTTAGGGTATACTCTTACTTTGGTTGCCTTCGGTAAACGATCATTAAGCATAGGGTGTCTTAGTGGTTGCCCTCCTGTCCAAAATATCAAATGTCCCATTCGAATGTTGCCTCAGAAATGTTGCCTCAGAAAGTTTTCTCGAAAAAGATCTTAAGACTTTAGGGTTACTACTAAGGAGTCCTAATATTGCTTTAGTGGCCATACGTACCTTTCGAATTGACCCTTACAACTCCAACGACGGTGCTACCTATTCCTTAATAGTAGGATATCACTGTCTAAAGGAAACAAGAATAGAAACGATCTTTTTTCGAGTAGGTAGATGCTAGGAGGTACTTGCTCAATAAAAACTTTTCACACTAACACCTTTCAAAACAAATTTTCAAAACAACTTCGTCACACCTTTGAGGACTAATACAAGGGTTATCACGAAGTAAAACATTTTCAAAACAAACAAGCACACACACAAGCAATTTAAAAATGAGAAAGTACCTAAGAGCCCATGGAAAACCATGGATGGAAAGGTTGTTAATACCTTCCCTTTCTATAATCTACCCCGTACTCAGAAACATTCTCGAAAAAGGTTTTTTCTGTTCTTTTTCCTTTTCCTGATTGGATAAAATAAAAGTCGGCGGCGACTCTTGCTTACCGCGACATTTGCAAAAAAAAATGCAAACCAGTATTAAACAGTCGATTCTGCCACCGTATCACACCATTCAAGGAAAACATGGAAGGCAATCCCGTAGAGACCAAGAAAACCAATGTCACTAATATTTTAGGAGCCCGTGTAATTGCCCGAAGTGGCCGAGTCTTTTATCCTGAACAACTCATAAAAGGAATTGATGAGATAGTAGTAGGAGCCTCTAAAGGAAGAAAGGTGTCGAGTCCTAGCAAGGGGAAATATTTCTCCAAAAAGGTTATGTCTAATGAGGACTCGAAGAAGTTTTTAAAGCACATAAAAAAGTGGAATATAAATTGGTTTATTAGGTAAATCAAATCCTTCAAAAATATCCATCTTCTCTCCGTTGTTGAATTTAGAAGCACACATGGATGAACTCATGAAAGTTCTGAATGCTTCTCATGGTAGTTGCTAACATTAATGCTAGAAGTTGTCTTGACTTTAGAAATGATGAGTTTCCAGTCAAAGGGAGGATCCACAGAAAAATTATTTATATCTATGAAGAACCA